>OW240917.1:198385559-198464077 GCA_933207985.1 Pelobates cultripes | reverse complement strand
ATGCTTCCTATGTGTACATTAGTGGAGGGAAGTAGCATATACAATATAATAATGTAATACTGTATGTTGTGTGCAGAAATAAATAAAAATATATGCACATACTTACCCATACTATGCTTGTTTGTCACCACTACGTATCCCATAAACTTCTGCGAAGAAGCTTAGGGGACAAGCGCCTCTTCCCGATGTGTCTGCATAAAATGAAGAGTGCATTAAAGGAAACATTGAACATATATCTTTTTCATTTTTATATTTTTTAAGCATAATCTATTTAAGGCATTTTGTTTACACACCAGATTAGCAAGCACTATGCACATGAAACCACACATGTGCAATTTCAGCTGCTGTTGTGCTAAAGCATGATATTCAAAGCCGTGACTGTTTGGGCTCACGGCAGGACTCCACTGAAGCTGCACGTATGTTTCAGAGCTGGCTTAATGAGCTGTGGAGAGAGGAGAGCGATGGATATTTACTGTGTTTGCTTTATCATGATAGATGCAGCCATTTTGAAGCAAACTTAACTTCTGTCCTTCATGGTGTTAAGAACTGGAAACATTTTAGCTTGTCCAGTAAATTTGGACAAGCTGCCTGTAATTTAAATGGTGTTCTTTATTCTTTAATATCCTTACCCTATACCCAAAGACCCTTCTTAGAAAGGATGAACAGTACAGCAGCTGCAGACATTATAGATCTAGAAAAACAAGTATTGCTCCCCAGTGGGAAAAATGTTTACAGTGCGTACATATTGTCCTGTCTGGCCAAGTTACAGCAAATTATGTATCTCATGGCTGGCCAAAAGTCAGATACTTGATATTGTTGAACTGAAACTTGATTGATGTTTGAGACCTCATTTTTGCTCAGGTACCGCCTGGAGCTCTTGCAGTTCAGTACTGGAACTGTGTGAATTATTTATTTTGTTGATGAACTCAAATGTGATTCCCCTCCCCCAAATATGATTCAGAAACCAGAAAAAGAAAACATGTATGTATATGTTTTACGTATTACTTGTTTCATGGGCTACAGAGTCCTTTTAAATATTAAAGGAAGGGTGATATCTACTTTCTTGAGTAAAGCTATTAAGTAAACATTTATTTGGAACAAAGTGAATCTCTTTGTTACAAATAAATAAGCCTTATTGAGGTTAGGAGGGCCTGGACCTCTTTCTTTTTAATTTAATTCATCTATTTGGGTTCAACTAGACCCAGGCCTGGTTGCACCCTATTTTTACGAATGTGAATTAGTGCAGTACCTTATCTATGTTGATGCTATTTTTTTTATGGTAACATTTATGTATGCTGGAGAATATAGCGTTTTGTGTGGGATTGGCAGCTACTGTGAGGTTAGAAACCTAGAATGTAACGACAGATAAGAAACATTCGGCCCATGTAGTCTGCCCAAAGTTGTATGTGTATGTGGGCTGTGCGTGGTGTTGTGAATGTGTATAGGCTATATATATATTGAGTGTGGAATGTCTGTGATGTTATGTGAATATAACATAATGGCATAGTTGTCTAGGTTGAAAAAACTCTAAAGTCCATCAAGATCAACCATGAATCCAATTATTTTATGCAGTTGATCCAAAAAAACATATGTAGCCATTCCCAATTATTCCCCAAAAAAGGCGGGGAAAATCCCTCTTTAATTCAGAAGGACAATCAGATTTCGCCTTTTCACATACATGTTAATTATATCCTTGAATATTCTGTTTATGCATATTCTGTTTATGCAGTAAAAGCATCCAAGCCTTTAAAAAAAATTATCTATACAATCTGATAACACAATCCTCATTGTTCATACTGTAAGCAAAAATGCTTAATCAATGGGTGATTTCTTGTCTGTTGTATATTCTTGCTAATGAACAGGCTAGCACAGAGTGGTTTGTACTGACCCTATATATATTTGTATAGTGCTATAATATTCCCTCTAAGTGGCCTTTTTTCTAAAGAAAACAAATCAGTTATACTAGCCTTTCCTCATATTTAATGTTTTCCATGCCTTTCTCTTATTATGTTGTGAACCTCTGCACGTTTTCTAGTTCTGCAATATCTTTCTTTAAAGCTGGTGCCCAAAATGGCACCTTTTCATTTAATGCTATCCCTAACTCAACTCCATTTAACTATAAGTGGGTTGTGGGTTCCTTATTCCAGAATGCATGACTTTGCATTTATCTGTATAGAATCTCATCTGCCACTTGACCAGTCCTCCAATTTATCAAAATCCCTCTTTAGTGAAGTTAGAACATGTTAAGACTGTATTTTCTTACCAGTTTTGTGTCATCTGCAAACACTGACAAATGACTTTCAATACCCACTTCAGGATCATTTATAAACAGATTTAACCAAAGTGGACCCAGGACACAACCCTGAAGCACTTCACTTACCACTTTTGTACAATTTTAAATTTACAATTACTGTCTGCGCTATATCTTTAAGCCAGTGTTACATAGTTACATAGGCTGAAACGAGACATGTGTCCATCAAGTTCAGCCTTCCTCACATTTGTCTTTTGCTGTTGATCCAAAAGAAGGCAAAAAAGCCCAGTTTGAAGCACTTTCAATTTTTTTTTCAAACTAGGAAAAAAATCCCTCCTGATTCCAGAATGCAAGTCAGTCATTTATCTTTGGATAAAGAAGCAAGTACCCTACAGTCGAAAAATTATATCAATGAATATTCTGTTTTTGCAAGTATGCTTCTAGTTTTTGTTAAACCACTTCTTCAGGCATAGAATTCCACATCCCTTCAAGGCCTGGGACATTATTTTTAAAAACGACCATTCTCCCAGTTTATATAGAGCAATGCCTATTGAGTTATTGAAAGATTATATACCATCCTTAAAATTAGAATTGTTGAAGGATTGCTCTATAACAAATTGTTATGGCAATGCTATTCTTTCTTTGGAAAAATTGAAGCTTAAGTATGGATTAACAAATGTATGTGATCTGGAATGTATGCTAATCATTGACAAATTGAAAGAATTATACCAGGTATCTGAAACAGATAAAAACTATAAATCACTTGAGATATCTTTATTAGAGAGAGTTTTTTTTTTTATACAGCCCCACTAGTAAAGGTATGATATCCTTATGTTATTCTGTTACCGGGAAACTGACGGAGGCCAAGCACAGAGAGATGGACACAGGTTTCTTCAGGAAGGAAGAGATCTTAATTCGATTCACCGACCGGGACTCAGAGGGACTTATGTCACCAAAAACAGCAAAGATCTGAGTACTGAATACATAGAGTACATTCCTTATATAGCACTGTAGCTCTTCCCATAATTAGCTACGCCCACACATACCCTTAACCTAATCAATGAATAGAGTCTAAACTCATCCATCCGGTCTAACCACGTGGCTCATCTGAAACAAAGGAGAGGGACGCGTAATTCCAGTTCCTGCATTCCTGCACATGCTCAGTACAGTGATGACAGTATCTTAGCTACGTGTAACTAACTAACTGATACTACAAACACATGTACCTACATATGCCTTGTGACAATCTTGGCCTGCTAAACTTGTATTTTACTGGAATTCCATCACATTCCCCCCTTTGATGCTTCTGATTTAAAAAACATTCCAGATGCATCACCAATCATAGTTTGCTTACACCTCAAGTTGCCATAAACCAGACTAGACTTTGCGATCCTCTAAAGATACGAACCCCTCAACATTCCTCTTCCTGCATGTATTCTCCTTGATCTAGAGCTTCATACCTGCAAACAGCCATTACCTGTGCTGCGGCCTTTCTTTCTGCTATACTTTCTATAATGCTCTGCATAGACCTAATTACCAAAGGAATCAGACATGGCAGAAGGAGACACAACATCAAAATCAGTATGACTCCACCTACCAATGCCTTGATTCCTCCAAACTGCTCATACCAACTACCAAACCAACTACTCGGATTATACCCTTTCCATACCTGAGTAGGTACATGTGCTAGCTTAACCATATGGCTAGTAAGCTCAGCTATTGCTTGCCCTTCATCATCTATTTGAAGACAACAATTGCTTAGATTAAACTTCCCACATACACCTCCCTCTACTGCCAATAGGTAATCCAAAGCTAATCTATTCTGGTAGATGGCTGTCCTCATCCTAGTGTTATGCTTCGCTAGGAGATTGAGCGCTTGTGATGTTTCATTGGTAACTATCTCAACTACTGCTTGCAATCTTATAATACGATTAAGCATATATATTGGGGTTCTGTATCCATAAGTACCATCCTCTGCCCACGTAGCTGGCCCATAATAATCTATAATACGCTGGGGAGGCCACTCATCCTCTTCCCAGGTACCTATCTCTAGGGGTGCCCTTTTCTTCCTATGATTTACATCATATACTTTAACTCCCAAAGTCTCTCCTGTTTCAATTGGCAACAAGAAGAAGGATGGTTTGAGCATACCCAATACACATGCACCTTCCCAGTCCTGTGGTAACTATGCTTTCTTACCACAAATCCAGTACAAATTTGCTGGGGCTTTCCAACTAGATGTAGCAGATAGGTGAAACCATACATCCTTTAAATTGGTATAATTTGCAAACGGATTAGACGGTTCTGAGACATTTGAAGCTGACCACCAAATAGTATCCTTTGTATCGTCATTATAGGCTTTCTGCCCTAAACAAGTCAATTCTCCTACAGATGTATTAAACATTATTTCTTTCCTTGCTATACAAACATAACCTATAATGGAGGTCTTTAATCGCCACTCAGATTTACCTCTAACACTCACTTGATAATCAGATTGAGAAGATATTAGTTGTTCAACTGTCTCAGAACCAGAATACATTACCTCCTTTGCTTCCCAAGGCCATTGGTCTCCCATATTAGTACCTCCACACACATAGCAGTTGGTTACATTAAGACTACCAGCAATGCTCTCAGCTAGGTCTATGAATAAGTTTTTGGCATTATGGGGAACCTTATCTTCCACACTCATCTCCTCATAAAAAGAATGGAAAACCTGATGAGTCTGGGGGGCCACTGTATCTGTCTCTATTCCTATGTATAATATCGTCCCAGGATCCAAACCTGTTCCATATATTTGGAACCCAAATAGATTCCCAAACTTATCTATAAATAGCTCTGGGTCATTGATAAGTATATGGACTGGGTTACACTCCATAGACTTACAATATGGCTTGGTAGGCAATCTAGTGATAATCATATCCTTGTCTACTGTCTGTCCCCAGGTTGCCCATCCCACACAGGACCAATACGGACAATAATTGTAGTCTTTATTTAGGCAGTTTGGATCTATATACTTATGCTTATTACTAGGACAAATATACTTATCATTAGACCCATACGTTCTTTCCCATTTAAAACCACCACATACATTCCATGGCTTCCTACTACCTGATATCGCCTTACATGCATCAAATAGCAAAACACCTGGAGAATGTACGCTTTCTAGTACAGTCTTATTTATCAGGTTCCCCTGTGTGTTCTCATTCCGAATAGTCAACCAAATTGTACGGGGCTGATACTCAGGATTAAAACACCTAGGTTCTCCTGCTCCTATATGGCATACACTATACTCTGTACCTAGGTATCTACACTTTGATACATGTCCTGTGCACTCATATTGCGAATGCCAAATAAGGGTCTGGGAAATACGATTGCCTGTTTTCGTAGTCTTAATGCAAACCTCGCAGCCTGGTGTGTCGGTACCTCTACCTTCCTGAATAATTAAAAACACACATATATCCATCATCAAACACATTACTCCTGACATCTTCTTCCTAATTCTTCGACCGTGCGACGGCACCTCAGCTTCCAGGCATGTGAGGGCTGCAGGGAATGGATTCCTTCTGATCCTCACTGTTCTTCAGAGAGGATTCCTCTGGCTTAAACGTTGGTAAGTGGTCAGGCTTTATTGTGGCCGTCAAAACACTGACTTGTAGATCTTTGTTGATGTTCCCTTGTAACAATACTCTTCGCAAAAATCACTTTTAATCTAACTGGGTCACTCGCTTCAACCGGATCTTGCAGGGATTCTCAGGATCTTGAGTAGCTTGCCAAGAATCTGCTGCTGGTTTAACCCTGGAGTGAAGAATCCACGGAGTCACCTCTGCCACCTTTATAGCTGTTGGAGTAGACAAAAGAACAGCATAGGGACCCCTCCACGTTGGCCCCAACGGTACACTGTTCCACTCCTTTATCCAAACTTGGTCTCCTGGATTGTAAGAATGGACAGGTGGATAAATATTTACAGGTAACCTATCTTGTACCCATTTCTGTACCTCCTCCATAGTTTTACCCAACTCTACAACCTGCCGCCGGGTAATTCCTTCTCCCAACTGACTCAAGTCCCCCCTTAAGTTACTAAGTATGGGAGGTGGACGCCCATACATAATTTCAAAGAGTGATAGACCTAGCTTTCTGGTAGGTGTACTACGAATGCGCAACAGAGCTATTGGCAAAAGAACATTCCACTTGAGTTGGGTTTCTTGACACATTTTTGCCAACTGGGTCTTAATGTTTTTGTTCATCCTTTCCACTTTCCCAGAACTCTGAGGCCTCTATGCTGTATGAAGTTTCCACTTAATACCAAGCATATGAGTCAGTTGTTGTAGGCACTGATGGACAAAAGCTGGACCATTATCTGATCCTATAGAACACGGTAGTGCATATCGGGGTATTATTTCTCGCAACAGAAATCGCACAACTTCTCCTGCTTTCTCTGTACGAGTTGGACACGCCTCTACCCATCCTGAGTAGGTACACACAGTTACTAGTAGGTAACGATGCCTGCGGATTTGGGCATTACCGTGTAGTCTATTTGGAGATCGGACATAGGAAGCCCTCCCATGTACTGGACTCCCGGTGGTTTCACTGGACCTTGCCTTGCGTTGTTCTTGGCACATGACATGCATCTTCGAACAATGGCTTGAGTCAAGTTGGACAATCTTGGTATGTAGAAATGCTTCCTAAGAGATTCTTCCATACTATCTCTTCCAGAATGTGTCCCATTATGATAATTCTGGACAATTTCTACAGCTAGCGATGCTGGAATAACTATTCTTCCATCTTCTAACTGATACCAATTATGCTCCAAATATTTCCCAGCTTCAGTCTTTAACCACCATAACTTACTTCTTGAGCTGTATAAACTGGAGTCCACTGGGACAGAGGGGTCGGTATAAGAGCTGCTACACACTCCACATATTCTTTTTGTCCGGATTCAGCGGCACGCTTAGCTGCACTATCTGCCATCCGATTTCTTTTCACCACATCACCATCACCTTTCAGATGTGCTCGACAATGTATGATACCAACTTCCTTCGGCTCCCATACAGCTTCCAATAGTTGTAATATCTCAGCTGCGTACTTGATTTCTTTTCCTTCTGAGGTCAGTAATCCTCTTTCTTTATACAAAGCTCCATGGGCATGAGTGGTTAAAAACGCGTACTTTGAGTCTGTGTAGATATTTACTTTCAACCCTTCAGCCAATTGCAAAGCCCGTGTAAGTGCGATTAATTCTGCCTTCTGTGCTGATGTTCCTTTTGACAATGGCCGCGCTTCTATCACCTTGTCTATAGTTGTCACTGCATATCTGGCATAGCGAATCCCTTCTTTCACGTAACTACTGCCGTCCGTGTAATACTGAACATCGTGGTTCTGGATGGGAAAATCATGAAGGTCCGGTCTACTTGAGAACACTTCATCCATTACCTCCAGGCAATCATGTCGACTCTCAGTAGGTTGCGGCAAGAGGGTAGCTGAGTTCAAGGTATTTACAGTCTCAAGATGCACTCTCGGGTTCTCGCATAACATGGCTTGATACTTAGTCATGCGGCTATTGCTAAACCAATGACTACCTTTATAGTGTAGCAATGTCTGTACTGCGTGCGGGACTCGCACATAGAGTTCCTGACCCAGAGTGAGCTTGTCAGCTTCTGCTACCAACAGGGCGGCGGCAGCTACGGCCCTTAGACAAGGAGGAAGACCACTGGCTACTGCATCCAGTTGTTTGGACATATACGCAACAGGTCGTTGCCATGATCCCAGATACTGTGTCAGTACTCCCACAGCCATCCTTCTTTGCTCGTGTACATATAAGTAGAATGGACGTGTATGATCAGGTAGACCTAATGCGGGGGCGCTCATCAATGCCTTCTTAACATCCTCAAATGCCTTCTGCTGTTCGATGGTCCACAGGAAGGAATCATGTTCCGTGCCTTTAATAGCGGCATAGAGGGGTTTCGCCAGTATCGCATAACTGGGAATCCATATCCTACAGAAGCCTGCTGCCCCAAAGAATTCTCGCACTTGTCTTCTATTCTTAGGTGTTGGTATTTGGCATACAGCCTCTTTTCTTTCAGGCCCCATTATCCTTTGACCTTCAGAGATATGGAATCCCAGATACTTGACAGTTGGCTGACACAACTGAGCTTTCTTCATGGACACCTTGTATCCTGCCTTCCAAAGAATGTGCAGTAAATCATAAGTTGCTTGCTGGCATATCTCTTTAGTAACTGCCGCTATCAACAAATCATCCACGTATTGTAGTAGTACACATTCTCCTGGGATGGACTTGAAATCTAATAAGTCCTGACTTAATGCTGATTCAAATAGGGTAGGTGAATTTTTAAACCCTTGGGGCAATCTTGTCCAGGTCATATGACGTTTCGAGCCCGTTACAGCATCTTCCCATTGAAATGCAAAGATACACTGGCTTTCTGTAGCAATTCGTAGGCAAAAGAATGCATCTTTAAGGTCCAAGACTGTAAAGTAAGTAGCCCCACCCGGAATCAAGGCAAGCAGGTTATAAGGATTGGGCACAACTGGATGTATACTTACTACCGCATCATTGACTGCTCTCAAATCCTGCACAGGACGATACTCATCTGACCCAGGCTTCTGAACAGGCAACAATGGAGTATTCCAGGGGGAAGTACAGAATTTTAGGATACCATACCTTATGAACTTATCCAAATAAGACTGTATGTTCTTCTTCGCCTTTTGAGGTATATGGTATTGTCGCAGGCTTACTGGATAAACCCCAAGCTTTAGTTCGATGCGTATAGGTGGGATATTGCGAGCAAGTCCTGGTGGGTTATTTTCTGCCCACACTCCTGGTATATTATACAAGGATTCATCACTCTTAGGGTTTTGACTTGTCATCACTGTATAAAGTCGCCACTCTTCTTCCTTTGGTACTGATAGTGTCATTATACCTGAGGGTCCATTAAACTTCAAGGATGTCGTTCCGTTAGGCATAAATGTTATCTGTGCTTGTAACTTCGACAACAAATCCTGTCCTAGAAGTTGGACTGGACATTCAGGCATGTAAAGGAAATGATGTTTCACTACGTGGCCTCCCAGTGTACAGAGTCGACTTTTGAGAACCGGTTTAGCAGCACTCCCCCCAGTTGCTCCTATTACAGTGATAGTTCTTCCTGAAGGAGGAGCAACTAGGTCGGTTACCACAGAATGTTCAGCACCAGTGTCGATCATGAAAGAACTCCTTTTTCCCCCTATTGCTACATCGACCATAGGCTCCGCTCGACCAAGGGGGATGGAGCCCGGTCGGTATCAATAGTCCTCCTTGACAGTGTCAGCCAAACCCACAAAGTCCCTATATTCTCTTTCTCGCGGTCTCTGCGCTGCTGGGTAATACCTATCCCCTTGAACGCTTCCTCTACTATTCCCACCATTTCCTCCAGGGCCTCCTCTTCCTCTCACTCTACCTCTATAGTTATTACTATATCCTCCCCTTGTTCTATCTCTCTCATGTTGTTCCCTCAATGGACACTCACTCCTCCAATGCCCTTCTTCCCTACAATATGCGCATTGGTTCCTACTTAAAGGCTCCCTATTCCACTTATTCTCGCTTTTCTCGGTTCCCCTGTACACTTCCTTTTCCCTTCTATCTACACCAGCGATAGCTACCGCTAACATATCTGCCTTCCTTCTCATCTTACGCTCTTCTTCCTTCTTCGTCTCTATCTCCCTATTCATATAAACCTTATTTGCTATTTCCATTAGTTGAGTTATAGACATCCCTACAAACCCTTCTAGCTTTTGCAATTTTCTTTTAATATCTCCGTAAGCCTGGCTGACAAAGGCAGAGTTAACCATCCGGGAATTCTCAGGAGCCTCTGGACTAAAGGGGGTATACAATCGGTATGCCTCCAATAATCGGTCATAAAAGGCACTGGGCGACTCATCACATTTCTGCAATACCTCAGCCGTCTTTGACATATTGATCGCCTTTTTCCCTCCGGCTTTCATGCCAGTAATAATGGCTTCCCTATAAGCTTTTAGGTGAGCCATATCAGCACCATTAACATTCCAATTCGGATCTACGTTTGGGTAATGAGCTGCGGCCCATGCTACCGGGTTGGCCTGATTCTGTGCACGGGCCACTTCTTCAAGCGCTTTAATTGCCGCCTGATTAATCCGAGTCCTTTCCTCGTTATTAAACAATGTCATAAGCAATTGCTGGCAATCAGCCCAAGTGGGATTGTGCATTTGGATTATGGAGGTAATCAAATCTGTCATGGCTTGAGGTTTGTCTGTGTAAGAGGAGTTATGGGTTTTCCAGTTGAACAAATCCGTAGTGGTAAAGGGAACATAAACAAATACGGGGTCGGCATGTTGTAACTGGCCTTCACCATTAATGTGTGTCGGGCCCGGTGTCAATCGGAGAGGCATTTGATAATGTCGGGGTTGGAGGGTACCGGTCAATTGTCGAGTTAGTATGGGGCTTCGTTGAGGAAGGTCAGTTATGTGTTCCGGTCGAGGGGTAGTAAGACGAGGGGAGGGGGACGCTTTTTCTTTAATGAAGTGGAGGTTGGTAAGCAGAATATTCCGGGCCGGGCTGGGAGGAGCCTGACCAGGAACCAGAAATGACGTCAAATCCGGATAGGTGGAGTTAGTGGGGGTAGGTACAGGAAGGGGAGGGTTTAGAAGAAGTGGGCTAGACTCTGAGCTAGAGGATGGGGTAGGAGGAGACAATGGGACAAGGGGAGTGGCATTACTGGCCGCACCTCCTCTTCCTCTTCCTGTAGAGGAGGAGTAAGGGGGCGGTAAAGGAATCTCTGACTCAGGGGGCTGTCCAGAATGGGCGTGATCAAGTCCTTTGTGGACAAACGAGTTCTGGCCAACAGGAGGCGGCATTGCTCCTCTTGGCACACCCTGATCCATTTTGGCAAGTCATCCACGGCCTGTTTCCAACAATCAATATATGGAAACTGGTTGTAAAGTTCCGGCCTACCAGATACAGCTACGTGTACACGCTGCACTAGATTAGGATCAAGACTACCACGTGGAGGCCATGCAACCACTAAGGCAGGCCATTCCCTGCTACATAAAGTAGTCAAACGTGTTGTAGACATCTTTACCCCAAAATCACATACATTATATCCCTTTTTAAAATTCTTTAATATGCAATCTAAGGGATCAACAATCTTTGAATCCAACGCACCCATACTTAACAATGGAGCGTTGTCTCCAATAGAAACAAAACAAAACACACTTCCAACAGTCACACCCGTTTCCCTTGGCAACAGCACCACGTGGCACAGTTACTAGGCCAAACGCACACAACAAATCATACAGGGAATTCCCGTACACACACAGCTGTTACACCACACACTAAATAACTATTACTGTACCTTTTTTGGCGAAATTATACAATTACCCACGCTATAATTCTCAGTATTTAAATTACCCGTCTATAACACACCCTAGTAACATCGTCTTTACAAACAGTAGTTTTAGTACGGTTAGCATTGGTTAGAATACAATTTTAAAGTCACAGGTCAGTTAATAGTAGTTATGGTGTTAAACATACAACATAAACGACAGTTATTAGTGATTATTTACAGTATCAGTGATTATAATACATGGTTATGGTACCGTGCGCTATGATACAGTTACACACTATTCACACTCTCGCTAGACGGCAGAGCTCACGCTACCCAGCAAGATATACACTCTACTATAATAAATTTTAACACATTTACAGTTTCCCAACTAATCTATTGGACAGTACCTCGAGGGACTACCTAAAACTATTTACATCCGTTTTGGTTAGCCGTCGCTGCCCAAGCACCACATATAGCGAACTAGAGGGCGGAATTTACAACAATACCCTTTTAGTCTATCTACTCTATCAATAGTCTAGTGGGTTCCAAATTTACACGCCTTCCCACTTAGCCAAGATAGGTTGAGAACTAGCAAACGATAATGTACACCAGAGTCTGCTTAGTCTCCCGGTCCCTCCGACCTAGCGATGAAATGTACACCCTAGATACGCTAGTCTAGACAAGACACTGGTGTCCGGCTTGGGCTATATACATTCAACCAAGACCCAGCCTGACTCCATACCAAGATTAGACGGGCTGACTACAGGGTGTCTAATTATGAGCGGTGCGCCTTCGCTCCTTCCCTCCCTAGAGGGGGCCAATTCCATACACAATTCCAATTCAAACCCCTTATGGGCCTACCGCACAATCGGTATCCAATACCCCTAGTGGGTCCACCGTCTAAAACAGTAGTCGTCTTACCTCCTCGTTCCTGAACCTGAGTTCACACTCATCGACGGGGACACCCCAGTACTTACTACGTAGAGGCCGATGATCTCCTGGACAACAGACCAGTGGCGCCGAGACGAAGGGAGGTCCACGCAGAAGTTCAGGGGTGCAGCCGTAGAGAACGTGGGCAAAGATAGACCGTCTCACGCCTCTGCTTCCTAGCCACCGTTAACGACGAGCTTCCCGGCCAATGCACCAAAGATGTTACCGGGAAACTGACGGAGGCCAAGCACAGAGAGATGGACACAGGTTTCTTCAGGAAGGAAGAGATCTTTATTCGATTCACCGACCGGGACTCAGAGGGACTTATGTCACCAAAAACAGCAAAGATCTGAGTACTGAATACATAGAGTACATTCCTTATATAGCACTGTAGCTCTTCCCATAATTAGCTACGCCCACACATACCCTTAACCTAATCAATGAATAGAGTCTAAACTCATCCATCCGGTCTAACCACGTGGCTCATCTGAAACAAAGGAGAGGGACGCGTAATTCCAGTTCCTGCATTCCTGCACATGCTCAGTACAGTGATGACAGTATCTTAGCTACGTGTAACTAACTAACTGATACTACAAACACATGTACCTACATATGCCTTGTGGCAATCTTGGCCTGCTAAACTTGTATTTTACTGGAATTCCATCACAATTCGTTTTATAATGCCAAACCCTTAGTTAAATTAAAACATATGTTGTCATGGGAGACAGAGTTGGGTGCCCAGGTCGACCTAGAAGAATGGTTCGGTTTTTTTTTTTAAAGCTTTAAAAAGTATTTCGTATTGCACCGGCCATTTTGAAAATCATTATAACATTTTATATCGCTGGTACCTGGCTCCGTCTAGATTGCACAACATGAACAATATGTATTCTGATCGGTGTTGGTGAGACTGTGGGGGTGTGGGAAATATGGCCCATATCTGGTGGTTCTGCCCTAAATTAACTAAATATTGGAAAATGATTCATGATCTAATTATTAAAGTAGACAGAACCATTAGCATTTTAACTTCGGAACTGGCTTTATTTAAAAAACTCCCGGAGTCCGTTAATACACCAGACAAAATAATCATAGGCCACATTCTGAACGCTGCTACATCCTGTTTACCTAGACATTGGAAGTCCCAAAATGTGCCGTCTCTCAGAGAAGTTTTCAATTTGTTTCTAGAAAACAAGGTACACAAATTATCGCATAGAGCTAATATGCATGGTTTCCCAATATTAAAATATAATTGGGATAAATGGGAGGAAAAAATAAAAAAAGTTTATGGTCTTTGATATATTTATTGTTAAAGTGCATTGATGTACAAACTTTTTGCCATATACATTGTTATGCCTATCTCAATGATGGATGGATACCCCTTCCCATTTCCAAGTTTCTCTTCCTCTTCTACCCATAATACAATGTTTGTATTATTGTTACTTGTTATACAAAATTTGAAAATGTTAATAAAAATTATTTGAAAAGAATTCCACATCCTTATTGTTCTTATGGTAAAAAAAACTTTCCTTTGCCTTAGACAAAATCTTCTGTTCTGTTCTATTCAAATACACAATTCTTTCACATCTACTGGATCACCCTGATTTCTACTGACTTCTTCATAGAACACAATTAAGTTATTTTTTTTTTTTTCATAAAACTGTAATTCCTGTTAATGATATTATTGTTCAAAATGAATACTTGAATATTATCCCTTAACAGCCATTCAAATATTTTCCTAACCACAGAGGGTAAACTCACAGGTCTGTAGATTCTGGGTTGAGCTTTTGAACCCATTTTTAAATATTGGCACCACATCTGCTTTTCTCCAAGACGCTGGTTCAATTCTTGAAAGAAAGGAATCCTGAAAAATTAAAAAAAAATTGGTATGAATATTTGTACACTAAGCTCCATAAGCATGCGTAAGTGAATACCATCTGGTCCTGGAGTTTTTATTTACATGAACTTCATGTAATTTTTGTAGCACTTTATCCCGTGTTAACCAATCACCTCTTCGATGTAAAGCTTTTCTAACATAGATTCTTCTTCCCTATATAATGAAGAAAAAATATATTTAGAATATTTGCCTTGTACTGATCCTCCTTTATTAACTCACCCTCGTCAGATTTAAAGGGACACTCCAGGAACCCAGACCACTACTGCCCATTGGAGTGGTGTGGGTGCCAACTCCCATAGCCCTTAACCCTGCAAGCGTAATTATTGCAGTTTATGTAAACTGCAATAATTACCTTGCAGGGTTAAGTCCTCCTCCTAGTGGCTGTCTACCAGACGGTGGGGGAGGAGCGTGGGTGGAGCCTGACCCAGCGCTGAGGGACATCGGCGCTGGATTCAGGTAAGTCACTGAAGGGGTTTTAACCCCTTCAGGAACATGGGAGGGAGATGGGCACTGCAGGAACCTGCAGTGCCAGGAAAACAAATATATATTCTCCCGGCACTGGAGAGTCCCTTTAAACCGACCAACACTTTCACTTTTAACATTTTTGGTATTAATGTACTTTATAAAATGTCTTGGTTTTGCTCTCTTTGGCTATGAGCTTTTCATTTTCAAATGTATCCCATCTAGCCCTATTGGCATGCCAATATGATATATATGCTGGTATTGTGTGTAGAGGCTTGCAAGCTGCAGCATTGCATTTGTATGGAATGTCGGTGGGGGTGAGTGTGGAAGGGGTGTTGTATTTTTAGTGTGGTTTTGTGTCTGTGGTATATAGTGTGTGGTGGAGGGTGTATCTGGTGTTCTTTGTATGCATTTGAACAGTTTTGTGTATAGTGTGCGTTTACCAGGGATATCTGTTGTTTTGTGTTCGTGAGTGGGCTGTCTGGTTAAATTTTTTCATATAGGTTGTTATGGGCTGTCTATGCTATTGTGTTAGGGGTGCTATTAGCAGGGTTGTGTGTGTGTGTGTGACTGTCTGTAGTGTTTGGGATCTCCATGTAGATTGTTTTTTGCAGAGGTCTTTGCAAGGATCTTTATGTATTAGATATTGTTTTAATTAAAAAAACAAGTTAGATTCAGATTCAACTTTATTGTTACTGTACCATGTAAAAACAAGGGCAATGAAACACAGTTGGTCTCTAAACAGATATGAAGTAGTAATATAAAATACTATGTATTAAAAATGTACTTCCAGTGTAGGCTTTACAGTTAATATTTGATAGTACAATTCCTTAATGCTTAAGAATACAATCTTCCTACATTACTTCTAATTTTAAGCCTAAAAATACACGGACATTATAATAGTGCCACCAAATAAAATCCAACACACTGCTGGCGATGCCATACCAGAGTGGGCACATTCTTGCACATTTGGTGGGACTGCCCTATGGTTACCCCTTACTGGCGAACTATCAGTAGGGTTTTACAAAAGTTCTCAGACAAACCCCCCCCCCCCCTTTAAACCTGCCGCATACCTCCTGCACAACACCGACAGCCAAAGATACTGAACAGTGCAAAACAAGTATTACCCTTGTACTGGAGGACTGGCACACACCCTCCCTTAACAGCATGTTTTGACAAAATGGAAGAACTACGCAGTCTGGAAGACCTGACAGTTTACTCTAATATATCTAGACATATGGACACACTGGCTAATAGAGGTCTATCATACAGACCTTCAGAGCTTGCTGACATATAGATGACAAGGGGAGGACATGGGAGACGAAGAGACCATTCGGGAACAGAGTCAATGCAGAGCTTTGACTCCCTTCTACCTTATCTTGTCATTCCTAATGGAGTCACCCTATGATGAAGAGCAGAGAGGGAGGGTAATGGTGGAGACCTACATGGGAACTGACCAGAAGACAGTTAACTGTGTCGCCTGAAAGCACACTCATTGCAATGCTTTAGGAGTTTGGGCTTAGACTGTTCTGTCCCATTGAAAATAACCCCCGATAGCTGCACACTAACACAAGGTTCTACAGAACGCATACGGATGCCACCCACTCTGATTGAATTAGGCTTTTCATCTTCTCAAGATGCCTGTGATTTATACAAGCAATTGTAGTGTTACAACATTTTAATTTGCTTATTGCGGCCCTGCGCAGCCATATTATTAAGCGAAAATAAGATTTTTGGGACCTGTGTGTCTTACTACTCTGCTGCATATCATTGCTAAAAAAATTATAAAAACTTTAGTCACAAAAACAAATCCAGAACACAGAAAATGAAGTGTAAAAAATAAAGTGTAAAAAAACACACAAAAATTAAGTGTACCAACTGCCATTCAGTTAATACTCTAGTGCAAATAAATACTCAGTCCTTAATAGTGTAGCTTAATAATGTGACATAAAAGTGTTTAATGTAAGCACAAAGCCATATGCATAAAGTGCAAAATATAAGCACAAAAACCATGTACATAAAGTACAAAAAATGTGCTTATGGTAAGTGCAAAAATGTAATCCATCTGCAAAAATACAAGTGCAAAATGTGAACACACAATAATGTGCATGAAGGTGCAGAACATGATCACATCGACCACAGACTTAAGTGCAATGTGAATACATAGTGTTAATAAAAGTGCAGAATGCAATCACAGAACAGATAAAAGCACATAATCATGTGCAGGAATGGAGCATTTTAGTTATGAAGAAAGGTTAACGAATGTAAATCTCTTTAGTTTGGAAAAACAGGGTTATAATGGTATTATACAAATATATTCGGGGCCAATACAAAACCGTTGTCTGGAAATCTGTTCATAAACATACGGTTACGCATTTACACTGAAAGAAAAGAGATGGATAAAAAAAAAAATATTTTTGCAATGACAGTATCCAATGATAGGATACACTGAGGTTGGAAGGTACTTACAGGTAACGTATTTATAGCGTACAATGCAATATTACCGGCATCAGGTTGTTAAAGAAACTTTGTTACAGTATTCCAGACCATGTATTCTTTCGTGAGAAAAGCAGGGCCCAACTGTCAAAAGTATTTTGTTTAAACATAGGAAAAATAAGGGTATAACAGAACGGTAGGAAAAGAGGTAAGAAAAGTCCCTGCAGTATGGGGTGTGTGCACTTCACTATGCGAGTAATGTAGGTAGTTCGTACCACAGCTCCCGGTGACAGTTTCTGTTCATTCGCGTTTTCTTTTTGGTTTGTTAGTAGTGTTTTCTGATTAAACATTGAAGATTTTAGGATGAACGTGGCAGTGTGGTGCGGTTAATTCAGCGCTAACTGTATTTGTGTGTGTAGGTATTAGGTGGTGAGGGACATTTGGAATCACTCTGAGCTGATGTCAATAGCCATAAATGGCTGTGGTGTGGCAAAACCCAAGAGTCAGAGAGGCGCGGAGTAGCAATAGAGTGAGCTCCCCTGTCCGTGAGGTGTATGTGCAGATGTCATAGAAGCAGGATGCATACTGCAGTCTTAGCATACCCTCATTGTCAAAAGGTAAGAAAGGTAATGAAATTAGCAGAAGGGGTAGGTTAGTAGAATCTCAGAATCCCACGGCCCGGGGGTGGTGTTGTATGCCGTTATGTGTAATTGTTCTCACGACCTACAACCCATTTCCTCTGAGTATTGTTCCCATAGGTTCCATATCCTCTGAAAGGTGGCAGTGGTGTTGCGGACCTGGGATGTCAACTTGTCCATAAGATAGTTGTCTTTTATTTTGGCCACTACCAATGAGAGGGAGGAGAGCTCAGTGTTCAACCACTGCTGTGCCAGGGTTCGTCTGGCTGCTAAGTATATCATGTTGAGTAGTTTCTGTTCATATACAGTAGGCTTGGATAGTAAGCATGCCCATGGGTCTAAAGCTAATGTCCTTTGTAATATTTTAGAACCTAGTTCTACCACCCCCTTCCAGAAAAGACTGACTGTGGGGCATTTCCACCACATATGTATGCTTTTCTTGGAAGCACATTTGCTCAAAAAATTTAAGCGGGCGGGCAGCTGCTGCTTGCACCTCTGGTTTGGATGCAAAGTCACGTATTTGTAGGTACCTAAAATAGTCCCCGTTGGATAGTGGGGCGAGCCTATCGAATGTGACCAGGGCTTTGTCGACGTATAAGTGTATATATCTTTGGCGTCCTGTATGTTCAATCCCTCTAAAGTATCTAGCACGTATCCCCGGAGGGAAGGCCCTGTTACGGAATACAGGTGTCAGTGGAGATGGGAGTTTACTGAGTGAGTACTTTTGTGCTACCTGATCCCATAATCTGATCGAATTTAGTATCGCTGGGCAAGGCCCCATTCTCTTTGGGTAACCATATAAAAAACTGGGGAAAGTCAGCTACCATCAGGAGTGATTCGATATCTACCCAGCTCCTGTGATCTGGGGGAGAGTGCCAGTGCACAATTTGGGCTAGTTGTGAGGCTAAGTAGTAGAGTTACATGTTTGGTAACCCCAGCCCACCTCTATTTTTGGGTTAGTATAGCAATTTACGTGCAATTCTGGGGTACTTCCTCTGCCAGATGAATGTGTCTATGGCCTTTTGTAACCCTGCCAAGTCCCCTCTCCCCAAGTCCCCTCTCGTGACCTGCACTGGTAGGGCTTGAAAGAGAAACAACCTGGGGAGGATATTCATCTTCACTGAGTGAAGTCTGCATAGCCATGAGATAGGCTTCTCTATCCATTTCTCCAGGTTCTGGATCAGGCTGCGGAGCGTTGGCGGGTAATTATGATGGTATAACTGTGTGTGGTCAGCTGTAAGTTTAATGCCTAGGTAGGGGAGGGTGCTGTCAGTGAGGCATAACTTATATGTGATTCTGATCTGTGCCATGTCCGGGGCTGAAACGTGGAAGGGCATTGCCATGGATTTAGCCATGTTGACTTTATACCCAGACAGGTCTCCGTAGTGATCCAGTAGTTTAATCAGGTGCTCCATGGAGCTGAGTAAGTCTGTGAGTGTAAGAAGGACGTCATCAGCATATGGCCTGCAATAGCGGCTCCAGGAAGAGTGTGAAGAGAAATGGGGACAGAGGGCAACCCTGCCTTTTGGGGAAGGTGGTGCGACGGGCCTCAGTTATCAGTGTGGGCTCTGAGGTTTGAGTATAGGGCCCGGATCGCCACCACGTAGGGTTCCAGAAAGCCCCATGCCCGGAGTAGTCCAAAGAGGTACAGCCACTTCACCCTGTCAAAGGCCTTCTCGGCGTCCAAGGACAGTGCCAAGGAAAGCCCTCCTGAGCTTGACATGCACCATGTCAGTACAGCTCCCTTTCGAGTATTTTCGTAGAGTGTCTGCCTGGCACAAACCCCACCTGGTCAGGGTGGACCAAGCGTGTCAACAGCGGATTTAGCCTGGTAGCCACATTTTTGACATAGAGCTTTAGATCTGAATTGATCAGGGAGATATGCCTGTAGTTGGATGCTAGCTCCTCATCTCTACCTGGTTTTGGTAATAATGTGATGTTTGCTAGCGCCATGTCAGAGTCTGGTACACCTCCATCCAGAAAGTGGTTGAAAAGTGTAGTGAGTTGGGGAGCCAGTAATTTCATATAATACCCCATTTCGAATCCATCCGGTCCCGGGGCTTTATTACCTTTTAGGGCCGTGATAACTGCATCAACTTCTAGTGGTGAGATGGGTGCACAAAAGGTCCCCACCTCTGGTCCCTTGATTTTTGGCAAATCTAGGTCTGACAGGAATGAGTGCAGGTCTGCACAACCATCGGGGCAGACCCTTCTGGCTGTGTGCAATGGTTGTATAATGTCGAATAATAGTCTGTAAAGACTTTGTTAATGGCGTTTGGAGTGTCTGCTAGGACCCCTGCCGATGTGCGGATTTTAGTGATGGGTCGAAATACACTCCGAGGACGCAGCGCTCTGGCTAACTTTGTACTCATTTTGTTGGATTATTCATAATACAAGCGCCGAGACCACAAAATGGAATGAGCCACCCCCTCCAAGAAAAGTTCCCTAAAAGAGTGTCGCAGCGCATTCACCTCTGTCAGTTTGCTTGCTGTGGGGTTTGCTTTGTGTTGCTGTTCTGCTTTTCTCAGAGCTGCTTGCAGCTCCAATAGGAGCGTTGCTACCTTGATGAAGTGGCCCCTCAGGACTGACTTATGGGCGGCCCAAATAGCTATTGAGTCTACGTCTGTAGAGATGTTGTGAGTAAAGTATTCTGATATGATTGTGCTGGTGGCCTTACATAAGTCCTTGTCTCTGAGAAGGCTAGTGTTTAGTTTCCACGTCCAGTTAGAGGAGTACTTGAGCCTGTCAAGTATGATTTCTATGTATGCATGGTCAGACCAGGTTATGCTATTTATTGTGGAATGCGCAAGTTTTGCCATACCTGCCACGTTAAGAAGGATGTTGTCGATTCCTGGAGTATTGTACCGTGCGGTGTGGAATAGAATGTGAAATCCCGGGTGCTAGGGTGCTGGATTCTCCATGCGTCTAGAAGGTTGGTGTTGGCAAGAAACTCGTGAAATAGTTTGTCCTGTGACCATTCCACTGCACTAAAATCCCCTCCTATTACAAGTACGCCTACCCCCTCTGTCCCAGCCAATGTCGTGAGTGAGTTACAGTATTGGGAATCAGGTTAGTTGGGAGCATATACATTAAAAATGTGGATTTTAGTGTTATGTAGGGTACCCAATATAGAAATATACCGACCCTCAGGGTCTGCCACAAGACCCGAAACTTGAATGGGACAGCTTTTGTGAGTGAGGATTGCTACGCCTGCGCGCTAGCGTAGTGCCCTGGCCTCAAAGGCTTTGGTGTACTGGATATTGGTAAACCTGAGCGTTGCGGACCTGGGGAGGTGTGTTTCCTGGATTAGAGCAAGATCAGCCCTTTTTGCTTTCAACTCCCTCAAGAACAATCGCCGCTTTGTGGGGTTATTTAACCCCTTTACATTAAAAGATAGTATTTTCAGCGACATTGTGGGGCCATGTGTGTGTGCTTGGGCAGTGTGGTTCGGAGGTGTAGAGTCGGGTCTGGGTGTGGGATTGAGTTGTTGCGTTTGTATAGGGCAAGGGTACAAGAAGCTTAAATGTTCCCCGTGCCGTGGGGAGATACCAAAAAAGAATAAGGAAAACATGGCATAACATAGCATCTATAACCTCAGAACAGAGGTGTATAAACAGTGAAAATTAACAGTCTGGTCTTACGGTTTGCCAGAGCAGTCTGGGGTGCAAGCCTCCCCTGGTCGGAATCTCATTGTTACCACTATAGGGTGGCGGCTCTCATCCCCAATCAGCTGTGCTACAATGTGCACGACCCATAACATAGTTATATAACACATCACCATTTCTGTATGAGATTAGTAGAAAGGGGGGACTATCCCGTAGGATGGTTAATATGTTCTGCCTGTGATCCTGGAAGGTGGTGTAAAGGTTGGCGCAAGATGTATCCGTGAGTGCTGCAGGACGAGGCATGGACTGTGGTGTCACCACGGTCCCTGCAAGCGGACAGTGGTGACTGTACCCACCATCTCTCGACCACTGCCCGCCCCCCCACTCCCCGGGGTCCAAGATGACTGTGGTGTCACCACGGTCCCTGCAAGCGGACAGTGGTGACTGTACCCACCATCTCTCGACCACTGCCCGCCCCCCCACTCCCCGGGGTCCAAGATGTCAGCCTGATACGGGTTTTTATTCCTTTTTCCCCCTCACCCCCCTTTTTGTTGGGAATGTGGCCTCTCCCCCCAGTTATTTACCTGCCCATTTCGTTGTAGGTGCCTGGGCGATGTAGTAATGTTGGTGCATCCCTAGGGATGTGTAATGTGTCTGCTCGAGTGACTGTCTGAAACCACAGTTGTGTGTTAAACAAATTATATAGGATCAAGAATACCCATATACAGTGCAACAAAAAATAAAATAGTGTAAGTTGTCAGTCAGGCTGTTGGTGTAGTAATACGTGGCATATTAAGGTGTCTTCCACATGTACCCCCCAGAGCTCTCAGCCTCCCAGCTCAATAGTCCCCATTCCCTCATGGTACTTAGCTGGACCAGTGTGGAAGTGAGAGTTCACTCCCTGAGGTGTGGAGTCCATCATGTTAAGGTTAGTACTGTCATGGTATCTTCAGGTGCGGTTTACAGCACCGCCTGGAAGCTCATGCTACTCGCTGGGGAGTGAGGTGAGAGCAGGGCGAACAGGCTGAGGCATTCGAAAGTTGGGCGGAACATCTATGTCTAGTCCCTGGAGTAATGGTGCGGCGTCATTGCCCGGCTGCAGGGTATAGGCCCTGCCATCTCGGAAGGCGATAAGCTTGAAAGGGTGGCCCCAAGTATATCGGGTGTCATTCTTCCGTAGTTGTTCAGTGATGGACTTCCAGTGCTTCCTGTGCTGTAGAGTAGTGGGAGACAGATCCTGATAAATGGTCATCGAGGAATCTTGGTACTGCAGGATGTTGTTTCTGCTATATCTCACTATGGCTTCCTTAGTGGAGTAGTAGTGGAAGTGGAGAATAACATCGCAGGGTACTGCTCCTTCTATTCTTCTGGTATGCAGAGCTCTATGGGCTCGATCAATCTGCCATTTCTCCTCTGGTATGTCCGGTAGTACATGAAGAAATCTTCAAGCTTCGCTGCTAAAGGCCCTTCATTGGGAGATTCTGGGAGGCCTCTTATGCGCAGATTATTGCACCTGGAATGGTTTGAGAGGTCCTCCACCTGCATCTCTAAATTATCCAGTTGCTGGGCCATGTAGTCAGCAAGTGTCACTGCTGTGTGCTGTGCTCTCACCACAGTTTCCATGCGGTGTTCCAGGACAGAGGTGCGTGCACCCAAAGCTTGGAGTTCAGCTTTTTCTTCCCTGGAGCTGTGGGCAATTTCCCCTGCCAGATAGTTTTACACCTCCGAAAGTTTCTGGAGGATCTGGGAGGTTTCGCCTGTGCTGTCCTGTGCTTCACTTTCTGCCACGGGTGCAGGGGAGCGCTAGCCACGTGGGCTGGTTTGGTGGCCATCTTGCGAGGTCTGAAGCGTGCGGGAGGCCGCAAACAGATCTCTCACGGCATTGCAGGATTCCCCTTCTTCTTGCGCGGCGGTTTAGCTCCGGAGGCGGTACCGGACATGGTGAGGTGACTCTGTGGTTATTTAGGGTCGTGTTGCTGCTGGTAGGTGCTTATTATAGTGCGGGTGGACGGGAGCACTCAGTTTATTCGGCCATTAGGGTTGACGGCCAAACCACGCCCACCAAGAAATTAGATTTTGTCTAAGGCAAAGTAAAGTTTTTGGGTTTTTTTACAATAAGAACAATAAGGATGTGTGATTATCTGCCTGAAGAAGTGGTTTTATCAGAGTCTATAGAGAAATTTGAACAGCAATTCGATATTACTGCAAAACAATAATATTCAGAGATATAGTTCATTTGTGGTTTAATAGCTTTTTGATCCAATGAGATATCTGACTGCTATTCTGGGATCAAGTGGAATTTTTCCTTAGTTTGCTGCAAAACAAATGTGATAAAGGCTGAACTTGATGGATGCATGTCCCTTTTCAGCTATGTAACTATGTAAAGTACATTCTTCACAAAGTGAAGAGTGATTGATAGGTGTACGACTGAAATAAACTTATATATTACTTAAAGCAGCACTGTCATGGCAGAATCCTGTTTTTTCGCCCTCTAAGGCCCCCATATTACCTATTTTTGCATCTTTATTTTGTTCCCGGAACTAGCTCCTAGGTGCCGCCATCTTTGTGTGGGTAGATGAATGGGACATGTCATCTGCCC
This sequence comes from Pelobates cultripes, assembly GCA_933207985.1. Lineage (NCBI taxonomy): Eukaryota > Metazoa > Chordata > Amphibia > Anura > Pelobatidae > Pelobates > Pelobates cultripes. The sequence continues at coordinate 198,439,918 of OW240917.1, read as the reverse complement.
GCACTAGATAGCGCTGTGAAATTCCTGCGCATGCACAGTTAAACACTTGGGCAAGCAAACGGGAATTTCATCTATTCATTAATGTGTCAAAAAGTCAAATAAATTAATAGAAATTTAAAACGAATGAATGAAGACCTCTTTGTTAGTTTGTTTGGTTTATTACAAGGAGGGAGCTACCGGTGCGCAGCTCCCTCCTTGTAATATGTAAAAATAGAAGCGGCAGGGAGCAGTGCTCCCCGCCACTTCCTAAGCCCCCCATGTCCTCCCTTACTCTGTGGGGGTCAATATAATAGTATAATGGATATTAAAATCTCACGAATGCCCCTACTCGCTATGCCATGAGTAGGGGCATGTTTACTAAACAGTAAGCAGCCAGTGGCTGCCCACTAAACCCCCCTAACAAATGCCCCCATGGTGGGGCATCTATTAACTAGCAGGGGGTGTGTCCCCCCCAATCCCCCACCTGTGAGTGGCGGGCAGGGGTCCTAAATCACAGTAAGGGGGAAGGATCTATTGTCCTACCCCCGGCCCACACCCATGAGCGGCGGGTGGGGGCCCTAAATGAAAATGGGGGGTGGACCTAGTGTCTTCCCCTGACTCCCACCCCTGTGCAGCAGGTGGGGCCCTAAATAACAACAAGGGGTGGACCTATTGTCCTCCCTCCTGGCCCCCACCCCTGAGCAGTGGGTGGGGACCCTAAATAACAATAAGGGGGGGAAACTGTCACAGCACTCTCATTGGCTGGCTTGAAATCCAACTAATCAGAGTGCTCTGTGTCATTTTACACATTTGACTCATAACACTGTGATTGGTTTATTGAAAGCAACCAATCAGAGTGTTGCTTTGAGTCAAATTACACAGCGTGGGAAAATTCAGAAGAATTTTCCCACACTGTGCAAAATGATACAGAGCACTCTGTTTGGATTTCAAGCCAACCTATCAGAGTGCTGTAACAAATAAATGTAGAGACTTACCTGTCAGTCGTTTTGTATACCTGTCAGAGCACTCTGATTGGTTGGCTTAAACCAACCAATCAGAGCGCTCTGAGCCTAATTGCAGGGCGTTGAAAGGCTTTATAAGCCTTTCCCCACCCTGCGGAGCTCAGTCTGCACGGTGTCCTCCATGGGTGAAGATGCCGCTCAGAGGTGGGGGCGGACAATAGGTCCCCCTCCCTCATTATAATTTAGGGCCCTTACCCGCTGCTCATGGATGGGGGCAGGACGGCAGGACAATAGGTGTCCCCCCCCCCATTTTCGTTTAGGGCCTCCACCCGCCGCTCAGGGGTGGGGCTCATCGGGAGGACACTAGGTGTCCCCCCCCCCTTATTATAATTTAGGGCCCCCACCTGCCCCTCATGGTTGGGGTCTGGGGGTGGAGGACAGTAGGTCCACCCCCATTGTCATTTAGGGCCCCCACCCGCCGCTCAGGGGTGGGGCCGGGGGGGCCAATAGGTCCCCCGTTCAGTTTAAGAACCCCCACTCGCGGGGCTCGGGAGTGGGGGATACTATGAGGTTTTCATTGTTTTTTTTAACCGCCTCAGGCTGCTCACTGTTTAGTAGACATGCCCCTACTCGCGGAATAGCGAGTAGGGGCAGATTATTTAACAATACTAAGTAATTTTTACTTAGTATTAGTGAAGTTGACTGAAAGACCAATTTAGGTAGATACCGTGGGAATTAAGGAGTTATCTACTAAGTGGCTGCAAGATGCAGCCGCAGCATGAATCGGATCAGAATTTCATTAATTCGGCTGTTTCGCCGGCGTTCTGTGTAAGTGACAGGACGTTTGGGAATACTGATAGGAAGCATCGCGAGTTCACGGAGGAAAGGTAAGAATTGTGGAAAAATTGCTTTGACTACAGGAAACGGAGCACACTTTGCTCCTCCGCTGGTCAAAGCTGGTCAAGTGTAGGAAACCTTCCTAAGACAAATTAGTCCCTACTTTGTCTTATGTTTTAAAGAAAACTAGAGCAGACTGGAAAAAATGAAGAACAGATCCTGACAGAGGGAGAGAAGAGGAGTCGATTAAAGAAGGTAAGTTCTGCATGACAGTGCCGCTTTAAATTAGAGGAGAAAGAGAAGCTGGGTTTGTGAAGATAATTGAGGAGGATAGTTGATATGTGTTGGGTTTTTAAAAAGTTCTTACTGGAGAATAGATTACAGTCAAATAGGCAGAGGAATAATACAAGTCTAGATATGTTTTTTCAGTGAGAGGTGGGAGAGCAAGTGTAAACAATGAAATAGCCCTGTTCTAGAATCCTCTTCTTTTTTTTTTTTTCTTTTTTTTTGTACACCAGCTGTTGATTTCATAGGTGGGTTGGCTAGGTAAATTGCAGCCCTACTGAATCCTAATTAGAAAATAGGTAGCATAATGTTATCCCCTCCAAATCCAATATATATGCTGAGTGTTTGTAACAAGCTACTTTTATTAGATTGGCCCAGATGAATTGGCAACAATTATGTTACTTTTGAGTCAAGAGACTATATGTTAATACATTTCACAGGCCATTACCGTAGATTATTTTAATAGGCAACAGCAGTCTTTAAACGGTATCTGATACCTATAATTACAAAAGGTCATATTCTTTTATACATACTAGATTCTAAGCCAGCAGCTATTTAAAAAAAATATATAAAATCTTCCCTTATTTTAGGATCGGTTTAATATAGTCTTCAATTTGCTCATCCTATGAATCTCAAGGCAACCATGTTCTGAGTTACTGTTTACATATAAGAGCACTTAATGAGTGCTACCAAAGAGATAAACATAATGAGAGTTGCATTGATTGTGAAATTGTCCACAGTAAAGGGGATTTCAAAACTGAAATTTGTAGTTGAGTGGAGACTAAGGCATAACATAGGAGAAACGTTTGCTGTTACATTAGGTCCATAACACTTATGTTAAAGCAGGAGTGGAGACAGACTTTGAATATTAAAACTTATTTGATATTCCATTTACAGGCAAATAATCCTTGCAGATGTTGAACTTGACTTTTTCTTTTTAGGATATCACCACCCTCATTCTGGAGAGACTGTATGTTTGCCTTGGTAAGAGGTCTAAGGATGCAAACAGTTCCACATTCAGCTTCCTAAAATATTTCACTGAACATGAACTGTAATTCTGAGGATTGACATGTCCACAGCGTGCTCTTCATGCAGACAGGTGCTGATCCCCACAACTATTCAGCTTGACATTTTTTTGAAGCTGATTTATATTAAAGGCATGTTAGAAGTGGTTAGGGTAAAGGAGGGGTTTAAGATTATATAGAAGTTAAAGGTACACTCTGGGCACCATAACAACTAAATTGAAAGGATGTCAAAAGGCCCTTTCTTACCTGAAGAGGTTATATAGTTTTCAAACTATTTTACCCCAAAGGTAGCCTCCATCTCCAGTTCCCCCAGTGGCATCCGCTTCTGGCATTGACTTTCATAAAGAGCAGAGTGTTGCCAGGCAGGGACACAGATGATTGGCTAGAGTGGTCATTTGCTGCTCTGAGCCAATCATTAGTTCCCTATTCATAAACTAATTGACCTCTCTAGCCATTCAGAGGTGTCCCTGTCAGTGACATTCTGTGCTTCCTAAAAGTCCATTACAAAAGCCAGATGTTGCTGGGGAACTGGTTTAACTCCTGTAAGTAAGAAGGCGCCTAGAGACCTCATGGAACCACAACAACTTCACTTTGATGTCAAAATTAGATTACTTATAGTGTTAAGTCTTAAAATGATCAAAAGTTGGAGGGGGATTATAGTTATGATATAATGTGTATTTTGAATTATTCGGTTTAGGGTAAGAGTAGGGCTAAATTTTGTATTTGGGTACATGGGATGTTTAATTTTGGTTTAAATAATCTTAGATTCGTTTTTTTCCAGGATTAGGCTTTTGAGTGCGAAAATACAGCACTGAGGTCTATGAAGGATTCTGTGAGGGGAATGACCAGGATTGACGACAAATTTCAGTGAAATTCCAACTCAGTCAATATGAGCATTTCATAAAGATTATATGTGGGGGACAGTGCCACTTTAATAATCTACACATTGCAAAGATACTGTGCCTGACACACCATTAAATATTTACATGAAAAAAAAAAACACTGGTTTGCTTGCAGATCTTTCTAATTAATATAAATTAAGTATATAGATACCTAGTTGTTGAATATGTTAAACCACCAAATTATGATAACATATTAAAACCAGAAGAATCAGGGAAGTTGTATTGATACAATATTTGGAGACGTAACTTTTTGCCACACCTCGTTTATAAGGAAGCCAATTTGTAACCTATTTGCACATATAAATGTTTTGTAGCAGAGAGCAGTTTAGTGTTGTACATATATTTTTTATACTACTCTTTTATTTATATTGTATATGCCTAATAGCTAGTCACATGACCCTTCTACTAATAACTACAATTATATATGTTTGTATTAATGAAAGCTATAAACTTTAGGTACTCTATAGATTAAAGTGATGGCAGAATATATCATCTTTAAACATCATTTTATAGCTTCCTTTCTTTAAACCTTTCCATAGGATTGAATCAGAAAGTAACTTGCATATCTAATGCATTGCTTAAAGCAGGGGTAGTCAACCTTTTTCTGCCTACCGCCCACTAATGCATCTTTCTTGGTGGAAAAATTTCCTTACCGCCCACCAGTTTTTGCGCAAGTGCAGAATATTTTTTAGAAAGGAGGGTGTTTTAAAAAAAATAAATATGTACATACATTTATCTTTTTATTTCTACTTAATGCATGTTTACAGTGTTTTTAACTTTATAAAGTTTAATGAGAAAATAAAGTAAATTGAAATTACCTTTACTAGTGATTAATGAGATCCTTGAGGTTGATGCTGCGAGACTAAATATTTGATATCTGGTTCGATTTTCGTAAGGAACAAACGAAGGTCTCCTCTTTCGGTGATATTCAGACAATTTCTCTGTTTGCTCATAATATGATTTCTCATCCGTGCATCAGCTCCCCTCCTCTCCCTCCTCAATTCCCCTCCCCACCTTTTTTCCCCCTTTTTCCTATTTTTTAACCTTCGTTATAGCAATGCCCAGCAGGAAGGCTGAGCTAGGTAGCCCACATTATTATTATTATTAGCCAACAACAATTTTTTCCTTTTTCTTTTGCTTCTTTCTCCTTTTTTACAAGTACTCTGCTCCTTCTTTCTCCAATGCTACAAGTACTCTGCTCCTTCGTTCTCCTTTTTTACAAGTACTCTCCTCCTTTATTTTATCCCCTTTTTTCTATTTTCTTCCCTTTTTTTATTTTTTTGATCTTTTCCTTTTTATCTGCTTTTTTTTATGCTTTTCTTTTATCTTCCTAAGGGCAGTGTACAAAAGTAAGGCTGATGTATAGTGGGTAGGGGGGGCTGTATAGTGGGTAGGGGTCTGTGAGGTGTGTAGGGGGTCTGTGAGGTGGGTAGGGGCTGTGAGATGGGTAGGGGCTGTGAGATGGCTAGGGGGCTGTATGGTGGGTAGGGGGGCAGTATAGTGGGTATGGGGGCTGTGAGGTGGGTAGGGGGGCAGTATAGTGGGTAGAGGGACTGTCTGTGAGGTGGGGGGCATCTGAATTGTGGGTAGGAGGCTGTAAAAAGGTAAATACCTTTCAGTGTCCTCTTGGTCCGGTGGGCAGCTTCCCAGTAATGTGCGTGGGGCGGAGCTTGTGGGAGGGAGGTGGAGCTTCCGTTTGGGGGCGGGGCATGCGGCTGAAATTATTTTAGACTGTGCAGGGAGACTGACAAGTCTCCCTGCAGCTGCTGGCAGCCACACCAGCTCCTCCCTCCTTCCTCCCCTCGGACTGACAGACTGGCACAGTCCGAGGGGAGGATTTATCAAAATGATCATTAGGGCTGTCAGCCCAGCCCCAGCTGGGCCAGTCCGGCCCTGCCACCCACTCTCTCAAACGGAGGATTTAGCCGCCGAAATCCCTACCGACCACCTGTAATCCTGAAACACCCACTAGTGGGCGGTAGGGACCAGGTTGACGACCCATGGCCTAAAGGAACACTATAGTCACCTAAACAACTTTAGCTTAATGAAGCAGTTTTATTGTATAGATCATGCTTCTCTGGTTTCACTGCTAAATTCACTGCCATTTAGGAGTTAAATCACTTTGTTTCTGTTTATGCAGCCCTTATCACACCTCCCCTGAATCTTATTGACACAGCCTTCATGAAAAAAAAAAAAAAAACTGGTTTCACTTTCAATCAGATGTAATTTACCTTAAACAAATTTATCTCTTTCTCTGTAAATTGAACTTTAATCACATACAGGAGGCTCTTGCATGGTCTATCAAGCTATTAACATAGCAGGAGATAAGAAGATCTAAATTAAACAAAACTTGCAATAAAGGAAGGATAGACTTTAGATGACTCTTTACAGGAAGTGTTTAGGAAGGCTGTGCAAGTCACATGTAGAGAGGTGTGACTAGGGTTAATAAACAAAGTGATTTAACTCCTATCTGGCAGAGAATTGAGCAGGGAGACTACAGGGACATGATCTATACACCAAAACTGCTTAATTCAGCTAAAGTTGTTTTGGTGACTATTGTGTCCCTTTAACATATGGTGCAGGCTAAAACTATGCATTTTACTTTTAACTGTAAAGTTGTTGTTTTTTTGTGAGTGTTTTTGATTAGTATTTGCATCAAATGCAAAGCTGTTTTGACACAATGTTATCTGATGGAAATTAAGTAGAGCATATGTTTCATGCTAGTAGCCTGTGAACATTGTCTGTGTTCTGGATATTGTGTGAATATATTGGCCAGTGTGCATGATGATAGAGCCTGTCATATGGAAGTGCGTTTGCTGTACTTTCAGAACAAGAACTGTATTCAAAAAAATTGGATAGCTTCTTAATCAAATTAGATATCTAACAGCCATTTTGGTGTGAAGAAGGATTTTTTTCCTAGTTTGTTGCAAAATCGGAAGCGCTTTAGACTGGATTTTTTTGCCTTCTTTTGGATCAACAGCAAAAACAAATGTGAAAAGGGCTAAACTTGATGAACGCAAGTCTCTTTTCAGCTATGTAACCATGTACTATGGATAATTCTTTTTATGTATTCTTGTATCCTGAACTTTAATGAAGCTAGTTCACAACTGGCTTCTATGCTACACAAGTTCCAATTGCCTAGAATACTTTTGTCAATCAGTGATACACTATTTGACTTGCCATGTTGAAATTCAATTCAGATAATTCTTGAATTGGAATAGAGGAACTCTGAGTGTACCACAGATAGACACTATATTTGCTATTAACATTTTTTTTCTGGTATGGTCCCTACATAAGCCTGGTGGAGTTGCATCCCCATATAAGCCTCACAAATATGGATTGTGACTAGATACATATTCTTTCTTTTTTTTAGGATTTGTAGAAATTAGAAATTATGCAGTCTTCCAGACTAAAGTTCCATTTTTTTATAGCAAGAAATCTTCCTCTCAGCCTGAAAATTAAATATTACAGATTAGGAGGGGGGCACTAACCCGCACACATCTCACTCAGAGTCCAAGGTTTGTCTTCCTGTAATTTATACAGCATTTCCATGCCTGTGACATTCTTGTGGGGATACAGCAAGCCCCATGCTGCTAATGGACTGAAAGTAAATGAAATTAAATAAGCGCAGCAATGCTCATCACCATTGTCTCCCCCCTGGGTAATTCAATTCCTGAGTGCGCAGTGATGGGAGCGTGCGGCACAGTCTCTGTAATCCTGCTGCGGGCTGGAGACTTAACGTCTAAATAAAACTTTTACTGCGCCATTTGTTACACGGCTGCCAGCAGGGTCTGTTTGTTGGTTTGGGGACACTAATGTAATATTCATATTTCCTCACATGTTGTGCGTACCATACAACAGAAACGCTAAATATTCCATAAATATGCACCCCCAGATTAAATAATGAATTGTAATATCAATGCAGATACTTTTATATTCACCACTCAGGTCCTTGATTTGCTAATATTTTCATGTTAATGTAGTGAGTCGAGCAAATGTGGAGAGGGGGGGGAGAGGCGGTGGTGATTAAGAACTGATAAAACTAGTGATACATGATGTACACTTCAATTGGAATGTATCAGCAGGTTGGAGTGTGCTCAGTAAATCCACCCTGCCTCCTTACAAGCCATAGACCAGATATCTAATTGCAGCCCATAAGCACTAAAACTCTCATGAAGCTCAGCTTGTTGAAACATTCCCTGCCCAATATCACTGATTGACAATCAATGACACTTAAACTTTTGAGATAATATTGAATGACCATGACATATAAAGAGCAATCAATTCTATATGCCAGTACTGCAAAGAAAATAAACCTGCATCACAAGCAAAAAATATATCATTAGTATTTTAAGGAAAACTAGACTTTTTTTATGTAAATGCATTAATCATTCGTCCTGTTCACTCGTACTGTAATGATATATGCAGACATATTTGCTCATGATTATATTTTATTTCAATTCTTGCTTCCTTTGAGTCACACTTTTATTTGTTTATTTTTAGATTCTGGAGATACAGAGAGGTTGGATAGAGTTTTAAAGCAAGGTTATCTGGAGAAAAGAAACAGAGGTAACATACAATAAGAATGAAATTCAGAAAGAAAATATACACCCTTTAGCATGTTTCTGAGATCGTGTTGAATATTTTATATGGCGGATTGCTGAGTTTATCTCCTCTCTTTACCAATTAAAAGGTTAATGATGTAGGGATTTCACCAGAATTACTTGCAGCTGCTCACTCAGTGTGCCCTGGTTTTCCACAATGTATAGTAAATATATACCTAGGATCAACTGAGATGTATCATGTGCACCCTTCGGTAACCCTTTGTAATGTGCCTAGGAGAGCTTAAAGAGCCAGAAATGCTTCTGTTCATCTTAGATAATTGAGCTCATTTAGAGAATAACATGCATGCCTATTTCTTTGTGTATTGCTCCTGGGGTTCTGCCTTTTAGCATAGAATACAATCATTACTTTATCTGTGGATTGTTAAAACTGTGGTCACAATTTTTATCCTAGCTGCTTGGCTGACTGTCTATTTATTAACTCCTTGACTACAGAAAAAAAAAGATAGCAAAAATGACCACAAGATTCCAGATTTTCTTTTCTTCTTCAATTAATATGTAAATTTAAGGTTAAGCATAGCACATTTAACAAAAAATGACACAATGTTGATTAAAGGACATTGGCAAAAATTACTAATGCTCATATGAACTAAAACAACTCTATACATCTTGCTCTGCAAAGGCATATGCTACTAGACGAAGAGCACTTTCTAGGCATTCAGGCAACACCTGGAAGTAATTTACTAATAGTGAACCTACTGGAGACCAAGGCCAAACAATGCAAATATACATCTAAATAAATAATAATAATTAAGCAAAGATATCCAGCGGTCAAGTTTCTAAAGTTGTCACTGGTAATGAGCCTCCCATATAAGGAAGAGGATCCATCAATCAGGGTTTTTTTCCTTCTTGTCTATGAAAAATAAGAGATATGTAGTCTAGCCCCCAAATCTAAGAGGAAGAGTTGAATAAGCTGATCAATAAGCTGACAGCTGGTATCAAGTCATTCACAGCCAGTCTGTATACAATGTTTTCCCAGACAGCTAAAAGAACATGCATGCATGCTCAAAGGGAATGTAGGGATATGCAAGGTATGTGTCCATCTAACATGCACTTGCCTTTTACTCAACTTGGAAAGATTTTGGATAGCAAAGGAAGAACTAAAAGTAACATTCTTGACTTCAGAGGGAGAAGAGGAAGTCTTGTATCCACATCGATTTTTACAAACAGCTGCAATTATAAGCCACTTTGTGCAGGGACACAGTGACTGGAGATCTCCTTGCATCATAACCTGTGCAATGAGTATAGATTGTCATGGTGTTTAGTGTGTCACTTGTGAGCTCTTTTTCATACACTTCACTGACTAGAACGACTGCTTGCTAACCTCAGCAATCCATCATATTAGGCACCTGGGGCAGCCAATTATTATTGTGATTACAGTAAAAAAAGACATACCTGTTAGATTGCCTCATAAGAATAACTTTATAACTGGATATATCTGGGAATTAAAAACCTTCTATCAATGTTAAAATGAAACATATGAAAGATCTGCTATAAGAATGTGCTTTCCTGAACACAGGTGTTTCAGTCATTTTGTTTCCTGTGCATGTTCCAAATATTATGTGTGTGTATTTCTGAACTTCACCTTAATGACAATAGTAAACACGTGCCTTGATTTGTAATGCAGTGGTGAGAAACATGCATATAGTCTTTATATGCTGACTGTTCTGTAAATTTATCCTCATTCTTTAATTATTTAAGCAAGCAGTGATGTCCTTACGGCACAAGGATTCCAGAATGGTGATACCTTTGCTCCCCATTCCGCCTTTCACCCTCTGCTAACAAGGAGCTAAATATGTGATCTGATATTGCCTCTAGCCCATAATATTAGGATCTGTGCATCCGCAGCTGATCGCTCTGTCCATAAGCAAAGATTAATGTATTTGGGTGGAGGCTTGACCTCGATTATTGTCTATATCCATCCATCTCACTTAGCAAATGAAGCATGTTGTAATGGGGAAGAGCACGCAGGAGCCAGAATATAATTGTGCTACTGCACAAAATATCTTTTTTTCTTCAGCAGAAACCTGTCTTAGAATACCCACAAGCTTGCATGATACAAAATGACCACCTGCTAATCATCAGCTTGCATCTATATAAGTTCAAGTGGTATACAATGTGCTGCCAATGAACCCTCCCAAAAGACATCATGTGCTCCAACATGGCAGTCAAATATTCTTAAAATATACCATTTCAGTCTAATCAAAATATAGGACCAAAAAAATTTAAATGGAATTAAAAGAATTGAGTAGTACTTAATTTATTATGGACATGGTTTCCTAATAGTAATACAGCCCACGGTACTTAGAACTTTGTTCTGAAATGAGTGTTTAGCACGTAAATATCTAAATGAAGGACAACATAATAGAATTGGGAAATTCTCCAGGTCGGCTAATGTGCTATACATTTTGACATTCAACTAATAAATCACTGCAATGTTAAAGTTTTAAATTGTCCAGAAGCACCTGAGTATAATGCATACCGATAGAGGTAATGTGGATTTCAACATTTAATTAATGTATTTTTAAAACTTCACAAACACATTAAAGCAATCTTACAAAGCTGGCAGAGCACATCTCTTGTTTGTATCAATTGGGGGATTCTGCATTAAAATAATTTTATATTATGTATCACATGGTTATTGTGTTCCATCTCAATCCAGCTAAGCACCTTGCTTCCCTGAATCATATATAATGCCAGAGATGCATAAGCACAGATGTGTTCATTATGAGATTTTAAACTTAAACTAGTTGTCCTCTTCTCACCTAGAATCTGAAATGCAAAGTTACGCTATATGTAAGGCTGGCAATAAATGTATCCTTGGTTATTGTGTCGATTTTTGTTTGAATCTGTAGGAATCTACTTCAGGTGTGTAGAAAATGTGCTATCAGGGTAAATGTTAGTTCTGGGGAAAAAAAAACTGCACTGTATACATTTTGCAATATCTGTGCCCACTAGTTGCTGTCAGACAGACAGTTGCTAGGTGTATCGAGACTGAAGTACCTTCAGTAACAATCTTTTTGACATCAGTCATTGTAGTGATGCAGCGAGTACACTGTCCAGACGGCGGATTACAAGTAAATGTATTGAGTCAGGTTTTCTTTTGTAGGTTTTTTTACCTTTTCATTTTCTATCTAAAATAAACAGGAACACGTTTGATTTAAAAAAAAACAAAAAAAAACTCTATTTACTGTTTTCCTTTAACACAGGGGTTCTCAACCCAGTCCTCAGGACCCCCTACCAGTCCAGGATTTGGGGATTACCTGGGTGTGTCTCAGGTCATTAGAAAAAGGGAAAAAAATACCTTAGACTCTAAGGTGTTTTTTTTTTCTTTTTCTAAACACATTAGACACACCCAGGTAATCCCTAAACCCTGGACTGGTAGGGGGTCCTGAGGACTAACGTTCAAAACCCCTGCTTTAACAGGACTAAACAAGCTGCTTCATAAAAAGTGTGAATTGGAATATAGAGAAAATACTTCTTCTGGGAATAGGTTTTCAAACAGCCATGACATTTAGTCAAATTTTTTATGTGGTTTCTATTCTAGAAGGAAAATGGCAGAGTTATTCATTAAAATGGGGGTTGTTTGAGACACTGTTTGAATTCTAGATAGTAGGCCAAATTAGATAAATTAGCACATTTCTCAAAATCATCTTTGTTTTCATTTCAAATATTATTCCCTAAAAGTTGACATTCACTTTAATTTTTGAGAATTCTGTTCTGAATCATTTTATGTAAATTTTCAAACAATTTACATATTGACATTTAGCTCAAAATAAGCATTTTAATATATTACATAATTCTCTCCTATACCTATATAATAATGTATATTTTGAAATATGAGTGCCATGCTATTCCTAGAGGTGTATAGCTTTCATAACTGGTGTAGGCCTCACTATTAATAGGAGTGCAGGACACAACTTATAAAATAATGGAAATATGTATATGTTTTATATTTACAATATATGATATCTTTAAAGCATTATAATGCTATGTGTGCTTTAATAAGTAGAAATATTAATTCCTACAATCATGGGCGTCCATAGGAATTTTTCCAGAGGTGTCAGGGGAGGGGCATAGTCATTATCACATAAAGCCAGGGTGAATAGCGTTTTCACAGATATGGTGTCAGGAATACATGTTTGTATGTTTGTATTCCTGACACTATAGTGTTCCTTTAAGCAAATGAGGAACATTCTGGTCACCATAACAACTTCATCTAAATGAAAATGCTATGATGCCAGGAGGACCCTGGGCGATCTTTCATTTAAGGAGTTAAACCGCTCTCAAATGGTTTAACCCCAAAGGCTTCCTCCACCTTCAAATCTCCAGGTCGCTCAGTAGTATTCGGCTTCTGAAACGGAGTGTCAGGAAGTGCAGATTGAAGTCCGACATGGATGCCACAGATCGACTAGAGTGGTCAGCTGACAATCTAAGCCAATCGCTAGTTCCTGGTTCATAAAAATGTTTTACTTTTTTATGAATGGGGAGCTACTGATTGGCTTAGAGTGCCAGCTGACCGCTCTAGCCATTCAGCGGTACCCCTACCCAGCGGCACTCTGTGCTTCCTGACAATCAGTAAATAAAAATGAACACATTAACACTGATATTTATTTTTTTTTTACCTGGGGAGATGAGAAGGTCCAAAGTTTCCCTGCCAGGCCCAGGTACCAAAGCCTTATGATGTGGTGTCCAGAATAAAGTGGAGGGTTTTCTTCACTTGTCCTTCCTGCTCCAATCTCCTTTTCTTCGCCTTCATTTGACAGTCTTCTTTTTCTTCTGACACTGTCTTCTCTCCTCCTTGGCTCCTTCTGCTCCTTTACCTTTCCTCTACTTTCTGCTTATTTTGCGCCCTTCTGATCCTTTATCTTTCTGGTCCCTTTGTGCTAATTGCAGACCCTTTCTGCTCGTTCTCCTACTTTACATTTATGCTCCTTGCTGCCCCTTTCTGCTCCTTGCTGTCCCTTCCTGTTCTTTTATGCTCCTTCTCCAACTCTACCTTTGCACTCCTTCTGCCCCTTCCAGCTCCTTGCTACCCTTTTCTGCTCCTTCTCCTACTTTACCTTTGTGCTCCTTCTAAATCTTTCTGCTCCTTTACTTTTGTGCTCCTTGCTGCCCCTTTGTGGTCCTTGCAGACCCTTCCTTCTCCTTACAGGCCGTTCCTGCTCCTTGCTGTCCCTTCCTCCTTCTTGCTGCCCGCTCATTCTTCTTGCTGCCCGTCCCTTTTTGCTGTTGACCCTCCCTGCTCCTTGCTGACCCTTCCTGCTCATTTCTGCTATTTATCCTACTTTACGTTTGTGCTCCTTCTGCCCCTTCCAGCTCATTGCTGACCCTTTCTGCTCCTTGATGTCCCTTCCTGCTCATTTCTGTTCCCTCTCCTTTCTGCTCCTTGATGTCCCTTCCTGCTCATTTCTGTTCCCTCTCCTTTCTGCTCCTTCTACTTTACCTTTGTAATCCTTCTGTCCCTTCCTGCTCCTTGATGCAGTTTCCAGCTCCTTGCTGACCCTTCTTGCTCATTGCTGAACCTTTGTGCTCCTTGCTGCCCCTTCCTGCTCATTTCTGTTCCTTTGTGCTCCTGTTTCTGTTTTACCTTTGTGCTCCTTTCTGCCCATTCCAGCTCCTTGTTACCCCTTCCTGCTCCTTGCTGTCCCTTCATGTAGGCTATGTCCCCCATCCCTCACTTACCTGATCTGTAGGCTGTTATCCCATCCCTCACTTACCTGATGTATAGGCCCCCCTTACCTGATCTATAGCCCACCTATCCCTCATTTACCTGATCTGTAGGCTGCTCCCCCCATGCCTCACTTATTTGATCTGTAGGCTGCCCCACCCCATCTCTCATTTACCTGATGTGTAGGCTCCCCTCCCATCTCTGTTACCTGATCTGTAGGCTGTCCCCATCCCTCACTTATTTGATATGTAAGCTACCCCACCCCACCTCTCATTTACCTGATCTGCAGGCTCCCCTCCCATCTCTGTTACCTAATCTGTAGGCTGCCCCCCATCCCTCACTATAAATTTAGACTTAAAAATAAATAAAATAAAAGGTACTCACAAAAGGGGATAGGCTGCCCCCCCATCTCTCCCTTACCTGATCTGTAGACTGACCCTCCCACCCTCCCCCATCTCTCACTTACAGAGTCATAACTAGAAACCACGGGGCCCCGGTGCAAAAATTGCAATAAACACCAATTTAATTAAACAAGACAATGATATCGTACCGCTAAAGGTGAATGAACAAAAGTAGATTCTCAACTTTTGTAGAACAACAATTTCGTGGCAGACACCACGGGATGTATCGTTCTAGAGCTTGGTATCCAGCTTTGGTCATCCTTGTTATGCGTTCAGTCATGATTATATGCTCACATATGGTTTTTGATTTCCTATTAAAATCTGTCCATTTGTTGTTTTAGACCATAGCTTTTTTGGATCAGAATGGCAGAAGAGATGGTGTGTGCTCACTAAGGGAAGTTTCTGTTACTACTCGAGTGAGAAAGGTAAGCACATGGAATTATAGTAACTTCCTGTGTACATTTCTGCAATACCTTTTAGAGAGGGTGCACCCCCATCAACAAATGTGTTATTGAAAATCGGCAATCAGCTCTCGGTAAATGACAACATTAGTGCTATACATTGCAATAGCAAAAATTACCAGAAAATGTATAGAATAAATACTTTGTAGGGGTTTTATTTGCAGTTACATTACAATTGATTGTAATGTAACATTTACATGTTGTGCTCTATGATATGACACATCATATGTGTATGAGAGTTCCATGTTTTGTTCTGAAGAACTCATACAGTGTTGATGCATTGCAGGGAAGCTGCCCAGAGGTGGTTTTTTGATAAAGGATTGCAGTGCACGTTTGGTATTGGACATCCGCAAAGACTCTCGCCGTGATGCCTGCTTTGAACTTCTGCCCCCAGGCAATCGTACTTACCAAGTAAGTATTTGCTACTGTTGGAATGTCAACACACAGATTAAAGATTTGCCACTTTGCAGTATTTTTTTTTTTCATTTTATTTTATTAAAGTTATACTATAGCTATCAAAAGATCTTTAATTTAATGAATCAGTTTGGGTATATAGCTCATGCCCCTTGGGTCTTACTGCTCAATTCGCCCTCTTTTAGGAGTTAATTGCTTTTGTTTTTGTTTATGCAGCCCTAGCCACACCTCCTGCATGAAAAATATGGTTCCATTTTCAAACAAATGTTAAAGGACCACTATAGGCACCCAGACCACTTCAGCTCAATGAAGTGGTCTAGGTGCCAGGTCCCTCTAGTTTTAACCCTGCAGCTGAAAACATAGCAGTTTTAGAGAAACTCTCCCTGACAGCCGCTGGTGCTTCCGTGATTCTCATGGTGAAAATCACAGTCAGAAGATGCTGGATGTCCACAGGAAAACATTGAGTAATGCTTTCCTATGGGCTGTTTGAATGCGTGTAGTTTGCCACACATGCGCATTCGGATCTGATGTCAGCAGGAGGAGGAGAGGTCACTAGCGCCGAGGGAGCCTGGCGCTGGAGAAAAGTAAGTGGCTGAAGGGTTTTTTTTTTTGACATTCTTTATTTTTCCATTTATTTAATACAGCACGTTTAGTACAACACACAAATTCAAACATGTTTAGCAACCTTTACACAGGCAAGGAAGGAAGGACACAATATTCCACGTAAGCCGCCAATACAACTGGATAATTGACAGTGTCCTTACAGATGAATAGAACTAGAACTTAGACAGCACAGAGACATCTGAGCGACAACCAAGGCCACAATCCCGAGACAACCGGGGGACACATGGGACAGATGCGAAAAGTGGGACGTGGGGAGCACGGCTATCCATGCTACCTCGTGAAGTGGGAATTCTAAACTACATGTAGCATCTACTACCCTGCTCTTGGCGACACCCTGGTGGGACAGCCCATGGCCCGAAGTTATATTGGTATCCACTGACCCTCCAGACTGGTGCAATGGTTCGTGTGAGAAGTCAATAAGCTGTAGGGTGCCCTCCAACGCCTCCATACCCCCCCTCATCCCCTAACGCGATTTGCTGGAGCCCCCTAGGGATCAAATCGGGCGCCACTGTATTTATTGAATCTGAGGCCCGGAGCGAACCAAGAGCGTGGGACTGAAAGCGTCAGAGGACCTCCCCCCAGACCACCAAGCAGCATTGTTAACCTCCCACCCTCTGGTCTAATCCCCTCCGGCATGTACACCACCTACCCACTCCTGAGATGTTCAAGAGCCCCGCCATCCCTCTATCCCCCTGCGCCTCCCTGGACTAATTCCATTCTTTGCTCTGTGCTCCACTCCCCGTTCCCCAAACGCACTGCATGCCAGGCTAGTGGATAAGTGAACTTGTGAGCCTACTCTCTAGTATATGCTTCCATTTGTCTTCCGTCTGGAAAGTGTGGAGGGGATTGGGAAGGGAAGTCGTGGTCCTATGGATAGGGAAGTGCACCCCCCACCCAGCTGAAAGGTACTATGGGTCTCTGTCAGATCGTTGTGGATGGGGAAAGCTGTGCGGGTGCAACACCATCTCCGGTCCGGGCATCCCCCGCGGCCCCCCTGGCCGTAAACTCCATCCATGGAAACCATGTTAGAGCACATTTATCCGAGCGTCCCTGCAGAGACGCAGTCATCAATTCCATATTGTAAATCATTTCCACCCTCTCTATCCATTGGCGGAATGAAGGGGCTACCTGGCTTCTCCACAACGTGGGGATGAGAGATTTTGCTGCCGTAAGAAGGTGTATCACCAGGCCCTTTTTGTAGGCGGTAATTGGCATGCTCGTGTGGTTCAGTAGCAGCGGCTGGAAAGGGACGTCCGTCCCAGTAACGTCTTTGATCCCTTGTTGTATCGCTCGCCAGAAAGGTTCAATGCGATAGCACGACCACCAGATATGGATCCCAGAACCATCCGCGTCTCCACACCTCCAGCACTCCCCTGAGATGGACTCATGGACATGACGAAGGATGTCCGGAGTTCTATGCCAACGCGACAGTATCTTGTAGTTGCACTCCTGGAATTTGGAACAGATGGTCCCCCTGTGCGTCAATTGGAAGATCTTTTGCCATTCTGAAGTAGATAGCTCGACCCCTGCTTCCGTTTCCCACCGTACCGTGAAACCTAAGGGGCACTGGTCCCCACCACTCTGCAGCATGGAGTATAGTTGCGATATGCCGTGGATGAGATGCTGTCTGGCGACACAAAGTTGTTCGAAGTGGGACAGTGGGCGGTGAAGGTGAGCCTTCCCAGCCAGCGAGGTTACATAGGTTGTAAGCTGGTAGTACCGAAAGTTGTCCAGGACGCTGGGTCCACGGTCTTGGAGTAGAACGGCCAGCGGTTTAAGGGTCGGACCATTACACCACTGATGCAGGTAGGTCCAATCCGTGGCCCCAAAGTTTCTCAGATCCTCCGGGGAGAGTCCACCCGCAAGTCTCGGGTTATGCGTCACGGGCATAAGTGGATTCGGCGATGATGTAAATTGTTGAGAGTACCGGATGCCGCACCAGACCTTCAGAGTTGCATCCACCAACGGGTTGCCCGTTCTCAGTTCCCGAAACGTGGCGTCCCCCAGCCACAACTGGGACGGGATTTTACCTCCCCCGTCTGTTGCTTTTCCATGTCTACCCACTGTTTCCCGCTAGGGGCTGCATGCCAATCCACTATCCGAGACAGATGTGTAGCCCGGTAGTACGTAAGGACTGAAGGCAAGCCCATGCCTCCCTCATATCTAGGGCGCTCCAGGGTCGATTGCCGTATGCGGGCGGGTTTCTGGTTCCATACGAACTGCTTAAAGGCGGACGACAGCGTTTGGAAGAAGTTCCGAGGGACAGTGACCGGGATCGTTTGGAACAGGTACAATATACGGGGCATGACATTCATTTTAATGGCATTTATGCGTCCGAACCAGGATATATATTGAGGGGCCCAGCGCTTCAAATCTTGTTGTAGGGCTGTGAGTAATGGGACATAGTTCATGGAATAGGCTTGAGCTAGGTCACACGGTAACCAGATGCCTAGGTACCGCAATTTAGTCAAACAAATCCTGAAGGGGAAATGCGCATGGATGTGTCTACAAAGGGCCGGGTCTCGTGTGAGGGGCATCAGTTCCGACTTGGCCAGGTTGAGCTTCAGGTTGGAAACTGCGCCATAAAGTCGGAAAGCCTCTAGTAAGTTCGGTAATGAGATTCTTGGCTGTTCGAGGAGGAAGAGCATGTCATCGGCGTATGCCGCCACCCGATGCTCCTCCCCCCCTACCAGGCACCCTGCTATGCCCCCGTCCCATCTAACCGCCTCCAGGAAGGGCTCCAGGGTGAGGGCAAACAGGAGGGGGGACAGCGGGCAGCCCTGGCGCGTGCCATTGCAAATTTTGAACACACCCGTGAGTGCTCCATTCACCCGTATACTCGCCGTCGGTTTGGTGTACAGCGCCGCAACCCATGACCTTAGACCTGGTCCAAACCCCATGTACCCCAGGGTCTCCTGCAGGTAAGTCCAGCCAACTCTATCGAACGCCTTCTCGGCGTCAGTGGAAAGGAGAACCATCTCCTTCCCGTTGGTTCGAGCTACGTGGATAGAGTTGAGGGCCCGTATAGTATTATCCCGGGCCTCTCGGCCGGGTATGAAACCGACCTGATCCGGATGAACGAGCTCCGGCAAAGTCCTAGCCATCCGAAGTGCCAGTGCTTTAGCAAACACTTTAAGGTCCGCATTAAGCAATGAAATTGGTCTGTAACTGGCACAGTCCATGGGGTCTTTGCCCTCCTTTGGGAGAATCGTAACCGTTGCCCTCAGTGTATCTTCATGGAATCGACCGTCCTCCCGCAAGGAGTTCATCCCTGCGACCAGGCGGGGTAGGAGGATATCTCTGAACGTCCGTAAATAAGAGGCTGGTAAACCGTCCGGCCCCGGAGCCCTATGAGCCTTGGTGGCCTTCAGCGCTGCAGCGAGTTCCTCCACCGACAAAAGAACCTCCAGTTCCGCCTCCTGCTCCGGAGTGAGTCTGCGTGTAACATGGGTTTGTAGGTACGCCACTATCCTCTCCTTGTGTAGTCGTTCCTCTGATGCTGTACGGTGTTGCGTTTGGTCGTAAAGTGCCGCATAGTACTCCTGGAACGCAGCCAGTATGCCATTTGGGAGGCGTGTAGTATCCCCCCTCCCCGTGTGTATTTTATGGACATGTAGCATCCTGCGCTTTTCATGGAGCATCCGAGCTAACAGTCTCCCGCACTTATTGGAGTGTTCGTAGAAGTACCTAGAGGCCTTCCTCGCGGTGAGCAGCAGCCCCTGCAACAAAATCGTTTGCAAGTCCCTACGTGCCTCAACAAGTTGGAGGTAAGTGCCCTCATCAAGGGACTGCTTATGTGATCCTTCTAATTCTGCAATGCGTGTTGTCAGGCTGGTAATGCGAGCCCGTCTGTCCTTTTTGCGCCTGGTGCTCTCAGAGATGAAGAAGCCCCGAATGACGCATTTGTGTGCCTCCCAAAGCCCTAAAGGTGTCGTATCAGAGTTGTCGTTGGTGGTAAAGTAATCGGTCAGGGCGCGGGTCGCTGACTGCGTGAGTGCCAAGTCATCCAGCATAGTTTCATTGAGCTTCCATTGTCGTTCACTGGGCTTAAATAGCGGGGAACTGGTATGAACCAGGACCGGTGCATGATCCGAGTGGCTTATGATGCCTATTTCCGCTCCTTGCAAGAGGTTTAAAAATTCTTGTGCCAGAAAGATATAATCGATGCGGCTATATTGTGCGTGCGCTGCAGAGTAATGGGTATAGTCTCTCCCTTCCGGATTGCAAGCCCTCCAACAATCTACCAGGCTGAAGGGGTTTTAATCCCTTTAGCCCAGAGGTAGGAGGGCCTGAGGGTGGGGGGGACCTAATGAACCTATAGTGTTTTCCTTGCACTATAGTGGTCCTTTAATTTTCTTTAGCTGTTTTTATATCCTGCTCTGTAGATTTCACTTTGATCACACACAGGAGGCTCTTGCAAGATCTAGAAGGCTATTAACAGAGCTGGAGATAAGAAATTCTGGATTAAACAGATTGTGTAATAATGGAACCTAGAATATCTAGGCTCCTTTTTAACGAGGTTTGACTAGGCTGTATAAACAAATTAATTTAACTCCTAAATGGTAGAGAATTGAGCAGTGAGAATGTGGGGGCTTGATCTATATACCAAAACTGCTTCGTTAAGCTAAAGTTGTTTTAGTGCCAATAGTTCCCCTTTAATTACTATATTTCCCTTCATGCTTTTAATTTACATGCAATTCAGGTTTTTTTTTTTTTTAAATTTAGGGACTACATAGGGACTACATTTTCATATGTAAAGTGTGCCCGTTGGTAATTGGGTGGAGCTTGCGCAATATTCTCTTTCTAAGGTAATTTACAGAAGGGCAAACTACAGACACTATGGACAGAGGAGAGCAAAATGTTGACTCCCAGATGTTAATATCCAGTGTAAAAAAAGAACAATAATAATATTTAAAAAAAATAATATATAAAAGGACAAATGGCAAGAGGAAGCAATGGCAAAAGTAAAAAACAAATAAAGGATTTTTAGCACTAATGAGAGTATTAGTAGGCAGCTAAAACAACCCAAACCGGAGTCTCTTCCTTCTGGTAAAAAGTACAGTTCGGTATGCAGAGCAGTGCATTGTAGATAGTTTTGAATCCTGCAGATGGTCAGCAGTGGGTATGTAGAGAGAAAAGACCCAAGAGAAAACAATATAGTGTTGTATCTTCTGGCAGTTGATGAAAGGAGTATAAAAACACACTTACAATTTTTAGGAGCAATAGATCAACTTTAGATGGTAGAGCCTGGACGGTACAATCCCCGCCAATGGATGTGGTGGTCCTGTAGGGCCTTGGCAGATATTGTATCTCAGGGGCCCTCAAATGTTTTAAACAGGGGGCCAGTTCATGGTCCCTCAGACACTAATGGGGGCTGGACTATAGTTTTACATTGTTTTTAACAAATTCCTATATATAGTGAAACAGACACAGACATATACAGACACACATACTAACGTACTTACAGACACAAACACGCATAAGGACATACATACATACTGACAGACATACATACTGACATAGACAGACAGACATATACATACTGACATACACACGCATACTGAAATACACACTGACATACATATACATACAAACACATACATACTGACATACATACAGATAGACAGATACATACTGATATACATACACAGACAGATACATACTGACATAAATACATACACACTGACACACACACACTAAAATACATACATACACACAGACATACAGATAGACACATACTGACATACATACATACTGACATACGTGCATACAAATACATACATGCAGACATGCATACATACAGATAGACACATACAGGCATACATACTGACATACATACATACAGGCATACGTACAGATAGACACATACTGACATACATACACTCATACACACAGACACAGATACATACTGACATACATACACACAGACATACATACCGACATGCATACATACAAAAACACTGACACAGACATGCATACAGATAGACACATACTGACATACATACACTCATACACACAGACACATACAGATACATACTGAAATAAATACATACATACTGACATACATACATACATACAAAACACATACATACACACACACATGCATACTGAAATACATACATAGAAACACACTGACACACACACATACTAAAATACATACATACACATACTGACATGCATACACACAGACATACACACAAACACATACTGACATACATACACACATACATACATACATACATACATACACACTTACATACTGAAATACATACATACAAACACACTGACACACACATACATACTAAAATACATACATACACACACTGACATGCATACATACAGACATACACAAACACATACTGACATACATACATTCATACACAGACATACTTACTGACATACATACAAACACACATACTGACATACTGAAATAAATACATACATACACATACATAAAAACACATATTGACATACATACACACACACACAGGCATACATACTGAAATACATACACAGCTAATTTTTCTTACTTTTTTTGCAGGAGGGTGGCTGTGGCTGATGGGAGTCGGCGTGGCTCTTCCCTCTTCGCGGCCTGGCTTTGTTCCCTCCCACGGGGAGGGAGCTGGGAGGAAGTGACGGCCCCTTCCTCCCAGCACTACTTTGCGGCCACACATTTTTAAAGGGGCCTGGTCGCGCTATTGCGAGGCCGCATCGCTGACCGGGCCCCTGAAGATACAGGGCCCATCGGGTGGCCCTGAGTGCTTAGGTCAGGACCCCGGCCCACGGGCCATAGTTTGAGGACCCCTGTTGTATCTGGATCTGATCACAGTAGAAATTGTGTGTATATCCAAACTTGAAAGCAGTGGGTCACCGTTGTAGATTTGTATGCAAAAAATAAAACTACAAATAGTGCTCAGTGGTATAAATTTAGACTTAAAAATAAAATAAAAGGTACTCACAAAAGGGGATAGGTGGTATAATCCCCACGAAGATAAAATCTTCTTTAAAAACGTCCAGGAGAGTCCAGAATGGTGTTAAGAGATTCAATCTTTTATTATAAACAGGGAAACCATCAGAAATTTTGGGGCCCCTAACACAGCTCAGGGTCTGGACCTGCCTCCAAATCCCAATCACAAGAATACACACACAAACACATGCACTGATACAAAAAACACTGACACACACACACATCCATACTAGAAGACACGTACTGAAACAGACATACACACATATACAGACATACATAGTTACACACAGACACATACTAACATAAATACAGATACACACATGCATGCATACATAAGGACATACAGACAAACACACATACATATAGACATACATACTGACATACCTACAGACATATGAAAACAAAAACATGGGGAGGATCGAAGGTAGAGACGATTTCAAACTTCACCAGCCTGACCTATAGAGATGGAGGAGCAACCCATAAGTAAATGATTAAATAATAACCTTTAATAAGTATAATATAAAAAAACCAACACGTGTGGGTTTGGAAAGTTGTTACAAATAAGTCCTAAATGCTAAAAATAATAAATAGTGCTAACAAAAAGTCGGAAGAGCCACAATTTGGCGAAACGCGCGTCGGGACAGATTAAGCAGTGTTTGGCAGTGAGACTTGGGGTGATGCTGCAGCTAATTTCTAAGATTAACCCCTTAAGGACCAAACTTCTGGAATTAAAGGGAATCATGACGTCACCCGTCATGTGTCGTTAAGGGGTTAAGACAAGCCACCACGCTGTGATTTAAGTATATCTTTACTTATATTTATTTTCCTTTATATTTTTTGTCACTGTGGGTGAGCGGGAAAGGGGTTTGTTTCACTTCATGTTATACGTGTCTTTCGCTCCGGGATGCTTGGAGGTTTAGACTTTTTTTAAGGAGTGCCCTTGAAGACACGCTAGGGAATAGATATTGGCTATCTTTCAATCTTTTCCCTGTTCATTTTCCTACCTTCCTAGCATTTACCCTTTATCAGTGATTTTGCAGTCAGTACTTAGTACTTATTCCCCCCCCAACCCCCCTTTTATTTTTTTTCAGCAATATCCACTTTTTGGTTACTTTACTTTTTGTTAGCACTATTGTTGTTTTTTTTTAATTATTATTATTATTATTATACCTATTAAAGGTTATATTTTAATCATTTACTTATGGGTTGCTCCTCCATCTCTATAGTCTCTACCTCCGATCCTCCCTTTGTTTTCATTTTCATATCTAGTACCCCCCAGTTCCATTAGCAACCTGACACATTCTCTCTGCTTATATTAACTCAATAATTACATACAGAAATACCTACGGACATACATACTGAAATACATACATACTGACATATAGACAGACATACTGACATATATATATATATATATATATATATATATATATATATATACAGACATACTGACATACATACATACAGACAGACATATTGGCAGACAGACATACAGACTGACATACAGACATACTGACACACACACAGCTCATTTTTCAGCCACCCTCCTGTTTCTTCCCTTTATGTTGCAGGAGGGTGGCTGGGGCTGATGGGAGATGGTGTGGGCTAGGGCTCTCCCTCCTCGTGGCCTCCACGCTGTCTCTCCTCCCACGCGGAGTAAGCTGGGAGGAAGTGACCGGCCGTCACTTCCTCCCAGCACTACTTGCGGTGCGGCTGCAATTTTTTAAAAGAAGATATAGGGCCCATCGGTTGACCCTAAATGCTTGGACCACCTGATGGGCCCTATCAGCGCGCGGGCCCCTGTGCAATGCAACATGGGCAGTTCCGCCGCTACATGTGGGGCCGGGGCAGTGACAACCGTCATGGTTTTCACCCCCTGATGGCGTCCCTGATTATAAATACTAATATTAAAATACACTAACGCATTTCACCAAGTTATAGGTTTTTTTGCTCCTTTCACTGTCACATTTTCACATTTCTTATGTTAGTGCTATCACTAATTACTTTCCAATCTTCTAGACACCATTTTGATCTGACCTATTTTTCTTCTCAGATTTTAAAATGAAGTATTGTCCCTCTCTTGAAAATGTATGTAAAACCGCTTAATTTCAGATGTTTCCATCTTATGCCTTTCTATGGATATTGTCCTCTCACAGCAAAGAAGATCATAAATGTGTGCAGTCAGTGGCGTACAACAGCCAGTTGGTCTTCACTGGAGCCTCCATACTAAGGGGGCCCATTGGTTGGCCCATGCATTTAGGAACTCCGAGTGGCCATGTTTCAGCAGGGGCCTGATCGTGTGCTGTGGCCATTTAACAGGGTGACCAGGCCCCTTCTAATTATCAGTGGGAGGTAGTAAAAGCTTGTGCATTAAAAAAGCAATACTACACATAAATGCATGCTTGCATTCAAACACCAAAACTACAGGAAAGCCCCCCACACATTCACACAAATATACTCCATACAAAACATGCTTACATTCAAACACACAAACACTGCTCAGTTCTAAATACAACCCTGCAAGGGGTTTTGTTTAAGATTTGTTTAAAGCTTAAGGATAAATTTTATTCTGTTTTACTAAAAATAAAATGTACAAGGAAATGGAATACTTATTTCAATCACGTATAAACTACACGCTGCAGTGGTTATGGATCCTAAAGCCCTCAGGCCCCCCATGTAAGTAGTCAAACTGCTAACAGTTTGACTTCTTACCTGTTGTGTCCCGTCCGCTGCTCCCTGTCTCTCCTCTTTAACTATGGAGAGTCGGGTGCTCCTGCTAGGAGCTTTCCATCAGCTCTTCTAAACTAAGCCCTGCTTGCTGTGCAGGACCGCTCATTGGCTGAGAGTGTCAGCTGATCACTTTTAACCATTAAAGTAAGCTCATTGGCTGAGAGTGTCAGCTGATCACTTTTAACCATTAAAGTAAGCTCATTGGCTGAGAGTGTCAGCTGATCACTTTTAACCATTAAAGTAAGCTCATTGGCTGAGAGTGTCAGCTGATCACTTTTAACCATTAAAGTAAGCTCATTGGCTGAGAGTGTCAGCTGATCACTTTTAACCATTAAAGTAAGCTCATTGGCTGAGAGTGTCAGCTGATCACTTTTAACCATTAAAGTAAGCTCATTGGCTGAGAGTGTCAGCTGATCACTTTTAACCATTAAAGTAAGCTCATTGGCTGAGAGTGTCAACTGATCACTTTTACCCATTGAAGTACCACCAGGCTGAACTCCAGCAGAGAGCTTCTTGCTTCCATAGAGGCAGGGAGCAGCACTTGAGGGTAAGAAGTCAAGCCATTAGCGTGCTGTAGTGGTCATGGTGCTTGGAGTGTTTCTTTATAAGTTTCTTTCATGTTTGTTTTATTATCTTCAGATTATTTGCAACCAAAATTAAAACTAATGTGCTATGAGGAACTTAAATTGGGAACAAGGTCAACAAGTCTTGCACTAGGGTGTGTCTGGACAAACCCCATGTTCTACAGCTGTATTACTTCTAAACTTGTTTCCTGTTTCTGACAGTTCACTGCTTCTAGCCAGACTGAGGCTCGTGAATGGGTCGACCACATACAGTTTTTGGTAAAAGGTAAGTTTACTTTGGACACCACATCTGTTGTCTTCTCTGTTGTGTGTAATTTGGATCCTACTCCAGAAGAGCTGTAGTACCAGTGATGTACAAACTTGATGTACAAGGGGCACCATGTGGCAGATGCCTGCTCAACCAATGTGCCCTGAGCGTTGAGGAAGCTGCTGGGATCACTCCGTGCAATGGCTGCACAGTGCCCTGTACTGATGCTGGAAGCCAGGATGTGACATCACCCATTCTCTGGCATTACTAGTGAGCTGCAGTTTTGTCATTAGTGTTTAGATGCCAGATGCACGTTCTGTTTGTATATGTATACTTACAATGCTGTCATTTCCAACTTGATATAATGAAAATAAACCATTATAAATGTTTTTTACATGCAATATGTTATTTTTCAGTTTTATGACCATGCTATAGTCAATATGTCTTCTAAGTTTTGTATATATCAATGGACCGGCCAATTGGGCATCCTTTGTTCCATTATAACTTGGTGCAGAAGGGGATGGGTGGAAAGGCAGAGATGCTAGCAGCAGGCCCCTGCTAGGTTATTGGGACACTCCCAAGTTGGCTTTACTTGAAAGTTATGAGAGAATTATTCACCAGTTCTTTTCTGGTTTTAAGAGTATGCTGCTAAGTCCCAGTCCTCTTCAGTTTAGGAAGATGGGGCTTTTTTTTTGCATCAGTGGCTAAAATTGTTTTCCCATTACGCTGCTATGCGCCTTTCTTCATTTTAAAGTGGATAGTTAAAGGAAATTTTAAAAGACAACAAACCTTTTAATACTTGTCCCCCATTAAATGCTTACATTGTGTAAGGTTATTAAATTGCCAAAGCACTTCGGGCTTAATATCGGCCTCTGATGAAAAAAGCTCTTAATGAAGCATTTGTGGCTGTCATTAATTTGAGCCCCAGGTGTCTTGTGAATTAAGAGTAGGGCGTAGATTGGCTTAATGTAGCGATGTCCAAACGCAAGAGTTTTAAGTTTTCTCTCGTTAACATGAAATTAACCATTTTTTTTGCAGTACTAAGCAATCTGCTCTCTTGTGGCCTTTGAGATTTTAAGTCACATGCCTTTGTCACTATTATCTATTGTTGTGCTGCTTTGTAGATATACTTTCAACCACCATTCCGTGTGAGGACGATGATGATGATAATGAATCTTATGATGATGTTGATAGCATGAACTCTTCGGTGGCATACCCTACAATGGACAGATCAAGCAGCCCCCAGGACGATGACATCTATGAAGTGGTTCCAGGTTAGTTGTAACCCTTAGAACTTGCATTGTTGTGTCTGTCACCTGAATGCAGATGCACATTATCCACATGCAGCCTTGGTATGGACACATTCTTCACCCATATGCCTCCCAGCTAAAGGCTTTACTTATTCCACACATTTGATGACCTTTTTTTGTTTTATTATGCTAATGTGCGCATTCACTCAGCTCAGTCTGTTCCTTGTGTCCCGACCAGCGCACAAACGCAGGGGGAAAAAAAGCATTATTTCCACAGCAAGTCATCGTCGTTAATGAAGTTTTACAAAAACAGACACAACCGAGGAAAAATAAAATTTCACAGGTGATAAATTTTTCCAATTTCCCTGGCAGAATTGGATCAGATTGTTAAATTAAGAGTGAAGGTGTCTGTTAGACAGCAAGGAGCGGTGATGGGTAATTTTATAGAGTGGAAAATTGAATCAAATTGCTACATTAAAACCCAGCTCCTGCGAGAATTTTCTGTACTGCCGTCCACTTTGTCACTGTTCAAAGTCCGTGCACAGCTGTGCCTTAGGCTCCTGTTTTCTGCACTGCTGGCCATTCTGCCCACGACTGGCAACTGCTCTCTGCCCCAGCTAAGAAAGCAGGGCTGGCAATGAAAGAAGAAGATAAGTGGGGGGCACATGGAGCTAAATAAACTGATGGAGTAGCACATGGTACATCTGTTTCCTGAGATCTCCACTGGAACAAACAGAACATCCAAAATGCTTGAACGGTTTCCAATTGTAAATAAATTCTAGTGTAATTTTACTAACTTGAGCCCTGAGTTACTTGACATGGTCAGTAAAAATATATTAGAGGGAGGTGGGTATGTGAAAACCGTACAACAACTGCACCACAGTTTGGACTAATCTAAAATGCATTTTGTATAGTTATTGTGTTTTATTCAGTTGTACAAAGACTAGACACACATGAACACGTTAATTAATAAAGCTCTCTCAAATGTGCTTAATGTTGATGTTGATCAACTTGCGCCCACAGTAATTTCAAGCACTAGAGACACATATCTAATTCAAGACTGATTCCGTCCTTAGCATATTAATCTATCAGAGCTGACCTTCTCTCTATGCACAAGACCTTTCTAGCCCTCCTGTCGTCTTGGAGATGAGCTGGGATACAGAGAGAAGACTGAGTCCATTAATGGCAATAAATGTAGATGAGCGCAGAGACTGTCTGCGATTACAGAAGGAAAAAACTCTTCTCTCAGGAGAAACTTCCCGTAAGGCAGCAAGAAAGTGAAACGGATCACTCTGGAGCCCTGTGGGAGCAGCACAGCACGGCTGGGATAGTCTTACTGGCCTCCTCCGTGTGGAGGGGGCAGTATCACTTAGCACAGTGCCAGGAAGACTCTTCATTCAAGCTTCACCTTGGGCACTGAACATGGGGGAAGGTGCAGGTGTCTTAAACGAAAAGTGTTGTGTTCTGCAAGATTAAAATATGCAGAAAAATAGTCTTCTCTTTGTAATTGCTTGCATTCAAATAATTTTACGATAGACCAAAAAAAAAAAAAAAAACTACATTGATCCCTGCTTCTGTAACTTAGAGAAGGTCACAACTGTTCTTACATTCTACTTAATGGAATGTGCAGGCACTGTCCCACAAGAGGAAATATTTTCAGATATAGTCTTGTCACTGAGTCAAAGAGAAGACTTCTGAAAGCACATTGTAATTGGGGTTATGTCAGCTGGCACTAGCTGGATCATTGATATTCATTGACCCAAAGGGTTTGCCTGTCTTCAAGTCATGTCACCTTGAAATAGATAGCCTTGTACTGGGGTGGAAGGAGACTACAAGCTTTGTCGCTTCTGTGTTAGAAGAACTTGTCAGCATTGAGTTGGTTTGCTTCTAGACTCTGGTGATGTTAAGTTGACCTGCTGTGCGACTTTTTTTTAATGCAAGAGAAAGATATTCTGCTTGGATTAGACCAATAGCTTGTCTGCCTTCCGAGTAAGTTAAGTGTAGAGGAATTCTGTGATAGAATTTGTCACTGAAATAATTATACTGCGGATCTGGTAATTTAGGTAAGGGTTACTCAAGTGACCTGCCAATAAGGTAAGGTGTTCTCCCAAGGCCTAACCCTGATGTCACTTTGATTAAGATTAAGGTTATCATTATGGATGAGACAGTTTGAGTTGATGTTAGCCTGCTCAAAGGGTCTGTCAGTCCAGTTTGACTACTTGAATTATCTGTCACTGCAGCTGGCCACCCTTTAGTTCCTGACATTATCTATACACCGCCAAAGAAAAAAAGGGGGATTGCACTCAATCATAAAAACCACAGGGTACTAGCGGAGTATGGGTCAACATATCCTATAGCAACCAGCATACATTTTGACCTCTGATCAGGTCTTAATCACGCGCAGAGCAACGTTTCGACCTTTACCTGGATCTTTGTCAAGCTTAATAAAGACCTGGGTACAGGTTGAAACATTGGGGTGTCCATTAAATCAGCTTGATTCATCACAGTGAGTGCCTGAGATTATTCCTTTTGTATTGACTATACACCTGTCATTGAGATTAGACTTGTTTAAGGGCCCTCTCACCGTTCAAGACATTTTTGAGCCCACGGCCGCACTGGGAAACAAATTTGTCCCGGGCATTTTTTAATCATAGCTGCCCACTTAGAAGGGGCGGGGCCAGAAGGGGGGGGAGGTTTGTCATCACCAATGGCAAGCACGCCCCCTCTCAAAGTGAGCATGTTGGTTCAGTGCTCTTACAGGGCAGACCATGCGCAGAGCTTTACTGAAGAGCTCTAGCGTGAGAAAAAAGCCCTGTATTTATTCTGTGCAGCGCAAGTATTTTTATTAACTTGCTTGCGCTGTGTTTTGTTTGTAGCTTGTCTCTGGTGTCCCATAAGTGGGATACCAGGAGATAAAAGAGCCAGGAAAGAGTATTGTGCATGTGTTTGGAGCCTGCTTGTGGGATTGCGTGTGTGTAGAGTGAGCTGATTGTGTTGTGATGTTGTGTAAATAGTTCGGTTTCAGTTGTGTTGTGTTTGTGGGGTAATGTGTGGCTAGGGGCTGTAGAGAGTGAGAATGTGTGTATAGGCAGCATAGACTGTATAGAGGTTGTAGAGTGTTTGCTTACAAGAAATCTGGTGTGTGCGTAGGGGATCCAAAGTTTGTATGCCAGGAATGTAGTGTGTGAGAAGTGGATATATTGTGTGTTTGAAGGACCCAGAGCGTGAGTAGGAGATCTAGTGTGTGTCTGTGTGCATACAGGATTCAGAGTGTATATAGGGATTTAGTGTGTGTAGATGATCCAGAGTTTTGTAAGGGATCTAGTGTGTGTCTGGAATGTAATGTGTGCATGAGGGGTGCTATGTGTGTGTGACGCAGTGTGCGAAGGTGCGGTTTGTGTGTGTCTGTGTGTGTTTGTGGGGTGCTGCGTTTAAGGAGTGCTGTGTGTGTGTGAGGGGTGCTGTGTGTGTGTGTGAGGGGTGCTGTGTGTGTATGTGAGGGGTGCTGTGTGGGGGGGGTGGTTCTGTGTGTGTAAATATGTTTGGATGTATTGTGTGTGTGGGGGGTTAAATTAATGTAACTAAATATTTTTTTATTTTAATTAAAAACAAAAAACAAAAAGTAGAATGCCCTGTCCCTTCTTACTTTTTGCCTGGGAGGGGGTATTGTGCAGCCATCCCTGGTGGTCCTAGTGGTGAGAGTGAGTTTCACTCTCTCTTTGCCATGGTAACTGCAGCAACACTCAGACCTTGCGAGAGGAACCTGATGGAGCTGCAAGCCAGAGCTCCCCGTGTTCCCCCCCTGTCTCCCTCCAGCGAGCAGCTGCCTTTCACTGCCTGAGGGCCGGTGAGGGAGATCTTTGATCTCCCCACCAGCCCATAAAGGAACACAGCAGGGCCGGCGCTATCCAGCAGGGCCGGCAGGGGAGATCTTTTGATCTCCTCTGTCGGCCTCAGCCCCTGGCCATCGGGGCCCACCGGACATTTGCCCGGTATGCCTGTTGGCCAGTCCAGGCCTGCTCAAGACCCTTATAATAGGCTTACTGAAGGGTTCTGTCACTCCAAATAGACAAGCTTCAGGTTTCTAACACTCTTGGTACAGCAGCTGTATAGCCAATGACTATGAATCGTCAAGCTCAAAATGCCATTTTGGATGGCCAGCTAAAGGACTTTTGTCATGCAGAGTGATGGGGTTCAGGAGTCTTGAACTATCATTAGGCTTGTCACTCTGTAGGAAGATTTTTACTGATGACACTGTCACTTATTTTGTTGAGTACACAATTGCTGATTAGTCTGCTGCAGAACCATGTCTGTTATGAAACCTTGTTAGAATAGCGTAGAGCACTTTCAGTGTCAGTAAAGTGCCAGAGAACTATGCTAATAAATAGAGCACACTCTCCTTATTTGGCACCCTTTTGACATATTAATACAAAATAAAACTTTTACATTAATGGCTTTGTTTTTTTGTTTTTTTTTTATCTTCAATTCTGCTAGAAGGAAATCTGTTCTTACACGGGTATTTTTTATGTATCGTTTCAAAGGGTCTGCTCTAGGCCCTCTTTGGCTTCTCTGTTATCTGTATAGCCATGTGACTTTTGAGAAGGAAGCATTAAGAAATCTCCCTGTGCAGCACAGAGGAGATCATATTCCAGACAGACTGGTACAGCAGCGGATGTTTGCGATGGAGAGAGCATTGGGACCTGAAGGTTCCTGCAGTGCCATTTACATCAGACCAGGAAAACAAGCAGACGTTCATTTAGCAGGCGTTGTTGAATACTTTATTAGATCCTCTGCATTATAGTTATATTTTTCAAGCTTTGCTGTCCAATCAGGGTGTTTATGAATTTTGGAGACCTTTCTACCCTCTCTCACTCCCTGAGCACATTCACAGAATCTAGATTTTATGCACATCTGTTCAGTTTTGTGGGGATTTTTTGTTTTTCGTTTTTGCTGGTTTGGTTTTCTGCTGTTGATCTATTTTCAGAGATTAACTACAGTTTATTTTTTTTTAAATAATACTTACTTTGAGAAGAATAAACACCTTTAATAGCATATCACTTAAGACAGAAGGATAGTAATTTGCCTTCCCTTTTGTCTCTATTGCCAATACAGTTGCCTTGTTATAGTCAAGAAAGCAGATGAAGCTGCGCTCAATAATTTATTTTCAAATCAATGTGAATGAGTTTGTGTCTGGCGGACGCAAAAGCTTCATAATCAAGTCTGATTTATTTAAGAGAGTTGTTTCTCTCTAATGGGGGCAGAGCTGGCGAAGCACTGACCCTCCTGCTTGGGACCCAATTTGTATCTCACAGAGCTGACCTAATTCTCATTGATTGTCGTTGTTAGCAGAGACAACTGTGTACAGGCATTAGAAATTAGATGGGCTGCGGTCCAGGAAGGAGACACTGCAGCACAATGCTTTTTGAACTTGTCTGTAAATCCTGTACTATTTTCAGCACTAAAATTTAGTGTCCTATGTAAGGCAAAGGTTGAATTTTTTTTTTAATGTTTTAATATTGTGGAGTACAATTTACCCATATCACCTCAGTACCCTTGTTTCTTATTACACTCCTCCTTCTGTAAGATTTTTCCAGAGCTGCATCCGTCTTTTAAAACCATTAAAGCCAACTTATCCATCACTTTCTTCCACAGCTTTCTACTTATTAAATACAACCTCAATAATCTACTATAAAACAGCTAACTTTATTGGAATAAAAACATGAACATTTCAGTGAACTCAATATCATGTTGTGCACTATCTCTCCTTTTCTCATTTGGTCAAATTATGCCTTCCTGAATATTACAGGTTTACTAAAGGGAAAAGCAAATAACATGGATACAGCTACCATTTCCTATAGTAAAACTTCCTGTGTTCCATTTCCCAGTTTACCAGCTGAACTCATTTTTATATTATCTTTTGGACCCATTTCATTTTTCTGAGAAAATTTACATTTTATATATGGCTGCAATGTTGGGTCAAATTCTATTGTTACGTGACCAACTGCTGCTCAACCTAACTGGCCTGCTGGTTCACAAATTCGAATATGACCCAAAATGGCTTCTCCTCTTCTAAAAAAAAAAAAAAAAAAGTAAAATTTTCTCATAAATCATTTAAAAACAACAATTGTTTTATTAAATGCAGCAAACTTTAAGAAGTGACAATTTGGCATTTAAGCAATCCTCATATCAAACAAAAGAGAAGATAAGGTTGCGCCAGAACAGAATAGAAAAAGTATAGTTACGAATATATAAAAAAAATCCAATATAAAAAATAAGACATCCAATAAAAGTCCAAATAAAACTTGCCAGAAGATATAATCTTAAAATAAACTTGCCTCAAATATGTCCAGAATAATTATTCTAAAACATTGTCAGATCAGGGTATTTGTCAGGATCCTATGCAATATTTACAGCTTAATCTGCTTTCAGAGACTGTCCTAAGTTAGTGCTTTCCTGTAGTCACCAAAAGGGCACCTATAGTGGATGGCTGGTGTGCCCAATCCAATAGGAATCTGGTCTGGATTCCAAATCTACACATAAAAAAGGGGAATTGGGGCACACCCGGAACATGTATTTTTATGGAGCAGTGCTGCAGTAAAGATCAAAAGACAGATTTAATAAATAAAAAAATCTTGCAATGCATATACAAGAGCATGTATTGACATAGGAAACAGCATGCATATACATACATTTAAAAATGTTGTGTTTATAGGCATTTTTATTGTACTGCACAATTTATGGTGTAATGAGATAAGGCTAGATAGACATGTCATAGGACACTACCCACATTAAATATAAAATGCTAAACATGGATAAACAAGGAGAACAATCAGGCTAAGTGAACAAACAAGTGAGTATGTCCCGGACACAAAGATAATGAGTAGCATGACACACAAGAGGCCCCCTGGGCAAGAATTAGTGTTAGGCTTCATGACCTACAATGTTAACTACCTATTGGGATGAATAAAGGCTTTCAAACTATATATGTGGTACCATGTATGGGGAAGGCTCCATAGGGGAATTAATGCCAGATGGCAGTAGTTCCAGTCCAGTTTATCCTAAGCCTTTCTGGGGCATGTGATAGACTTGGGTCAGCCAGGCAGTTATCAGGAATAAGAGCCCAAGCATATGGGGGGTGGGGGGGATAACGGGGCTGTAACGGACCGTTTTGCACAAAAGGGGTAAAAACCGTTTAGGCGATCGGCCCCCTTTCCAGAGATACAGGCACAGCTACTGCAGAACAACAAACTCCTGAACTGGATACAAAATAGCACTTCAACTCCCGAACTGGAACCTCCCAAATAGCTGCTAGCAGACGAACAGGAAAAGCAGACAATCAGCTTACACTCCTGGCAATCAGTCTCTAACAGCATACAGTGAATCCCCCCAAGAACGAGACAAGGCTCCGTGTTGAGGGGCAAGCAGTGGTCTGAGGTGCTGGCACACCCAGCCTGGTTTTTATTACAGTCTTGCAAGTACAGGACCGCCCACAGGGAGGTATAAAACAACCAATCACATCACAGTTACATCCCACATATTCCCTCCCCTTATCCTGAGAGGAAACTCAATTACACATACAGTTAAAACATACTTTCTACCCAACTTTCATAACTCTAAAACCATACATCACATTCACATAAAATTACATATTCACAATCAATCCATTCAGGGGAACAACATATTAAAAATGGCACAAATCAGACAAGGGGTTCAAAAGTTAGTAAAAAGTCCTTTGTGACTAAATGAAGCATGGCTTTCTGGCCCAAACCAGTTTCAGAGTCTTCTATCCTGGAGATAAGTAATTCAATTATCTCCCAGGACAGACACAAGACTCCATTAAGCACATGGTTGCAAAAAGACACAAAACACTTTAAAATACATAAAGTCACATTTATTACATAAAACACAGACATGTAACATATCCCCAGATAGCTCAGGTCTGAGCGCACATTATTAAGTGAATGGCGCTCAGACCACACGAATACAGTTTAATCGCCATGGAGCCAAAGTATTTACAGTCAGTTTCATACGAATGGGCTCCATGGGATTCCTATCTGGGGTATAACACATTCAATCAAATCTACTGAACCCCAGGCAGAAAAGCACGAATACAGCTTTTCTGCAGGCAAAAATAAAGTCTTTTAAAAGGGGGCCATAGTCCAAAGGCAGCAGGCGAGCAACCAGGCTTCTCCAATGCAATGTGGCGAGATTGGTCTCGTCACAGGGGCTTTATCAGGATAGTTGCTTCAGACTACTTCCCTGTAAGGGGATCAGCCTCCTCCCCTGCTTAGTGCACTCTAGGGCGCATCAGTCACGCTGGGGTGGTCAAGCTCCCGGTAAGTCACTAGTCGCTGTTTGGCTTTTCAGGTAGGTTATGAAGTTAACCCCTCTTGGAGTTTGGCTGTTTCGAGCAAGAAAGATAAAAAAAAAAACAGCAGTTTTTGTCAGAACAGCGGCGGAGCTCTTTCTGAATGAGTTTCTCCACCATGACAGCCAGCCCCCTCCCCCCCCTCAAAATACAGATTTTAAGTAACCTTGTAAAAAAATTTAACTCTCTCTCTCTCTCTCTCTCTCTCTCTCTCTCTATATATATATATATATATATATATAAAATATTCAAATACTTGCACTCCTGTAGAGATAGATTAATGCCTGGTGCTAATAAAGCAAATAACATAAAAATAAAAATGGTAGGTAACAGCACTCTAAGGACTTCAAAAAGTAAATGGTGAAAAAAATTTAGCTTTTATTCAGCAACTGCCACACACAATCGACGTTTCAGTTCTTAATACAGAACTTTCATCAGGAATTTTTTTTCACCATTTACTTTTTGAAGTCCTTAGAGTGCTGTTACCTACCATTTTTATTTTTATATATATATATATATATATATATATATATATATATTTATTAGTGAGCGGAATGGTTGTTGAAGGAAGATATATCAGGCCTGCTTTACTAAACAGCAGCCAGAGAGTTTTTAGTTAAATGTCCCAGGGAGAGACATTAAGTTTGCAATATACATTGCTGATACTATGCAAAACACGGTATGGGTCCCTGGGGCGGAGCATTTGGAGAGCAGGGTGGGCCAGTGCTCCAATAGCACTAGTTGCTATATAACAGCACGACCAGATCTTGTATATACCTTAGGAGTTCCAGAGATGTGAATTAATTGATCCTCACCTGTAACTGGTCAATTGGCAGGCAGGCTTTTAAAATAAGGGATCAGCCTGCTGCAGAGTGAGGGAGAAAGAGCCAGAGGAATGGTGTATTTTGCAGCTATATTTTGCTATTGTAAATTGTAAATTGGTAAGTGGGAAAGCCACCCAATTCCAGTTAGTGATTATTGTGTTTAGTAAGTGCTCAAACAAGAGCAAGGAATTTTGTTTTGTTTATTTTATTTTTACACACCTGTATATTTTGCACCAATTAAATCAGAAAAACTGAGCTGGATGTGTCCTGGACTTTGATTACCCTAGAAGGCTGTGGTTACCATAAGATCTGTGACAAAATCCTACCGGTAAAAGAGGTGGTTTGTTACAATATATATATATATATATATATATATATATATATATAGAAAAAAACAAAAGCTTTGCACTCCTACTTACAAAAATGTAGAACCCCGGTGCTAGATTGCAATAGACATGCAGAACAGAAAAAAATCAGCACTCCCAGGATTTTTAAATAAAGCTTATTTTTACTCCAAATATCGACGTTTCAGTTCCTACCAGGAACTTTCATCAGGATAACAACTATATAGCACCTCTGCTATATAGGTACAATTTTAACTCTAGTTGTCTCCTTTTTAATTATTGACAGTAAGTTTTAAAGGGACAGTTGTATATTTTGGGATAAACATATCAAACACACTTATTTAAACTCAACAAGAGTTTCGAAAACTTGTCTGTATCCATCAAAGTTATACACAGAAATGCTGTTATAATTTTATGTTTCTTTCTTAAAGGAACCCTTTTGGGTCAGAAACACAAACATGTAGTGTTAACAACACTATCTAGCCCCCCTAGATAAAGTAAAATCTTACCTTTGTTTCAGTCTGCTGGTGCTGGCTCCTCTCTTGATGTGCCTCCTTGGTTGACATCATCAGAAGTGATGAACTCAGCCAATCACAATGCTTTCCCATTCTGATGATCTTGGCTAAGGAGGCGGGCCTGGGGCCAGAGCCAAATGCCACCCTGACCAATCAGCATCTCTTCATAGAGATGCGTTGAATCAGTGTCTCCATACAGAGGGTACGACATTAAACATTAAGCTGTAGTTGTTCTGGTGATTATCGTGTTCCCTCAACCCCTTAAAAGGACATTATAGTCACCAAAACAACTTTAAGTTGAAGCAGTTTTTGTGTGTAGATCATGCATCTGAAGTTTCACTGCCCAAAGCACTGCCATGTGGGCATTAAATCACTTTTGTTTCTGTTTATTCAGCCCTAGCCACATCTCTCCTGGCTATGACTGACACCGCCTGCATGAAAACAAAACGGTTTCATTTTCAATTAGATGTAACTTAACTTTAAACATTTTTATCTCCTGCTCTGTAAATCGAACTTTAGTTACATACAGGAGTCTCCTGAAGGATGTATATTATCGAACTATTAACAGAGCAGGAAATAAGAAATTCTAAATTAAACCGAATTTGCAATAAATCCCTCCCTCACCACTCACTTTGGACCAGCGGGATATATCCCGGTCACCACTAGCATCCTGATAAAATCACCTTACCGAGAACTCCAGCTTACTGGAGTTCGGGAGTTGAGGCCTAGCAGCCAATATGTTTTTTTGGTTTTTTTTTTATCAGCTACAATTAATTTTCACTGGTTCAACTCCAGAATTGGTATTTCCCTTGTTTTACTCAAAAGAGAAAGGAATATATGTTTGTTCTTTCCACAGGTTGCAATCACATTTTCTCTTGTAATGTAATCTGAACCAGATAAGTGAGGTATATAGCAATATGGACTCTGTAATTGTGTGATGTACTATGATTTTCATTCTTCTGTTAGATGAGGTGTGTTGACTAATGATAGGTTGATTGGATGTTAGTTTTATGTCCCTTCTAGTTGAGGAATGTTAGTGTCTCATCTTGATGAGGTGTGTGATGCTCTGATCTGTCCTGTTAGATAAAGGAAGTGGATCTTGGTCTAGGGATTTAACTTGTAGGCGTGTAGCCCAGGTAGATTAGCTGCTTTTTGGTTTTACTCTGACAGATGAGGAGTGCAGATGTCTGCTTCGTGTTTATAAGTTATGTTGGTGTCTAGCCCAAATAGATGAATTGTGATTTTCTATCTTTGGTACACATAGTATGTTTAAATTTGACCTTTCCTGGTTACTTCTTTTAATTCCAGATGGAGAGGAATTCGAGCTTTCTGAAGATCTTAAAAGGACAAATGATCACTCACAATCCGGTATGAATAAACATTTGCAACTGGCTGTGGGGGTTTGCTGCTTTTATTGTCTATAGTTAGCGTGAGGTGGATTGCTAGTTATTTGAAATATTTATCAATAAAATAAATACAGAAGTAACAGAAGGCTAGGTCTGCTTCATGTTGTCTCTGTCTGGTGCATGGTATGTCATGTTTACCTTACTATACATGAATTTAAAGAGAACCTATTCATATTCCTTTACAGTTAATTGTATTCTATTATAACTGCTTATCCCCTACTTCAGACTCTGATACAACTCCTCATTGTTATCACCATGATTAAATCTTAGTTCTTTGGGAAGTGAACTATTTTTGTAAATTGATGCCGAGTAGTGTGCCTTGTGTTTTCCAAGTAGTGTCTGATTCTGAATAAGTGACCACAGGGAAATCTTCAACCTGGGGTACTATGTATATTTTATTTGATTAAAGGAACACTAAAGTCACCTAAATTACTTTAGCTATATAAAGCAGTTTTAGTGTATAGATCATTCCCCTGCAATTTCACTGCTCAATTCACTGTCATTTAGGAGTTAAATCACTTTGTTTCTGTTTATGCAGCACTAGCCACACCTCCCCTGGCTATGATTGGCAGAGCCTGCATGAAAAAAAAAAACTGGTTTCACTTTCAAACAGATGTAATTTACCTTAAATAATTGTATCTCAATCTCTAAATTGAACTTTAATCACATACAGGGGCTCTTGTAGGGTCTAGCAAACTATTAACATAGCAGGGGATGAGAAAATCTTAATTAAACAGAACTTGCAATAATGAAAGCCTAAATAGGGCTCTCTTTACAGGAAGTGTTTATGGAAGGCTGTACAAGTCACATGCAGAGAGGTGTGACTAGGGTTCATAAACAAAGGGATTTAATTCCTAAATGGCAGAGGATTGAGCAGTGAGGCTGCAGGGGCATGTTCTATACACCAAAACTGCTTCATTAAGCTAAAGTTGTTCAAGTGACTATAGTGTCCCTTTAAAAGCACTGGAAATTGGATTTTTAAAAATCCTGCCTTTTGTCATGAACAATATGTAGCACAGTGTTGATTAACTTGGTCTCGGGATTCTGATGTAACTCTACCCTTTTCTATATATTTTTTTATCTTTCCGCAGATGACTCTGTAATTAATTATTCAGATTACTACCAAGGACTATGGAATTGCACAAGTGACAACGGTGATGAGCTTTCATTCCAGCGTGGTGATATTATTCGCATCCTCAGCAAGGTGAAATGTTGTGCGGAAGGCAAGACTTGGGCACTGGGGTAGGAGGCGAGATAAGACAGCAGATGTAGATCAGAATTGCTCTGAGAATGGGACTATATATGACAGTCTGAAGTGAAAATCTTAGTATCTCCACTCAGAGTTTGGGAGAAAGAGGAAAGCTAATTAACTGAAAGCAGCAATTTTTGAAACTCTTGTTGAGTTTAAATAAGTGTGTTTGATATGTTTATCCCAAAATATACAACTGTCCCTTTAAAACTTACTGTCAATAATTAAAAAGGAGACAACTAGAGTTAAAATTGTACCTAAATAGCAGAGGTGCGCAGATTTTGAAGAACTACCTTTCTCCTGATGCATTGTCTGTTAACTTTAGAAAGGCAAATTATCATGAATAATAACGTCCCTGCAGTCTCACTGAACGATTTTTTACCATTTAGAAGGTTACAGCATAGAATAGGTGCTCTCTAGACATGCAGAGTTAATAGTTCTCTAACATAGACTATGGAGATTAATAATAGGACTAGGCAGGGGTGTTTTCTCGCATTTGTGTTTTGTATCGTCACTGGAACTATTATTAAATGCAATTTGAAATAATTATGATATAACAATCTATATGGAGAGTGACTTATAGCACAAAGTCTGCATATGTGGACTGCATTGTATCATTGATCAACCATGTATTTCCCTTCCAAACCTCATGGCTGAGTTCAAAGATGGCATTCTTGCTAATCTCGAACTTAGACTACTTTTCCAAATAGACCATTTATTGTCAGTACGAATCATAATAGTGCTAGCCTACAAATCTCAATCCAGGCAAAATTTTCCAATGTCACTGTCACACCTCCCTTCCTTTTTATAAACCTTCTAACGATTCTTTATCTGGACTCGCCTGCTTTTGTTGCTTTTCCCCTACCACTCTTTTACCAACTAGTTGCATTTTATGTACCTGATGATTACAGGCAGGCAGCATAGCCCTAAATAAATATTCTGCTGTAGTGCTTATGGTGCCACAATTAGAAGTCAAACCATTTTGGTCCAACAGAAGCTGGGTATTACTGTTTAGAGCAAAGCATAGCCACAATTGTTCGGTTGATGCGCTCAGTCAATGATCATGGTCCTGTATTGGCTCACTTTGCTTTATAGACCAATCTTGCTGGAGAAGATCTTATGCAGTGAGTGGACCATGGATGTTTTGTGGGAGTCAAGTAAGTTGTCAATCCATGCTAAAATGGTTTGATTTCTTACCGTGGAGTGGGGCCAGGGTACTCCTGACACCATAATCACTACAGTAGGCTATCTGTGTTTTCCTTTTGCTTGTTTCAGAACATTTCTTGATTATTACTCTTTACTATTCTGCTTTATATTGGAAAATTGTCAAACTTACACTAATTGGTAAAGTAGTTTTACCATGTTTCAAAAATGGGTTTCCCATTTCTAAGGTACCACTGCTTTAACCAGCCAATATATATCCGGCTCTTACTGTAACTATTCACCTGTATATAACCAGACTCTTACTGTAATAATTGTACCGGATTATAATCACCCTCTTAATGCAGTCAATGTACTGGTATGTAGCCAGACTCCTAATGTTATTACCATACCAGTATACAATGGCCTCATACTGTCATTATTAACCCTGTTCTATATGGCCTTGTATATCTGGTGTCTCCACCCATAGCAGATCCATTTTACAGGAAGTCTTCATTGCTTCTTTTCTAAATATTCCATACCTACTATTGATAGCAAAAGTGCATGCAGCTTGATTTATTTTTAGATAAATCATCAGGCGCTCTGATCACCATGACAACTATTCATGGACAACTCCACATAATTCAGACACCTGTGGCCATATCATACACCAACAGGTCCTGCCTGTAACGGACCGTTTTGCTCATCAGAGGTTAAAAACCGTTTAGGCGATATTCCCCTTTCCAGATACACCGACAGCTACTGTAAGCACCGATCTCCCAAACTGGAAACATATGAACACTGGAAATATCCGAACAGGAAAACCATACGAAAGGGTTACACTCCTGGCAGTCAGCATACAATCCAATTCCCCCAATATCGAGACGACACTTCGTTTGAGGGTCATGCAGAATCTGACTGTACTGGCACATACAGCCTCTTTTATTCCCAATCCACAAACATAGTACTGCCCACAGGGGAACAACCAATCAATCCGTACAATATACACAGACACTCCCACACAAAATCCTCCCCTCTGCCTGTGATATGATTACTGAACACAATAGGTGATATAATTATCACAGGCAGAGGAATACAATTTTTCCACATTATTCATAACTTTGAAAGTATGCATCACATTCACATTTTCTGAATCAGCATACTCCAAATACAAACATATGTCAAAATCATCCAAATTGGTCCATTGGTTCAAAAGATAGATCGAAGTCCTTTGTGACCAAATGAAGCATGGCTTTTCTGCCCAAAACCAGTTCCACAGAGTCTTCTATCCTGGAGATAATTGAGAAGTAATCCAATTATCTCCAAGGACAGAGACAAAACTCCATTAAGCACCTGGCAGTAAAAAGCCAGTAAAATACAATAAAATACACAAGGTTACCTTTATTACATAAAATACAGACATTCTACCTATCCCCAGATAGCTTAGATCTGAGTGCACATTATTACCGGATGGCGCTCAGATCACATACATACAGTTCAATCGCCATGGAGCCAACGTCTTTCATACAGTCTTTCAGTATACGGCTGGGCTCCATGGCATAGCTATCTGGGGTAGCATGGCTTTAACAGTCCGCAGAAAGGCACAAACCAGCCTTTCTGCAGGGTAAAAGAACAGGGGCCATAGTCTAAAGGGAGCTGGCGCGCAACCAGGCTTCTCCAGTGCACAGTGGCGAGGTTGGTTCCGCCACACTGCCACTTTCTTCATATCTCATTTCCACGTTTAGATCCTTCTCCCTGCTTTAGCCCCTTAAGGGCCAAGCTTCTGGAATAAAAGGGAATCATGACATGTCACACATGTCATGTGTCCTTAAGGGGTTAAACAAATCTTCCCAGTTAACATCCCACAGCCCATTTTGGAGGTCTGTTAATGCTCCAGACCCACTCTGTTATGTGTTATGGTTTCCCCATTCACAGGAGAGAAAAGAGAAGTGGTCTGTGGTTTAAATAAACAAATGAGACAGCATTGATCTTTAAGTTAGCCAGTCACTGAAGGTGAAAAGGACCCTGTCACCATTTTGTCAAACACACAAGAGAATGTGACTTATTCTGTGGTTTAGGCAGACACAGAGGAGAAAAGTGATATGCAGATTATCCAGGCAAGGAAAGAGAAACAGACCTGTTCGACAAATTTGCCAGACTCCTACGAAAGAGAGAACGCTTATGGATTAATTTATATAATCCCAAAGTATTCTGATTATAGAAATAATAGCCTGCTTTAAGTGTCGAGTGACAACCCATGGGGAAATTCTAGCTTTTTTTTTTTTTTTCAAGTTTTATTTATTCCTTTTTTATTTTATTTATTTTTTAGCTTGTCTATGATAGGAAGCTGGTATGGGGGCAATTGATAACTAACATGATTACAAGCTGCCAAATACATGTCTATGTCTAGCTAATAGACTTTTAGATACAGCATCCAAGCTTGTTTGATGTACTGTAGCCACTGAAGGATTTTTAAGAGTCCATATGAAGGTCAGTTTAAAAATTTAAATAAATTCCAGTACATAATAATCAGCAAGACTAAGATCTTTTTTTATAATGAATAGGTGGATTAAAGTATATACATTAGTTAAAGTGGATCTGTCACCGTCTAGGGACTTTGCATA
Source organism: Pelobates cultripes (assembly GCA_933207985.1). Taxonomy (NCBI): domain Eukaryota; kingdom Metazoa; phylum Chordata; class Amphibia; order Anura; family Pelobatidae; genus Pelobates; species Pelobates cultripes. The sequence continues at coordinate 198,395,487 of OW240917.1, read as the reverse complement.
AAGACCCAGGATGGTGACATCATTGCTGGTGGACTGGGTGGGGGTGCAGGAAAAAGTGAGCTTTACTTGTTCCTTGTTGGCACCACCATTGCCTTCTGTCTGTGTGCTCCTAGTCTGCTACTGGCGATTTAACTGCCGGTAGCCAACATCACTGTTGCACTGTCGCTCTTGTGCAAGTGTACAGCATTGAGTGCTATAGAGGATTTTGCGAGACTGCAGTATCCTCCATAGAGATAATTTCCCTGCGGCCATCACTCTTATCGGCTGGGGGAAATGAGAAGCTTGGCAGCAGTAGCTCCACCCCATGTCAAGCTTTATCAGGCTTAGGAAAAATTTATTCCAGCACAGTCAATAGGAGTATTGAATAAAGATTCTATCTTTATAGATTGTGGCAGTAACACTTTAATCATTGTAATGTAATGATGATATTTGCAAAAAACAAAAAAAACTCTGCCAGTACCCAGATCGCCCACCTTGCCCAATTAAGAAAACCTCAATTTTAGTGGTTAAAACAGTCCAAACATTTTGCATCCCAGTCCAAAGTTGTATTTGAACTAAGATGTTATACGGTCACATTAACTTACATCAAAGCTAAAACAGTGATAACGAGGTTGTTGATATCATATTGTTGAGTAGAAGCCTAGTGAAGTGTGGAAATGTGCAGAAATAATATAGAGAAATTACCCCCTGTCCCCTCTCTCAGCCCCTAACTCCCCTACTACACATCCCTCCAACTGCAGCCCTAACCACACTTTTACACCCCATACACTTCTACAGCCCCGATTCCCTTACTACAGTCCCACATCATCCCCACTACAGCTGCTCTCCCCCAATTGCAGCCCATATCACCCACCTTTCCCAAATTGTAGCCACCAACCTTCTTCAGTCCCTATCCCCTTACTACATTTCCTAACTCCCCAATTACATACACTCCACTGTAGCCTCTAATCCTCAACTACACCCCTTGGTCCTACATAAAGTGTCCGAATGAAATCCCAGGTGATGGTGATTACCATCACACTGTTAAACCAGCAATGTTTGTGCAGCTGCAGGGTTAAGGAGACACCCTGCACTCAGACCACTTCAAAGAGATGAAGTGGTTTTTGTGCCTATAGTGTCCCATTAAAGGTCTATTCTAAGCATCATAAGGATTTCAGTATGTAATTGTTCTAGTACAAGGTTTTTTTGGATGCAGTCACTCCAAATTTTGTCAAAATGTGTCAAACAAGTGGGATGATCTTGAAAGGCTGCAAGCAAAGAACGAAGCTTCCTGCAGTATACATATCCAATGAATGTGATCTACATTTGTACAGATAATGAGAAAATTGAACTTCCTCATTGTCACCATGGCAGCAGAGTGTTTGAAAAACTCTGGCATTCCTAGAACCAAACAATGAAATACCTTCAAGTGCCCACTGACCACGTGTACAAACAATTGTCCCAACTAACAAAAACAAAAGGTGTATGTAAATAAAGGTTGTATCTTTGGTTACCTGATAATAATGCCCAGGTCCTCCACAAATGGCACATTGGCCAAATGCAAGTTGTACAGACTTTGTATCAGCTATTATTACTCAATTAACCATGAGCCTGTTCAAAACAAGGTGTAGCATGCCATGGGATGGCTTGTAGCATAGCATTTTCAGACTCGGTATAGCATTATTTTTTAGTTTGTATTTTTATTGTACAGTTACAAAATGTACAGCCAAATGCTTTAGTAGTAGAAGTAGCCAGATGTCTACTCTAGTCTGCCCATTTCCCCATATATCTTAAAATGGAGACTTGCATAATCTTTATCACCTATTCACCTTGGAGATATTTTGACAGTATTAGTACCTCTACCCCAGCCAGAGATCTATATAAATGTGCTTATACTGCCATTTCTGTTAATATGGTCTGATGCTTTTTTTCTGTAATGTAATCTTATTTTTTTTATATTAGATCATTTATCATTAGATCATTTATACTTTTCTCCCCAGCAGTTTATATTTTAAGGTATTATAGTCCTTTCCAATGTGCTTGGTTAAGTAGATGGACCATATTAGTATCTGTGTTTGAATAACTTTTAATTTATTTATGTCCTTTGTATCTAGAATGCATATTATTCCTATTATTTATTTATAAAATGAAAATTGCACCTCACTATTGTAGATCTGGATTACAAAGCAAACAAAAGTAGAGTCGTCTGTTAAAATACAACTTTAATCCTGGGGAAGGGTAAATGGAGAACAACTGGTGACCTAGAATTGGGAATGGCAGGCAGGTATACAGTTTGGTAAATGTAGAGTAGATGGGTGGAAATAAAATGCGAAATAGTCTAGACTCTAGAGCATTGACAGATCATGGCAACCAGATATTTATTTAAATTGCTTTTATAGTTAACCTAGCTGTTCAAATTCAAAAAAAGCAACTTATTGTTTTCTTTTTAAAGAGAACCAGAACTATGTACATTACATTAACTAATAATTATTATTATATAGTAAATATTACTGCTCAATGTCGGCCACTTCCGCACAGCATCCTGCAGGGAGACAGCGTGGGAGGAGGCAGCCGCAGCGTGAGGGGAGAGGAGCATGAAGAGCTCCAGACCCCTCACTCCCACAGCAGCAGCAGGACTCCAAGACACCCTCCTGGCACATAAGGTAAGCTGACAGGAGGGTGGCTGGAGATATAAATAAAAAAAATCACGTGTGTGTGAGTGTGTCTGTAAATGAGTGTACGTGTATGTGTGTGAGTGAGGGTATGAGTGTAAGTGTATGTGTGTATGAGTTTGAGCATATTAGTATCAGTGTGTGTTTGTATGTGTGTGTGTCAGGGTGTATGTGTGTGCAGCTGTGTGTGTGTATATATATATGTCAGTGTGCTTCTGAGTGTGTGTGTGTGCACACATCTGTGTATGTGCATCTGTGTGTCAGGGTGTGTGTTTTTATGTCAGTGTGTCATGGTGTGGGCATGTATCAATGTTTGTGTGTGTCAGATTGCATGTGTGTGTGTCTGTGTCGGTGTGTATCTATATGCAGGGGAGGGCTGGCAGCCTTAGGCCTGGGGGGCAAAACCAGTCAAGTGGCCCATTGCACCACCAAATCAGTGCAATAGTGCCCACCTTTTCCTGGTTTTATAACGGATATTGATGTTATGCTAATCACTAGCTCTTTGCCATACCCGCTCCTTCACAGCTCTGACTTTCAATGTTGTCAAAGCGCAGGCTGAGAATCTCTGAGCGTGTGCTCTGACTCACTAACTGAGCGCCGGAACCACGAGGGAGAGGCTATAATCTGACTGCACCTACTGCTGGTGCGCACCAGTGGACCACCAGCGAATCGTTTAAATTGAATAGGCTGGTGTCCCCAACTTGTGAGCTGTGTTGTCCGCGGGGCGCCTCTATTGTGATGGCACCCTGCGTGACCGCACAGCGTGCACACCCCAACGGCTGGCCCTGCTGACGCACACTGATGTTACTACTTAGAAATCCCTCAATATTAATACAGACATCAGAGTAAACACCAATAAACTGTGGAAACAGAGCTGATCCCACCCAAATTTATAAAGATTTGCTTACTGGATTTGTTGTAAGATTAAATCATGCCTCCTCCATTCTCTCTTCCATGCGCTGCTCTGTAAGCTGGGAGGAAGTGAAGAGTAATCACAATCTCCCAGCACAGTGGCACCTGTGGCTGCATGGGGAACAGCTATATTTGCCGCCCCCCATGTGACATCACAATGCCCCACCTATATGAGCTGCCATATGAACCAACGCCAGTGCTGCCCACAGTGTGTGTTTACATTAAAAATCCTACAGGGACCGGCTATAGACACCAGAACCACTTAATTAAGTTCCAGTCGTTCTGGGGACTATAGTGTCCCTTTAATGTAATGTAAATTATAGATTAGTGTCACTAATAATATACTAGATTGCCTACTTACAACCAAATGAGGATGATGATGGGCTCCACTGGTCTGGTGTAGAACAGGATCTCTGGAGGCTGTTTGCAACTGTGGTCACAAAATTCAATGTTCTGGGAGAATTGGAAGCAGCTCCATTTTTGGGGGGGCCCCTTACACAGCTCAAGGTCTGGGCCCCAGGGCCTGATGGTGAGTATGCCCACAAGGCCCACTCATAAGTCCACTTATATGTTCCACCCACCCATGAGTTCGCTCACAGGGAGTGGAGTGTGTAGGGGATGTGTTATGTGTTATTGTAGAAGATCTAATATGTGTGCTTATGGTATGTAGTGTATAGGGATACCAGTTTGTGCAGGTGATGCAGTGTGTTTGTGTGTAGTGGAAGCAGTGTGTATTAGTGTATTAGGGATGTATTGTGTGTTTCTGGTTGTGTGTTAGTGATGCATTGTGTTTCTGTGTGTATGTAAGAAAAGCAGTGTGTGTGTAAGTGTTTGCATTATGTGTTTCTGTGTATGTGTGCAAAGGATGCATTGTCTTTGTGTGTAAGTGTTGCAGTCTGTGTGTGTAATGGATGCATTGTGTGTTTCTCTGTGTGTAAGGGAAGCATGTTGTGTTTCTGTGTGTGTAGGGATGCATTTTGTGTTTCTGTGTATGTATAGGGATGCATTGTGTGTGTGTGTGTGTGCGCGTAGTGTCCTCTCCTCCCTGTGTCCTCCTCACCTCCCCCTCCCTGTGTTCTCGTCACCACCCACCCTCCCTGTGTTCTTCTCAGTCCCCCCCTTCTCCTCATCTCCCCTTCTCCTCACTCTTAATCTCCCCCCCTCCTTGTGTTCTTCTTACTCCCCCCTTGTTCTTCATGCCCCCCTTCTTCTTCTTACTCCCCCTCCTCCTCCTTCTGTTACTCCCCCCTCCTTCACTTACTCCCCCCTTCACTTACTCCCCCCATCTTCACTTACTCCCCATCTTCACTTACTCCCCCTCCTTCACTTACTCCCCCCCTCCTTTTGCTCTCCCCCCATCTTCACTTACTTCCCCCATCTTCACTTACTCCCCCCTTCTGTTTTACACCCCATCTTCACTTACTCCCAACACTGTACTTACTCCCCTTTCTTCCTTACTCCCCATCTTCACTTACTCCCCCATCTTCCACTTACACCCCCATCCTTCATTTTAAACCCCCCTCCTTCATTAACATCCCCCGTCTTCACTTACTCTCCCCTTCCCGCCTCCCCATCTTCCACTTACTCCCCCCCTCAGCTTCATTTACACCCCTCTTCGCCTCCCCCCCCTCCTTCATTTTACACCCCCCATCTTCACTTACTCCCCCTCACTTGCTTCCCCAACCCTGCCTCCCCATGTTCACTTACACCCCATCTTCGCCTCCCCACCTCCTCACTTGCACCCCCATCCTTCATTTAAATCCCCTCATTCCATTAACACCCCCCATCTTCGCCTCTTCCCCTTCCTTGCTCCCATCCTTCCCTTACTCCCTCCCTCCTTCATTTTACACCCCCCCTCTTCTTACTCCCCCTCCTTAATTTGCACCCCATCTTCACTTACTCCCCCCTCCTTCATTAACACCCCCATCGTCCCTTTATATGCCCCTTCACTTGCTCCCCCCTCCTTCCATTTTACACCCCCTTTTCGCCTCCCCCTCCTTCGTTTGCACCCCATCTTCCTTACTCCCCCCTCCATGCCCCAGCTACTTCTAACTCCCCATACGCCACTTGCTCCCCTTCGTCCGCCTCCCCCACTCAGCCCTTACTCCCTCCCTCCTTTGCTTGCTCCCTCCCCCTTACTCCCCTCCTTCACTTACTCCCCTCCTTCGCCTCCTCCCCCATTCACTTACTCCTCCCCCCATTCACTTACTCCTCCCCCCCTCCTCACCTCTCCCTTGCCCTCCCCTGTAGCGTGGCCGAGCTGCTTGCTGGTCCGCGGTGCCCAGCCGGACTGATAGGAAGGCGCACGCTGAGTGTGCACTTCCTGTCAGTCCGGCCGGTTACAGGAAACAGAAACTCTGCGCGGAACAGGAGTTTCTGTTTCCTGTAACCAGAATTTAGGGCGGCCTGGGAGGCAATTGCCTCCCGGCCCAGCCCGCCCCTGTCTATATGTGTGTATGTGTCGGTGTCTAAATGAATTTGTGTGTATGTGTTGGTGTATTTATATGTATCTGTGCATGAATATCTGTGTAAGTATGTATGTATGTGCATAAATCCAAGCAGTCAAACACCAGCACAACATAGAAGCACATCCTGCAATCTAACACAAATATTATATACAAACACACCCCTGCATTAAAAAAATATATATATCCAAACACAAATACTTCACACAAATGTACATCCACATTTAAAAGTGAACATTACATTCAGACACACCCCTGCAATCAAACACAAACATCACATACAAACACACGCCTGTATTAAAACACAATAAATGGATACAAGCCCCCATTTAAACACCAACACTGTACATTTCAATACAGCGCCAGTAAATGCGGCAGTGCTGTACAGATATACAACCTAGAAGTTTTGACTTGGGAAAAATACTGAAATGTTTTTTGTTTTTTTTTATAATTCTTTATTTTAGCAGTGCATGGAAAATAACATATGCAAGTAATAAAATGACATTGATTAATAATGCTAAAAAGTAATACTCTAAAATTTGACTTTAGGTCAGGTCAGGCACTGCTCCTTCGTCCAATGTGGAGTTAGGAAAAACAATGTCCCCCCCAAACCTCAAGTCAATAAAGTCATCAGGTTATACTAATAAATAGGGGTAACCCTGATAAAGTTAATGATATAGCGTAAAAGAACTAATTCTCAAACTACAGCACCCAATTAGGTGGCCACCTAATTGGGTGCTGTAGTTTGAGAATTAGTTCTTTTACGCTATATCAATGCTAAAAAGTAGTTTGCATGTACAGAGCATGGTGAGAGAGATGCACCATTTTTTATTTTCTTTTGTGGTACAAGCAATAGGCAAGAAATCCTGACCTGGGCTAGACATTGCACAAAAACAACAATATTAAACATTTGGTTTGCATGTCAGGCAGGCAGGGTACCCATTGTGATGATATAGTATGCAAAACCAGGCATAAATGCCAAATGAACTGAGGCCATCGTTAGAGGGTTATGTGGCAATCTAGGGAGTGCTGTAAGTGTAGATCTGTCCAGGTTAGGGATAACACCTTACAGCCTGTGCTTAAATTTATGTGAATCTTACAATTTAGCTGGGTAGGAATGAACGAGAACCGAGGTTATCATATCAAAAATAGCTACTATTAATCGATTGTGAGCAGTTTGGTAGCTTTTAAAGGTGGTCGTGTAGCTTGATGTGGGCTTAAGTATATGGGTGTGAGTGTCAATAATGAGTGTCCTCATTATTTTGATCAGTCTCGCTTTTCGGGCCTGGGTTATAGATAATAGTGGTGTTTCAGGTGTAACAGGGTTGATGTTCCAGGAGGGATAAGCCAAATGACAAATGATTTAGGTAAACTAGAAAAATGGTCAGAATTGTGGCAAATGGCATTTAATGTGGATAAGTGCAAGATAATGCATCTTGGATGTAAAAACCCAAGGGCAGAGTACAGAATATTTGATAGAGTCCTAATCTCAACATATGAGGAAAGGGATTTAGGGGTGATTATTTCTGATGACTTAAAGGTAGGCAGACCATGTAATAGAGCAGCAGGAAATGCTAGCAGAATGCTTGGTTGTATAGGGAGAGGTATTAGCAGTAGAAAGCGGGAAGTGCTCATGCCATTGTACAGAACACTGGTGAGACCTCACCTGGAGTATTGTACACAGTACTGGAGACCGTATCTTCAGAAGGATATTGATACCTTAGAGAGGGTTCAGAGAAGGGCTACTAAACTGGTTCATGGATTGCGGGATAAAACTTACCAGGAAAGGTTAAAGGATCTTAACATGTATAGCTTGGAGCAAAGACGAGACAGGGGGGATATGATAGAAACATTTAAATATATAAAGGGAATCAACACAGTAAAGGAGGAGACTATATTTAAAAGAAGAAAAACTACCACAACAAGAGGACATAGTCTTAAATTAGAGGGACAAGGTTTAAAAATAATATCAGGAAGTATTACTTTACTGAGAGGGTAGTGGATGCATGGAATAGCCTTCCAGCTGAAGTGGTAGAGGTTAACACAGTAAAGAAGTTTAAGCATGCGTGGGATAGGCATAAGGCTATCCTAACTATAAGATAAGGCTAGGGACTAATGAAAGTATTTAGAAAATTGGGCAGACAAGATGGGCCGAATGGTTCTTATCTGCCGTCACATTCTATGTTTCAGCAAAAGGAGTTTGGGCTGACTCTAGCTGTTAGTGCACCTAACCAGGGGGGCTGCGGGGGGGAGGGGAGAGGAGTCACGGTAGGTGTAAAGCACTACCTCTGTACCCCTATCTTATGGAGCATTGCCCATCCTTTCAAGGCCTCATATAGAGAATCGTTATTTTCCAGCTCCTACACAAGGAGGATAGTTTGGTTGCGGTAACCTTGTCTAGCCAGATGAACAATATAAGGTAAAGAAAACTGTTTAAAGGTGAAATGGTGTGGAATGGGTGCAGCCCAGTGCTGCCTGTTGCTTGTTGAGATCTGAGCTTAGTCATGTCCCAGTGCTCGTGGTCATGCGGTCCCGTGGGGTAAAGGGGACTACTGTGGTTGGGTCCCAAGTGAGCGTTCTTCTACGATCTCTTGACACCTCACCAAGGGCGGACAGTCCCATTGCCCGCAACAGTGCAGGTGCCTCTTCAGCTGAGGTAATCTTGGGGCCAGACCCATTGTGGGTCACCGTGAGGGCTCGTGGAGTAACTCCTGCGTTTCTTAGTTGACTCATAATTGGGAGGAGCGTTTTGCGCCATTGCAAGGTGGACCTCGACAGGTCTTGGTAGAAGGACAGGTCAGCACCCTCAAATGTGTAAGGATTTTGGTTTCGCAGGGCTGAGAGGAGTGCCTTTTTGTCTTGGGCCAGGGCGCAGCGAACTATGATGTCGCTCAAGGCATTCGTTGGAGCCCTTGGTGATTTTGGTAGGTGGAACATGCAATCAAAAGTGAGCATTTTGGCTTGTGTCGGTGGCAGTAGTGAGGCCGCTAGTCGTCTCAAATAGTGGGGCATCTCTTCCATAGTGACAGACTCTTATCTTCAGGTTATTATGTCTGGAACGGTCCTCCAGCGTAGCAAAGTGTGTGGAGAATGCTTGTTGTGTTTTTTGGACATTTTGCAGGGAGTCTTTCACACAGGTCACTTCCCGCCTCACATCTATGATGTCCTCTTCAGTGGCTCTCACCCTGTCTGTAACCACCTGTAACTCAGCCTGGATGACTGCTATGTCCATGGGTCGCATCTGAATTCAGTTAATAGATTTTTTATATCCTGCTTAGTTGCGGGAGCTGATATATCGGGGAAGCCTGCAGCTGTTTGCACTGGTGCTTGTGGCAGGGTGTGAGCATGACGGCAGTCAGGTGTTTGCGTCTGAGGGTTCGCCAGGGCCTCCTGGTTCTCTAGGGCCGCCATTTTGGGCAGGGCCTGGCTTTACAATAGGGCCCCAATGTCTTGGGATTCGCTTGGCGTACCTGGCGGAGCTTTCTGTGACTGTCTCCCCATGGTTGAGGGCTGATCGGCAGGTAAGTTGTTTTCTGTGCTCCAGTCCGAATTGCGCTGGAAGGGGATGTGCGCCAGTAGATCTTCCAGGCGTGTAGGGAGATGGTAGGCCGCAGGCCTTTTCCGTCGCCGACTCTGTCCGAAATTAGCAAAGAACGGCATGTGCCGACACCGGGAGTCGCCGGGGTGTAGATGCTTGTGTGGATTTCGTTGGATGGGTTGTGTATCTTAAGATATTCATCAGATTGTATAGAGCACCACCGGAGCTGCGGAAAATGGCATCTGCTTCATTCCGCGGTTAATCCCCGCCCCAAAATACTGAAATATTAAGGGCGCCTTAAACCTAAAAAGTTTGGAAACCACTGTTATATATATTTTATTATAATTCTATTTTCATCCCAC
>OW240917.1:198354314-198365984 GCA_933207985.1 Pelobates cultripes | reverse complement strand
TTTATTATTTATAAAGCGCCAACAAATTCCACAGCGCTGTACAGATAGAGCATAAGGATCAAATTCCTAATGATAACTGGGTCTAGAGAGGTACCATGGGAATGAGCATCGTCTGCCAGGAGTAAAATCTTAACAAGCAGACTGAGCACATCCAAAAGCTTGTCCTTGGTGAGCTTCAAGCTCTTTTCGATGCCCTTCCACGGGTCCCTGCAGGTCCTGGATAGAAATATGGACACAGTAGAGTCAAATTCCGGCATCGCAGTCAGAAATGGATAAACTGCACCAGGTGATCTGGAAGGGACCACTCCAAGAATCTAGGATGATAATTGGTCCTCGGACCGAACAGCAACTCACCAGTGGCGTCCAAGAAAATCTTTGCGACATCACCCTGAGCAGCAACTTTGAAGTCCCGTTTGGCATGCATCTCCTCTACTACCGATTCCCTCACATATGGTGAATCCTCAGGGGTTCACCCTGCTGACTTTCTTCCTCATCTGAGGCAGAGTGGTCTGCCTGCCACTCATCCAGAATGGACAATGGGGGGGAGGGGGTGGAGAGGTAGAGAAACATCTTACTTGTCTGATAAGTGGGCTTGTGCTGACTTGCACTGGTGCATTTCCCATGGGTACACTGGGGTCTTTTGCGGTAGTGAATTCAGCATCTGTACGGAGATGAAGTAAACAGTAAGGGCACAGTCACAGCTAACAGCACAATCACTGTAACAGAGACAGTAGTAACATAAGAGGTGGGCATAGAAGCTGGGGCTCACCTAGAGTATGTGGTATGTAATGAATCCTCCAATCTATAGGACCAAGGGAGGCAATGGGCACAGACAAAGTAGGCCAAATAGAGCTGTATGTGTAACCAGTCTGTCAATCTCTTAGTCCCTCAGTGACTGGTAGGGATGTTAAAGTAAAGGAGGCTCACCCCTAGGCAGAATATGAAAAATACCCCTATAAGGGTATTTAAAAGTAGTCAGTAGCCACATGTGAAGTGACAGTAGCTGTGAAAGGCACCAAGAGGGCTCACCCCAATCCACTAAGTTGATAAATAAAGCAGGAGATTAACCACCTGGTATAGAAACCCTGCATGCAACACACATACCACTAAGTGCCAATATACATACATCTAGGAGGCTCACCCCAATCAGGTATTCTATGTGATGCCTTGAGATTTAGTGACACACAATCCACCAATAGCAAGGGGGGCTCACCCCTAGCACACTATATCCCCTGGTTCACAACTAGTATTATAATGGGTGGCTTACAATATTACGATAAAATAGAAAATGTCAGTTATACAGCAGCACGATGAATACCTAACGTGTACTATGTGGTACGTTGAGAGACGAAATCCTGACTCCAACGTGGAGCCCGATATGGTGACAAGAATCCAGTATGGCCGCAATGGATCTCACAAGTACACACAAGATCAAAGATGGCCACCACAAGTGCGCATGGACCAACCAGAAACATCCTCTTGCAGGCATTGGAAGGCCACAATAAACCGGTGAAACAAAACCTTACGGTTCCCTAGAGAGGTGGGGGAATTGAGGAAAGAACAAGCACGCTAAAAAAGGATAGGAAGAGAAGAGCACCAAACTGAATAGAAAGAAAAAGACAGAAAAGGAAAATGCATGACATGTATCTGGGAAAATAAACCACCAAAACAGTAATGACATAGAATATTAATAAAACCAAAGCCACCACAAGTAATGCAGGAGACCGTGGTACTCTGACCTGTGATGATGAGAAGCAGCAAAGAAAGAGAAGGTCCTAAGGAAACATAGGATTTATATATTGTTTTTTCTCTGTAATCTGATTGGTTGATCATTCTCGAATAACGTGTGCTGTCTTGGGGTACTAGTAAAGGTAGACTTAAGCAAATATGAAGTCTCCTGTCATGTAGTAAACTATAACATGGAAACAAGTTATGTAGCTGTAAGCAGAAGCTAATTCCCCAAAAGGCCAGGCCTCTATATTTCTTCAATCGTCTACATCACGTTCTAGATGAAGACTGTGACGAGACCAATCTCGCCACATTGCATTGGAGAAGCCTGGTTACTCGCCTGCTGCCTTTGGACTATGGCCCCCTGTTAAAAGACATCTTTTTTTACCTGCAGAAAAGTTTAATTCGTGCTTTTCTGCCTGGGGTTCGGTAGATTTGTTTGAATGTGTTATACCCCAGATAGGAATCCCATGGAGCCCATTTGTATGAAACTGACTGTAAAGACTTTGGCTCCATGGCGATTAAACTGTATTCGTGTGGTCTGAGCGCCATTCACTTAATAATGTGCGCTCAGACCTGAGCTATCTGGGGATATGTGAAATGTCTGTGTGTTATGTGTAAAATGTGACTTTATGTATTTTAAAGTGTTTTGTGTCTTTTGCAACCATGTGCTTAATGGAGTCTTGTGTCTGTCCTGGGAGATAATTGAATTACTCTCCAGGATAGAAGACTCTGAAACTGGTTTGGGCCAGAAAGCCATGCTTCATTTAGTCACAAAGGACTTTTTACTAACTTTTGAACCCCTGGTCTGATTCAGGCCATTTTTTAATATGTTGTTCCCCTGAATGGATTGATTGTGAATTTGTAATTTTATGTGAATGTGATGTATGGTTTTAGAGTTATGAAAGTTGGGTAGAAAGTATGTTTTAACTGTATGTGTAATTGAGTTTCCTCTCAGGATAAGGGGAGGGAATATGTGGGATGTAACTGTGATGTGATTGTTTGTTTTATACCTCCCTGTGGGCGGTCCTGTATTTGCAAGACTGTAATAAAAACCAGGCTGGGTGTGCCAGCACCTCAGACCACTGCTTGACCCTCAACACAGAGCCTTGTCTCGTTCTTGGGGGGATTCACTGTATGCTGTTAGAGACTGATTGCCAGGAGTGTAAGCAGATTGTCTGCTTTTCCTGTTCGTCTGCTAGCAGCTATTTGGGAGGTTCCAGTTCGGGAGTTGGAGTGCTATTTTGTATCCAGTTTGGGAGTCTGGTGTTCTGCAGTAGCTGTGCCTGTATCTCTGGAAAGGGGGCCGATCGCCTAAACGGTTTTTACCCCTTGTATGCAAAACGGTCCGTTACAATTGGTGGCAAGCGGCGGGATCGTTCCTACAGCCAGAAGGACAGCTACAGGAGACACCATTCCGTGGATTTTACAATTTGAGGGCAACGCATGTCTGAGTACAGCGACCCTGACAGCAACAGCATGGAACCAGCAGTGTCATACGAGGAGGAGGACCTGGATGGCCGGGATGCATTAAGGAAAGGCATCTGGTACCAGGCCCTGGATAATATACAATACCAGCGGGGTGAGAGTCTCCCCAGTGAAGAGCAGCGGTTGCAGAAGCAAGTGGCCCTGCGGATGCCCTTCCTGGGAGAGCAGCCCCTGGAGGAATGGGTGAAGGAACTAGAGCATCGGGTATGGCAGGAGCTATGGCTGGAGGATGCCTACCAGACGCTCTGGTGGTATATGGCACAGTATATACCCTGGACAGCTGAGCATGACAAGCCAGAGGGAGAGGAGTTTGATGGTCCTGGCTTGTTATGGGAGTCCTTTGCAGAGCCTGACTTCGGGAGCCCTGCGCAGAACAGACTTCAGGAAATTTTCTACGAGAGGGAGGCTAGGCATGACTGGGATGACCCCCATGAGGTAGAGCAAGACCTGGCTCACCTAGCAACCCTGGAGTGGGAACTGGAGCAGGACTACCGAGATCTCTTCCACTCCATTGGGAAGGCTCCGCATGACAGCAGAGTGACAGTTCCAGTCTCAGACCCATTCAGCTGGGAAGATATTGTTGAAATTTACTGGGAGGAACCCCAGGCGGCAGGTGGAGAGGGGACCGAGGTCTCTCCACCGGTATTGCAGGGAATAGGGAGCCCGAGCTCCATTCCCCAGCGGCAGGCTGAGTTACAGGGGGCAGAGGTAGTTGTTCCTGCCCCCCAGCAGCAGAGTGATATGCCAGGAAGGCAGTGTGAAGTGCAGGGAGAGGAGAGCAGCGTCCTCCCTCCCCAGCGGCAGGCTGAGTTACAGGGGGCAGAGGTAGTTGTTCCTGCCCCCCAGCGGCAGAGTGATATGCCGGGAAGGCAGTGTAAAGTGCAGGGAGAGGAGAGCAGCGTCCTCCCTCCCCAGCGGCAGGCTGGGCTACAGGGGGCAGAGGTAGTTGTTCCTGCCCCCCAGCAGCAGCATGATTTTTGGGGAATTTGGAGCCCAGTCTCCATTCCCCAGCGGGAGATACAGCAGGGAATTGGGAGCCCAGTCTCCATTCCCCAGCGGCAGAGTGTCCTACCGGGAATAGAGAGCCCAGTCTCCTTTCCCCAGCAGCAGGACACTGTATTGGGAGCGGAGACAGTCGGTCTCCCTTCACAGAGGATGAAAGTATGTATGGGAGAGGAGCTTGCTACCACCTCTCCCCAGCGGCGGATCATTAATGGGCAGGGAATAGAGAGCTCAGTCTCCTTTCCCCAGCGGCAGAGTGTTCTATCGGGAGAGGAGCCTGTTACCCCCTCTCCCCAGCGACATCTTAGAGTATCCAAAGGGGAGACAGTCGGTCTCCCCCTCCAGCAGCAGAGATGGGTAACCAAAGGGGAGACGGTCGGTCTCCAGCAGCAGGACTGTGCATCTAAAGGGGAGACAGTCAGTCTCCAGCAGCAGAGCGGTGTAGTTAAAGGGGAGACAGTCGGTCTCCCCCTCCAACAACCAGGCTTCAACCAGGCTACCCTCCCAGTAGCGCTGGCAACAGGGCAGAGTGCCGCTGGTCTCTGCCCACGCAGCAACCCACCCAGTCAGCGTACCCGTACCCAGCACAGCCGTGGTGAGGCACCTGAACATGGACAAGCTTCTCCTTTACCCAGGTGTAGTAACCATTTATTGTGGGTGGGCTGTGCTGTTGATTATGTTTTGTGGGTGGGCTGCTGGACTAACAAGGGCACTGACCGGCAGGAGGTCAAATACCCTGTTAGTCTGTTTGGAAAAGGGGAGAGATGTGACGAGACCAATCTCGCCACATTGCATTGGAGAAGCCTGGTTACTCGCCTGCTGCCTTTGGACTATGGCCCCCTGTTAAAAGACATCTTTTTTTTACCTGCAGAAAAGTTTAATTCGTGCTTTTCTGCCTGGGGTTCAGTAGATTTGTTTGAATGTGTTATACCCCAGATAGGAATCCCATGGAGCCCATTTGTATGAAACTGACTGTAAAGACTTTGGCTCCATGGCGATTAAACTGTATTTGTGTGGTCTGAGCGCCATTCGCTTAATAATGTGCGCTCGGACCTGAGCTATCTGGGGATATGTTACATGTCTGTGTTTTATGTAATAAATGTGACTTTATGTATTTAAAGTGTTTTGTGTCTTTTTGCAACCATGTGCTTAATGGAGTCTTGTGTCTGTCCTGGGAGATAATTGAATTACTCTCCAGGATAGAAGACTCTGAAACTGGTTTGGGCCAGAAAGCCATGCTTCATTTAGTCACAAAGGACTTTTTACTAACTTTTGAACCCCTGGTCTGATTCAGGCCATTTTTTAATATGTTGTTCCCCTGAATGGATTGATTGTGAATTTGTAATTTTATGTGAATGTGATGTATGGTTTTAGAGTTATGAAAGTTGGGTAGAAAGTATGTTTTAACTGTATGTATAATTGAGTTTCCTCTCAGGATAAGGGGAGGGAATATGTGGGATGTAACTGTGATGTGATTGGTTGTTTTATACCTCCCTGTGGGCGGTCCTGTATTTGCAAGACTGTAATAAAAACCAGGCTGGGTGTGCCAGCACCTCAGACCACTGCTTGACCCTCAACACAGAGCCTTGTCTCGTTCTTGGGGGGATTCACTGTATGCTGTTAGAGACTGATTGCCAGGAGTGTAAGCAGATTGTCTGCTTTTCCTGTTCGTCTGCTAGCAGCTATTTGGGAGGTTCCAGTTCGGGAGTTGGAGTGCTATTTTGTATCCAGTTTGGGAGTCTGGTGTTCTGCAGTAGCTGTGCCTGTATCTCTGGAAAGGGGGCCGATCGCCTAAACGGTTTTTACCCCTTGTATGCAAAACGGTCCGTTACAAAGACGAAATTGAAAAAGCCATGAATTATACAATTATCAGTGTACTAAATCTTATAAACATGTTTAAAATTTACTCATGTTTCTTCGATCCCCTAGAATAACTGGTTTGGTTATTATTTTACAGTGGTGTATGTTGGAAGCTTCTGTCGATAGCTTTGAAATGTTTTATAAAACTGGTTGTGTGCCAGATGCGAAGGACATGAATCATGCAATGACCTTGTAATCTCATACCATAGCTGGCAAATAAATACTTGATTCTCAGACCATTACCTCTCCATTGTACTGTTGGGGTTAATGTTTTAACAGCTGATAACTCAATTGCATTCCTTTTTTTCAGGCATTACTCGGTGCTCTATCTTTTAGAAGGAAAAAAAAAGACCATTTATGGATAAAAGAGTCATGCAGAACAAATAGGATAAGTTGGTAACTTTGACATCTACATACATGCAACATGAAAATAGAATAAAACCTTTGAACCAATCTGCTACATGTTTGCAGATAACCTTTCAAAATGACCTAGGTCTTTTCTTAGAAGTCCATTATGTTAGGACATTGTCCGTGTCAGGAAGGTGACTGATTTCGGTGTCTAATATTTCAAAACACTTGCAGTTCAAAACGGTAAAATAAAAATAAAAATAAAATTAGCTTGAATTATGTGGGGTCTCCAATGTAGATGCAACACAATTATTCATTACTATACTATTTTATTAAAACAGACATTGTATGCAATTATGGCTTGTGCTATTCAAACTATATTTGGATTGGTCTGTAGATCTTTATTATTTATATGGTGTCTGGCCATATCACTGAATATCTCTGCTGCATATAACTGAAAAAAAAAAAAAAAATGTAAAGGCTTCATGTGACTCATTGGACTACAGTTACGATGCAACACATTGATAGACAATGTTATAACAAGCATTGTGGAAAACGAAGAACACAGTAATTATCTGGAATGTTACAGTAAGTGCATCCAGGCTGGCTGTATTCCACTGATAAATACAGAAAATGGATAAGCGCTAAAAATCTAATAAGATGTATAAGATAAGGTAAATAGTATATCCCAGTGCGTCTAAACACACCCCAGTGTTATGTCACCAAAAAATACTTACCATATATACTCGAGTATAAGCAGAGTTTTTCGGCACATTTTTTTGTGCTGAAAAAGCCCCACTCGGCTTATACTCGAGTCAGTGTCTGTACAAGCCCGGCGGTCCTGTTTGGGGCCGGCAGGAAGCATTTACTTACCTTTACAGCAGTTCCTGTCAGCTCCTTGCAGTTCCCGTCAGCTCTGTGCAGCTCCCCTGTTCAGCTCACAGTGTAAGTCTCGCGAGACCTGTGGCCGTCAGTGCATTGCCACGGTACGCAGACCGCAAGTTTTATTTGTAATAAAGTTTTATTTGTAATAAAGAGCAACTTTGCATTTTATACTTGGTTCCTGTAATTATCATCCAGAGGAATATCGTTACTTTTTTGTGGGACCTGCATCTTTTCCAGTACCTATATTGGATGTATGAACACGCCAGCATAGTTTAGAGCCAACTTACATGGCTCTAGACATTGTGAGTGCTCCGAGTTACTTTCGGTTTTATATTTTGCATTTACATATTACCCTATGATGTTTTTTTATGATTGTACCTTGCAGATATAAATTCAGTAACCTCTACATACCATTGTGTGTGCAAACCGCCCTTTTCTCCGTATATATTCCACTGATCCCTAGGTATCATTATATAATCACTGGTGGATGTATGAAAATGGCAGAGACCTTGATCAATTTACCTGTATCACACCTATCAAATAGCCCTATTTAGGGAAGGCGGATCCTATTTTGGGGCCAAAACCCTTTGTTCCTCATGTCCCTCTTTTGTAGAAGTCCAATATTCTTGGTGTGTCTGAATTAATACCAAAGGAACACTATAGCATTTAAAAAAAATGAAATTGCATTTTCCTTTTGCTTTTACTCCATGGCATGCCAGTCTTGCTGTTTAGTGCAATCACCCATCTCAACTGGCAAGATAATTAATCCAGGTGATCTCAACAAATCCAATGCTTCCCCGTATGGAAGTATTGGGTGGGTAGTGTGCATCATTGGCAAATTACCACAATGCACCAATCAGCATTTCTTTATAGAAATGCATTGACTCACGCGATCAGTGTCGCCATGCCAGGTAGCCCCTGTAGTGGTGTCTGAGTGACAGCTACTAGAGGTGGCGTTAGGCCGCGGTGTAAGCTTTTACATTGTTGAGGCTGCAGGGACAGTCTCTATGCCCCAGAAATCAGTTTGTGTAAATAAAATACATTGTTCTTGTTCTAAATTACATTTTAGTTGTATAAATTATTTTAAATAAATAACCTAAAATTTCTCAGAACAGCCCCGCACCTGGCCACACCCAATTCACACCCCTAAAATTTAAATGCCCCTGTGACGAAAACCACTTCGCCACTGGGTTTTGGAGAGGAATACTTTTACCCTGTGACTATGGCCCCTTTAATTTATTGTAGTTGAGAGACCCTTTTTGTGGCTATTGGGACTTTAAACAATGGTTCTTTGAACTCCCGAACAGTCGAAGTGGCCACCATACGACATTCGAACACGTGGTGGCAGCCATCTTGTCCGCATGGACCCAAAACCATGCATAGACTTCAGGGGGACTTAGCCGCGAGTGCCCTGGAACTAATTTCGGCATGAAAACCTTGTGGTTCTCGGTCAGTCCTCCAGCAGCACCTAGCCTGTGAATCTATGGAACTGTTTTGGGCATGGGACCATGGCTGCACCTGGGCAAAAATATGACTTCCATAAAATTTTTGAACCCCTTATCTGATCTGGGTGATTTTTGGATATGTTGTCCACCCAGATCAGAGCTATCAGGGGATTTAACATTTATGGGGATGTTGTGTTTTGGGGTACTTATGGTACTTTATAAAAATGTGTGTTTTTTCTGCCTGGGGATAATTAAGTTAATGGATTATCTACCTTAATTGTATCACAGGCAGAGGGGAGGGATTGTGTGCTGTATGTGGGAGTGTCAGGCATTGTTGCATTGTTTCTATTGGTACAATTTGTGTCCTGGTGCCTGTAAATCGGGACAGGTGGGTGGAGTTTGGAGGGGGCTTCACCAGTGACAACTGCTTCTCTAGCGATGCATAAAATGGGCAGGGCAGCTCTGGAGAGGGCAGTCATGCCCAAAAAGTGGGTGACCTGCCCATTAAAGGGGTCACCAGCAATCAGGTCCATATAGGGAGTGTTTCGAAAACACTCCCTGCATGGTCCTAGGGACTGCTGCACAGCATGAATGTGTCTAATGATGTATGAGCCTGTCTAATGATGCACTCGTGAGTCTGCCGGGGGCGTGACAATGTGATGCACGAACGCCCGCCTGCACGTACACGCCCTCGATATGGCGGCCCAGTGAGGCGTGATTATATGGAACTAAACTGTGATTATATGGAATTAAACTACTTTGTTCAGGTGGAGAGTGGGAACAGAATAGGAAACCAGTTTTTGCATGCGGTGATCCCACACTGATCTCATAGCAGAAAGGGAGTGAGGGGAAGAGAAGGTTGAGGGACAGACGAGAGAGGAGATAAAAGAATCTATATAATAGCACAGCTTCAACTTGAGTGCTGTATGTGGGACAAACTTCACCTCTCAAATTAAAATCAATACATCAACTTTCTTTTTTCTTTCTTTTTTTTTTAGTTCAGCAATTTACTCTCTCCCCTATCATTATTACGCGCTAGCACAATACTAAGACTAAAACAAAATGGCACCTAAACAGAAAGATAAAGATAAAACCTCTAAAAAAGAGAAATACCCTCCTTTTGAAAAAGAAAAGGAAAAAAAAAATCAACCAATAAGCACTTTTTATTTCCTGAAATTAAATGAGAGCTACCAAGATAAACAGAGAAAATCTCTCCCACTAGATACTAAGGGAACAGACAAACACGGACCCTCTGAAACCAGAGACTCATTTGAATAAGGCGCTTCTACTGTGTGCCCTAAACCCCAAGAGATCACCCAACTGCTATTAACAGCACTTCTAGACAAATTATACATCAAAATTAAGAGCGATATTGAACTTAACTCGGGAGAATTGAGATCTGAAATAACTTCCATAGCAGAAACCCTTAATGTTCAAGCGAATACTTTAAAGGCCCACTATAGTGCCCTGAGGGTGCCCCCACCCTCAGGGACCCCCTCCCGCCGGGCTCTGGGGAGAGGAAAGGGTTAAACTTACCTCTTTCTCCAGCGCATAGCGGGGAGCTCTCCTCCTTCTCTCCGCCTCCTCTTCGGCTAAATGCGCATGCGCGGCAACTTGTACGTTCCAAATCAATTCCTTATAAGATTTTTAAACAAAATTATGAACCGAATAGACAAACTGGTAGCAGGCAGATTAATAATAGGGGGTGATTTTGATTGCATAATGGACCATGAAAATAATAGAAATAATTCTGAAATTAAGATAGACTCCCAGACCTTAAAGTCAACTAAAGTAATGCAAAATGTTTATATATATATATATATATATATATATATATATATATATACATATATACACCTTTTTCTCTCAAATGCACCAAACATATTCTCGCATAGACTACTTTTTGTTAAAATCTAATTTATTGTAACAAATACTAAAATAGACTCAATAACGTGGTCTGACCACGCCCCTGTATTTGTTTCTCTTAATAATAATGCAGAATATAAGTTAAGGAATAACTGGCGGCTTAATGAGGGTCTGCTATATAAGAGCGAAAACATTCAGTCTCTTTAATCCCACATTCAAGACTTTTTGGATCAAAATGACAGGGGTGAGGTTTCTGATATGACCTTGTGGTGTACTTTAAAGTATTATATAAGACGTATACTCATAAAACTAGGCACTCAAACAAACAAACAAAAAATACGTGGAGAATCACTGAGCAATTTATATATTAATTTAGCAAAATTAGAAAGATGTGATGAGGCCACCTTGAATCCCTCCACCTTGTCAGAGATCAATAACGTTGAGAAAGGAAATTGCAGAGCAGACACTCATAAAAATCAGTAAAGCCATTTTAATTTTAAAACAAAAATGGTACCACGCTGCCAATCGATCTAGTAAAATGCTAACAAGTACGTTAAAGAATAAGAGAAGTGCTGATATAATAAAAAAAAAAAAAATAGTAGTCAAGGGAAAACAACTCTTAACCCCCAATCAAATTAGTCAGGCCTTTTGGGATTATTACAGATCTTTATATAATCTTCAAGATCACAGATTTTCTAAAGTCGATATATCTACATTTCTTAATAATCTTAAACTTCCTAAAATCTCTCCCGCCAAATTAGGCATTTTAAATAAACTTAAATCTTTATTGGACATAAAAAAATTGCATTAAATCATTAAAATCAAACAAATCACCAGGGCCAGATGGGTCCCCCGCGGGCTTTTTCAAAATCTTGAAATTTACTTTCACCTTTACTATTAAGAACATACCATCAATGTATGACTAGTAATATCATTCCATCTGAAATGCTACAAGCAACAATCACTCCAATACCTAAGGTTAATAAGGATCCCACCTCTATTTCAAATTATCGCCCAATACCTCTAATTAATTTGGATGTTAAAATCT
>OW240917.1:198177524-198354214 GCA_933207985.1 Pelobates cultripes | reverse complement strand
AGATGCACACCCTGACACACAGATACGTACACAATTTATTTATTTATAAAATATTTTACCAGGAAAGATACATTGAGATTTCTCTCGTTTTCAAGTATGTTCTGGGTCCACAAATCATTGCATGATACACACATGCACACTGACACACACAACCTGACACACAGATACACACACACACACACTGTAACACAGACGCACACACAATCTAACATAAACACATAAATGTCAGTTTTTATATTTGCAGCCACCTTCCTGTTAACATGGCTTTAATTTCCAGGAGGGTGGCATGCTTGCTGCTGGCAAGGGAAGACAGTGTAGTTGTCTACTGCAGCTTCTGTCTCTCACCTTATGCTGCCTGTGTGTGCCTCCTTCTCTGTCACCATCTTCCTCTCTCCCCATGCGGCACGCTCTCTATGTGGCTAGGAGGAAGCCCAGCTGGCAGGTATTACAGGGGCCCAGTTGCGGTTTTAAAGGGCAGCGGAACCCAACCGAGACCCTGTTAAGCGATAAAACAACAATACCCAGGGACTTTGGGCCACCCGGTGGGCCTCCATAGCGTGCGGACCCTGATGCAGCCACACAGACTGTACTGGCAGTAGTTCTGCCACTGCCCCTACATTCAAACATTAACACTACACAAAACACACCACTGCATTCAAACACCAACACTGAACACAAACACACCTCTGCATGCAAACTGCATTCAAACACCAATATGCCATACAAATACACCCCTGCATGTAAACATCACAAAAGCACAAGCACATAAACATTTACACATACATACCCCACACAACGCATACCTATATTTACACATAGAAAAATCAAAAAACGGGATGAACTCACAGGTCTTCCTATGGGTGAAAAATAGTGCTTTGTTAATACATAAGGTGTATACAAAAATCGACCGACGTTTCGACCCTGCTGGGTCTTTTTCAAGATCACTGAATACAAGTCATAAATGTGCTTATATATAAAATATAAAAAGTAACACTTACCCATCAATAAAGTGAAGTGTCTGCCTGTTACCACCCGGAAGTGAATGGAAGCCGCTGGTGACGTCACGTAATCTAGACGCACGGCGGGGTTGTGTGGTTACCATAGTGACAGTATACAAGACTGTGAGCGAAGTAACTATCGGGTGTAAGAAGACCACTATGGAGGAAGAATATCTATATGGTATAAAAGAGAATAATCATGGCAATCATGGCAAATAATGCCAAGTAAAATAAGAAATAAAATATAAATAAGAGTAGACTGAAAGCCAGTGAATGTGAAAGAGTGTGCCTCATGACAAAATAAAATGATCAAACCGTGAATCTCGTGTGTGGTGACTAAGTGAAAAAGGGCATGTGAAGTCTACTCGAAAATAAATCAAGCGTGTTCAAAAAAGAAAATCATAATATATGAATAGCAAGGTTACGGCTAAATAGTACAAAATGCTAGAACAGGTAACAAGAATCAATTTACATGTTACAAAAATCAGTCATAGACAAAACATAATGATATTGTGAATTAATAAATGCTGATAACGATAAATAAACAATGTCTAAAAGAAAAAACAAATAATATATACAACAAAAAATGTAGATAATCCTAATGTGACAACAAACCTATATTGTCACTAAAAAGAGACAACTGTTCAAATGTAGTATATGACTGCTACATACATACAGTGTATGTTAAATAATATAAAGCAAAAAAGAATACTCGATGATGGGGAACAAAGCAAAGAGCCAGATTAGTGGCAAAATGATATGAGGAATTATATGTTAAAGGCACACCAGCATATTAATGACATATGCTAAAAGCCTAATTATTATATACTCAATATATACACAGGACCACATGATACAGGGAAAGATAGATAACACAAAATAAATTAAATATGATGATCAAAAGGTAACGATAGCTCCATACATAAACAGAAAATCCCTATATTACACACAAGCATATGAATGATATATACCCTAATAAAGATAGGACTTGTATGAATATTAAACTGAATGGACAGAAAGGCTAGCGGGAAAATCAAATGTATTGGACAATGAACGGGCCAAATAGTGTGTATAAATCCCATAGGAAGGCTAGACAAAACCCAAAAGAATCTTGAAAAAAGACCATGGACCATGTATAATAACCCTTGATAAAGGCAGCCAGTTGGTGCCGAAACGTTGGGGGGTTTGGTGACTCGTGTTTCTGTCTGGAGGCTTGTAAGAATTTTTGTGGTAATTTACTATTGTTTTATTGTGTTTGCCCTTGCTTCTGTCACTTTGTTTATTTTTTTTTATATGTTTTCACTCTGGTACTTTTTTGTACATAATAAAGCAAAGTTTTTTTTGAGATTGTTATAGTGTGCATTCTATATTCTATATATCCATGTATAATAACCAACATGTCAGGGACTATTATCCAACAATAATAACTAAAAAAACAAGATATAATTACAAAAACATGAAATACACAATATTTTCATTTAAGCCTTTACGGGCTACAGTGTCCAAATAATGGATCCAGTAAGCCTCTCTCTGTAAGAGAATTTTAGATCTATCTCTGCCACAATCCAAAGGAGGAACATGATCAATGCCAATAAATTTAAGCGTGGGCAAAAGGTGTTGCATAGCTAAAAAATGTTTAGCCACTGGTTTTTCTGTTGCTTGGTCACGATATGCAGTCATTATCCCCGAACGGTGACCTCTAATCCTATCGCATAAAGTAAGGTCTGTCTTCCAGACATATGCCAATCCACAGGGACATGTCACCATGTAGATGACATGGTCTGTGGTACATGTGATGTAATGTGTGATCGGTATACGTTTTACAGTGTGGAGATGAGCGAATGAACTGCTTGACAACATATTGCTACAGGTCACACACCCAGTACACTTAAAGCATCCCTTCTTTTTAATCCATGCTTTTTTCATATAGCATTGTGTGGGGTCATTTCAGACTGATAAGTCTCTACGGTTACGATTTCTTTTATAACTAATAATGGGACGTTAAAGAAAAATCGAAGGAAGGCTGTTGTCAGCCTGTAACATATCCCAATGCTTTTGTATTGTGTTCTTATTTTCAATGCCCCTGTATGGTAAGTCATGGGGAGGAAGAGATGTGTCTTCTTGGCTTTGGCAGCACCTTCTGAGTGTGGTGAATTAAATCCCTCTCTAGCCCTCTGTTCAGCTATATCAAGTGTATGAGAGGCATAATCCCTGTCTAGAAACCGTTGCTTCATCTCCTGAAGTTGAATGTCCATCTATATAGTATCACTATTATAGCGTAGAACTCTGAGGAACTGTGAAATTGGAAGGGAATCCTTCAGGTGCTGAGGGTGAAAACTAGCAGCTGATAAAGTGGTATTCCTATCTGTTTCTTTTCGATATAAGGTGTACCCAATGCCTCCTGCCATTCTATACAGCAAGACGTCTAGGAATTGAATTTGATCACTGTTGTGATTTAAAGTAAATTTTATTGAAGTAGGCAATGTATGAAGTTGCTGAACCATCTCTTCTAGTTCTTCTTGTGATGTAGTCCATAAAAGAAGGATATCGTCCACAAACCTAAAGTACTTCAGTATTTTACTGTCATATGTGGAAAAAATGTACTGTTGCTCAAACTATGACATGAAGATGTTTGCATATGAGGGAGCCATAGCCGCCCCCATAGCAGTTCCAGATGTTTGTAAATAAAAATTACCTTCAAACTTAAACTCGATTGGGGGACCTTTATACACATGTGAATTTAAGAGAATTTCCCAGACTACTTGTATTCCTTCTTTCTGTGGAATAGCTGTGTATAGGTTTTGAACATCCAGGGTAGCAAAGATGAAAACACGCTGTGTGTCAGTCCCAAGTTCTCTAAGTTGATGAAGAAGGTCTTGAGTGTCTTTAAGGCAGAACGGCAACTCTTTTACACAATCTTGTAAATAATAATCAACATATTTGGCAATCAGCTCCAGGAGACCACCCATGGCTGAAACTATTGGTCTACCTGGAGGGTTTTGGCTGGATTTGTGGATTTTAGGTAAGGTGTAGAGGACTGGGTGTATCGCATAGTTAACATGCAGATACTTAGCTGTATTGGAATCCACGTACCCAGCTTGAAGACCAGTGTCAATCAGCTGGTTTATCTTCTTTTGAAATGTATGGACTGGGTCATATGTGAGTTTCCGATATGTGTATGTGTCACTCAATTGTCGCATAATTTTGCACTTGTATTGTTGATAGGATTGAATCACGATTCCTCCGCCTTTGTCTGCGGGGCGAATCACAATATTCGTATCTTCTCGTAAATCTTTAAGTGCTGTTTTTTCTTCTAAGGTCAGATTGGGTTTGTATTTGGAAGTTTTTTTTTTATAATATTCAGCACATCTTTATGTACAGTTTGTACAAAAGTTTTAATGGTCATGTTGTTTGATTTGATGTCTTTCTTCTCCGTTGTGATAAAGGGACTAGGCTGGTATGTAGAAATGTATTTTCTGTATTCATTGGCATTAAGGGTACATTGTAATTTATACATTTCAATTTCGACAGAAAATGCCTGAGGTTTTTTTACTGGAATAAACGTCAAGCCTTTATTTAGAAGCGTATAATTAGCTTCTGTTAATTTTTTATCCGAAAGGTTGAATACTACTGACGTCTCTTCTGTGATGGGGGTTTTCCAGCCATGCTAAAACTACAAGATGATATCCAGAAGTATCAGAACGATTTGATTCGTTTAAAAAACTAAAATTAAACAAAGTCAATAATGACTATACACACCACCAGGTGTACAGGTGGCTCAGTGGCATGGGATCTAATACTAGAAATGTTCCCACTAGATTTAGACCTCGGATCACACGACCTTCCATACAAACTATTGATATAAGCTCAGGCGAATCTGCTTCAGATGCTGATTCTAAAGAAACAAGACACCAACCTAGAACTGAACCTTTTTTAGGAGTGGGTACCCATCATCAGGATCCTCCAGGTACAAGTACGGACTCAAGCGGTATAGGAAAAAGTGACCTCCAAGGCGAGGGCAAAAGGGTCACCAGATACGCCAACACGGCTGGAAAACCCCCATCACAGAAGAGACATCTGTAGTATTCAACCTTTCGGCTAAAAAATTAACAGAAGCTCATTATATGCTTCTAAATAAAGGCTTGACGTTTATTCCAGTAAAAAAACCTCAGGCATTTTCTGTCGAAATTTATATGTATAAATTACAACATACTCTTAATGCCAATGAATACAGAAAATACATTTCTACATACCAGCCTAGTCCCTTTATCACAAGGGAGAAGAAAGACATCAAATCAAACAACATGACTGTTGTGGAAATGAGATATTGATATATTTTTTAGTTAGTAAAATGCCTATTTACTAATTTAACCAAAATCAGTGTATAAGCTGTTAACACATATTTAGACAAAATGGCTACTAGAAGCTTCTAACCCCTCCCTCTCTCTAACACCGACTAACTACCTCGTGTAACAAGATGTCGCTGGAATCTGGGGGAGACCCTCATGGTTCTATTGACATCACCCTTAGTAGGCAGAGCAATAAGAGAACCACTTAACACCTAACCAATTAATAAAGTATTATTTCATGTTATCTCTGACAATGCTTGTGATGTAATTTTGCTTTAAAAGGGACCTGCCGTCCCCTCTGAATAAACATTCCTCAAGTTATTCATTAACCTGAAACCTGTGTCTGGTGTGAATTACTTCAGGGAGCGTGCACGCATTGTTTCTCAATTTGGGCAGGGGCAGATACACAAAGAATAATCAATTGATTGAATTGATTTCCATTTCAATTCGCGCCCAACATGGGGCACCGGATTTGCCGGCTCGGAGAGCCGGAAACCAACGGACCGGAGCAGACCTCCGGAAAGTGGGACACCCGGAGCCTGATCACCTCCACCATACAGCCGTTGTCTGTATACTCCTGTTTTGTGTCGGTCTGCCTCCGCGTCCTTCCGGCATCCAGAAGGCTACTAGACAGGTAATATCTTATCCGGTGCCTCTTTTTTTTAACGAACCTGTCGATTGTCTATCTGCCTCCTGAGTGTTTGTATGAATGTGTGTGACAGCCAGTGTATGTGTTTTCTTTTAAAAAGTTTAGCTTGACTGCCTAGCGGGCAGGGAACGCGACAGCCGGTAAAGGGCGGGGGACCACCCATGTAAAAGGGTTGGAGAATTGTGACAGCGCTGGGGACCACCCGTGAGATCGGGTTGGGGAATTATTGACAGCCATTGTTTGATTATGTACATGGCCATATTGCTCTCTGTTATTTTGTGGATTTTGTTTAATTGTTGTTACAGTAAGGGTACCCTTGGTGTTTGTGTGTGTGTGTAGTATAGTTTGTTCTTGATTCTGGAGTGTACACCCATTTCTATGTATGCGATTTTGCAAATGCCTAGTGCTTAGCATTGCCACTTTCATTTTCTCCCTTATTCTGTATCTGTCCTGTCTCTGCTGCCCAGAGCTGTGTTAGTCACCCACGCTCACCCCCTCCGGTCTGTGGTCACCATCCCGGGTGCACAGACCATCGTGACTAGTCTACGTTTTGGGAAGATGCACAGGTCCCCCGTGGCAGTCGAGCACTGTAGACTTTCCTACTTTTTCTTCCCTTTCACCCGGTCCCCTTTACTTGGCAGACCTCGCTTGGTCAAAATGGGTCAAGAACCCGCTAGACCAACTAAAGGGCTTCTAGCTTGTGATATTGTGAAGGAAAGGACGGGTGAGGATGCAATGTTAAAGATCAAGAAAATTTCTAAAGTTTGTGGTTTCCAGTTGCCACCTGGTGGTAGCTTGCAGCCTGAGTTTTGGAGGAAGTTGCTTGTGGACAAGGAAGGGTTGTTGTCTCATAATGGGTTAACTAAAGCAGTAGAGGCTTGGTATCGGGTTGCTAGAGGACTTAAGCGGGAGGGTTGGACGGAGGAAGAGCTTGAGTTTGAGGGACAAACGCTTTATGTGTATCATCGAAATGACTGTAATACTGATGTTTCCCCTGACCATTCCCGGCCACCGCCCCATGATGGCGTCCAGACCATGCTGTGCAGCTCCCGCCCATCTTCCCCAGTTAACACACAGACGCCGCCTCCCAGTGGCGTAGTACATGGTCCCACCCCCTTATGTCCCATGCTCGGAGCTGACGGAGCTTATTACTATCCATTACCATTGCACTCTTTCCCCCTTGCCTCTCTGCCCCAGCCGTTCCCCTCCCCCGACCCAGTTCCATCCCAGCCCGATCTCCCAACCCCCTCCCAGCCTCCAGTCCCTCCTCCGCCACCTCCCTGTCCACCACCCCGACCAAAGTCACCGCCCATCCCCATTGTTCCACCATCCCTGCATCCGATCACGACCCCGCCCCGCTGACCCCGGTCCCCATCATCTCTGATACTCCCCTTGACCCGACTACTAATACCACTCCTGCAGTTACGCCTTCCGCTTCTTTTCCTAATCCCGCCACTAATACTTATTTTTCCTCTGCTAGTCTGGTGTCTTCCCTCCTCACAGCCGTCTCCGCTGCCCTCGAACCTTCCCGTCATCTTCCTCCTCCTCCTCCTTCTCCTCTTCCTCCTCCTCCTCCCTTGTTCCCCGAAGCCCCTCCCATTGTGGACCCCTCCTCTCTTCCAGCCTCCCTCTGCACTGAACTGTCTCCCCTCCTCTCCGCCCTCTCCGCGCTGGTCCAGCCTTCCGCCCAGTCCCATGTCATCCCCTCTGGCCCGACCTCTACTCCCGCCCCGTGTACTCCAGACCCAAGTCCTAGTTTTCCCCTCATGGTGGTTGGCTCTGAAGAACCAGCTACGTCAGCCCAACCCTACGCCGTGGGTGTTTCCCCAGCGGCCTCAGGTTACCACCCCACAATGTCACAACTGGGCAGTCCGCATAACGCGTCACTCGCTCCCCAGACTCCCATCACCCCGGCCGTCCCAGGCCCGATTTCCCTGGGTGCTGCCTCCCACCCGGAGGATCGTGCCGCTCCATGCAACGATGACATTGATGATAATGGCCCGTCCCTTCCCCCGGGTAATAGACCCTCACTGAGACAGCCTGCAGCACGAGTGCATCTCCATGTACCTGCCACTGCTGCTGGAGCCCCTCCCATGTATGTCACTTTCAGAAGCCTCCACCCTTGTCACCTCTCTCCCTGAAACAACCCATGCCCTTCTACCGTAGAATGGCTCAAATCCGTAAAACCTACTCCGCCGCCTGGCGGGATCTCTATAGTTTATGTGAAATCAAAGCAGGTAATGCCTACTGGCCCATTATGGAAAAAAGCTTTACAGATGCTTCACTTACCACTGACACAGATTTCCAATCCGGTATCGCGTTCTGTGAACAGCTCCGTGCCTGGGCACAAGATAAACTGGCAGACCAGGCTACCTGTATTACAGACATCATTCAGGAAAAACTCGAACCTGTAGAAAAATATCACTCACGCCTAACCCAAACCTTCTCTGATCTACGGTTTAGTACCTACAATAAAGCTCATACTTAGATGCTGTCTGCTGCCTTTGTGTCTGGGTTAAAGGAATCTATCCGTAAGGGTTTAATTCTCTCCCGTCCTGAGTATCGAATAATTCCCCTAGACACACTTTTATTGGTTGCTAAGGGTTTAGAGTCAGTGGTGCAACCCATACAGAGAAGACCAAACCCAATGATGTTCAATGCTCCTGCTATTGCTACAGGGTCAGTGCCAGCAGCCCCTGATTTCAATACACATCCAGCTGTACCAACTCCTAACCGAGCTCAATTTTTGGCTGCCAGGACCTGTTATAACTGCCATCAGCCTGGTCATTTCCGTAGGGACTGCCCACTCCCTAGATACAGTAGACCATTGCCTCCCCAGTATTCTGGTTCTTCCCCGGTAGCCCATGGCTATTTTCCACCGGGCTATTCTAGGTTATCACCACATCCTCCAGTCCCATACTTTTCACCCCCAGAGTATTCTCGGGTCCCTCCACTACCTACAGAGGTTGGCTCTAACCCTCCAGCTCCTGCTGCTGGGATAGGGGAGGACCACCAAAGACTGAATCACAGCCCATGGCCCATACCTCAGTCAACCTCTACACGCCGTTATACCGTCAATCCCATTTAGACTTACTACAATAGGTAACTGGCAAGCCTGTGTCAGACATCCCTGTTATGGCAGTGTCTACAGGGGATGAGGGAGGGCCCCAAGCTACTGTAGTTCTTCCCGTAGAGGGTCACCCCACCACTTTATTAGTTGACACAGGTGCAGCCCGTAGTGTTCTTAGAGAACATGACCTGCCTGACCCTTCCTTCTTGTCTGACATCGATGTTTCTTGCGTTGGTGTTGATGGTACTCCCCGCAGTAGCCCCCTCACTAAGCTCCTCCATGTAGGTTCTGACATCCTTTCCCGGTTTGTTGTCTCCTCCACGTGCCCCATTAACCTCTTAGGTGCTAATGTTCTGTCCCGCCTCCAAGCATCTATTACTTTTACTGCAGACAGCCAAGTTCAGCTGAATACGCCCCTATCACGGAAAGACACTTCAGTGCTTTGCTCCCTTCCTTTACTGCTCCATCTAGAATCTCCCACAGGGGAATCAAGGGTCCCTCATACCCCCAGTGCTCTGGACAAAATCCCTACAAAACTCTGGTCCACCGGCCATGATGATATTGGTCGACTTAAAGTTCCTCCTGTTGTGATCTCGCTTTTGCCAGGAGTTGCACCTCCCAGAAGGCCCCAGTACCCACTGAAACCTGCTCAGGCTCTCGCAATTTCCAAACAAGTGGAAAGTCTCCTAGCCAAGGGAGCCCTCGTTAAGTGTGTGTCACCATGCAACACTCCCCTATTCCCTGTCAAGAAAAAGACAGAAAAGGGTCAGCCTGAACAATACCGTATGGTCCAGGATCTACACGCAGTTAACGATGTCACTGTCAAGGATACAGCTGTAGTCTCAAATCCACATACACTATTGTCACAGGTTCCGCCCTCTGCCACAATCTTTACTGTAGTGGTCCTTGCTAATGCATTTTTCAGCGTGCCCCTGGACCCATCCTGCCAATACCTCTTCGCCTTTACCCATGAGGGTCAGCAATATACATGGACTGTCATGCCCCAGGGGGCTCAGAATTCACCCACTCAGTTTGCCCGCGCCATGTCAATGGTTCTGGAACCTTGGCAAAAGACACACACAGACGTGGTCCTGCTTCAATATGTTGATGACCTACTTCTCTGTGCTGATGATCTCCAGACTGCTGAACGAGTCTCAGAGGATCTCCTCTGCTTCTTAGCCAAAGAAGGCTCCAAGGCCTCTAAATCGAAACTTCAATGGTGCCGGCCCTCAGTGGTCTTCCTGGGACATTGCCTTTACCATGGCACCCGTCACCTTACGAAGGACAGGATCTTAGCCATTTTGAATTTACCTATCCCTTCTACGCACCAATCTCTCCATGCCTTTTTAGGCCTCATCACATATTGCAGATCCTGGATTCCTGAAGCTTCTCAACTGATGCAACCACTATATGATGTCCTGAAAAGCGAGCCCTTCTCACTCTCACCGCATGCCATTGCCTGTTTTACTGCTTTAAAGAAAGCCATTGCATCTGCACCTGCCCTGGGCTTGCCGAACTACCAACTGCTTTTTAAGTTGTTTGTGTCTGAGAAACTGGGCCACGCTTCCGGAGTTCTTACTCAACAACATGGCTCCAGACAAAGACCAATTAGCTATTTTTCTTGCATGCTTGATCCTGTTGCCAGAGGCAGCCCCTCCTGCCTCAGAGCCGTGTTTGCAGCTAGTGCTCTCCTGGACAAGACTAATGCCTTAGTTCTTGGGCATTCCCTGACTGTCTTGGCTCCACATGATATTTCTGTAATTCTTCAACAGACCCAACCACGGCATCTTTCTTCTCAACATCACCTGCGTTGCAAACTTCTTTACTACTGCCAGACAACGTTACTCTACAACGCTGCTACTCACTAAACCCAGCCACTCTTCTGCCACTTCCCAAGGGGGGAGTGACACAGCACTGGTACAGCCTGGACATCAACCCAGATGCCCGAATGGAATTCCAGTTACCCACTCTTACACTTCCTCATGATATACAACCAGAGAACATGTTACATTGTACCCTATGGTTCAAAGATAACCCAGGCCCTGATGTGGATTATGAAGAAGAACTATTCCAACTGGTTGAAATTCACATCACACTGACAGACTTGTTGTGGGACTACAGAGGCAACATGATCCTGTTGCCTCTGGAAGTGCACCTTCCAACAGGAGTATCTCACCTCTACCGTCATTGGGAAACAGCTGTCCCACACATATCCCTCACCAAGTTCCCTGACATCTCATGGAAAGATCTAGGCCCAATGGCCAAATCCTGGAGTGCAATGACCCAAGAACAACTTGAATCATTGGGAGTTACTAAAAGAATCATCAACTGCAGCACAACAGGATATCCTCGACACCACACAGAGATCTGTGAAGATCTCCCACCTATGGAACAAGATCCAGAAGCCCCTCATGATTGCTTCGAACAGATGAAGATGGAAACTACCCATTTACCAACCGTACATGAAACTGCCCTACCTAATCCAGACTAGATATTGTTTGTGGATGGTTCCAGATTTGCTGATGAACAAGGGCAATACCACACTGGATATGCAGTTACCACAGAATGTCAAGTACTACAAGCAGCTGCACTTCCATCAACCAAATCAGCTCAGGAAGCCGAGCTAGCAGCCCTCACAGTGGCCTGTAAACTATCTGAGGGCCTACGTGTTAACATTTATACAGACTTGAGATATGCCTTGGGGGTAGCACATGATTTCGGCCTAATTTGGAAAACCAGAGGATTTCTCACAGCTACCGGTACTCCAGTAAAACATGGCATAGCCATTGAAGAACTCATTGATGCCCTAGTACTGCCAGCAGAAGTGGCAGTACTTAAAGTGAAAGCCCACGGAAGACTGAACTCAGAAGAAGCACGAGGTAACCACTTGGCTGATCAAGCTGCCAAGGATGCAGCACGACAAGGGTGGGAAGTGGACAGAAGAGTGGCCACTGAAATAACACCTGTTTACACTATGCAAACATTGCCTACGGACCTCAGACTCCTGAAGGAACAACAAGCTGCTGCGACCCCCCAAGAAAAACAGAGTTGGCCATTCTCCGAGATGATGTTAACACCATCAATCTTAAGTTCTGTCTACCCAAGAATATGTCTCCAGCTGTTGTCCAATGGGCTCATGGACCAGCCCACCTGTCAAAACACCTGATGAACTCCCTGATTGACAAATACCTTGAAGCACCGGGTATTACTACCCTAACGCAGAACTATTATAGATCCTGTGCAATTTGTGCTAAATGTAACCCTGGGAGAATCGTTAAAACTGCACCCAACCATTTGGCCAAACCACAATATACTTTCCAGAGGATACAGATTGACCATATTCAGATGCCAAAGAGTGGACGCTACGAATACGCATTAGTCATTGTGGACATGTTCTCAGGATGGCCAGAAGCTTTCCCAGTGGCCAATCTCACCGCTAGAACAACAGCCAAACATCTTCTAACGGAAATTGTTTGCCGGTATGGTGTTCCAGAAGTAATTGAAAGTGACCAAGGAACTTCTTTTACCGCCTCATTGACACGGGAAGTCTGGCCAGCACTGGGGGTGATCTTTGCCTTCCACACACCATATCACCCACAGAGTAGTGGTAAGGTAGAACGCATGAATGGCACATTGAAGGCCAGAATGCTTAAGATGTCCCAAGAAACTAACATGCCCTGGCCTGAGAGTCTTCCATTACCATTATTTAGTGTGAGGTACACCCCTAGGGGAAAATACAACTTATCTCCCTATGAGATCATGTTTGGTACAGCACCGAGGTTAGGTTGTTACTTCCCCCAACAGCTTCAGATTCAGTCAGATGCTATTGTAGATTATGTGACTGCTCTTTCTCATGCCTTGACCAAAATCCATGCCCAAGTGTTTTCTTCTATTCCAGATCCTGAGTCGAATACAGGTACCCACAAGTCGCTCCCTGGTGACTGGGTCATGGTCAAGAAATTCCTCAGGAAACACACCCTTGAGCCAAGGTTTTATGGTCCTTACCAAGTGCTGCTGATTACAGCTACCTCAGTGAAACTAGCGGGGAAAAGTTCCTGGATACACGCCTCACACTGCAAAAAAGTGCCTGCTCCAGAAGAAGCTACCCCTGCTGAGCCATGAGCTTCCTGAGTTCTTTATGTTTTCTTTTGCTGCTAAACTTTACAGGGGCCCAACAAGTGGCCATAACCAAAGAGAACCATGTTTACACCTTTTGGTACAATTCCTCAAACACAGATGTGGCTACCTTTTCTTTTGATTATTGTGATATTGTTACTTGCACCTTCCCACAAACACAATATGCTGCTATATACAAGGACATACTCAGTAAGAAGGATCCATACATTTGCGTAACAGGGGGGTCATGGGGGCATCATTGTAGCTCATGGAAGGCAGCTGGGTGGAACACGGGCAGATCATGGGGCTATAAACCCCAGAGTGCCCTAGATAGACTTGACAGAGACCTGAAGCCCCTACTTTCCAGAATGACCTTAAGTAAACCTATTGGGTCAACCCCCATCAAACTCACTCTAAACATAGAGCATCCCAGTCCAGGGGATGCACTGGAGAGGCGGTGGTTCATACAACAAGCTGGGGACATTCTACCTACTAAACATGCTTGCCTCACCTAACTGGGTAGGAACTACACACATGACCGTCAACCAACTTAAACCACATATCATCAAGACCTTGCATGATATGGTCGCTATAGCTAATCCTACTTTTGAAGACACGATGGCAGTAGAGACTGGGTTCTCAGACACTAACCTGTGGTTGGAATGGATGAGATATAATGCTAACTCACACAATAAGACTAACTGTTATGTATGTGGGGGAGCCAGGCCCCACCTGGGTACAGTACCTCTAAACTTGCCTCCCGATGTTGAATAATGTGTCCTAAGTCTCTATGCACAGTCCACCACTAATTCTTCAATGTGTGAGTCATGGAAAAAGATCTACCCAATCATCCAAGGGCATGTTAGGCCACCTGATGGAGTCACCGTATATCCAGGTAACTACACTTGTTATTCAATACCTAAAAACACAGGTATATACATGGGCAAATTCCCATCTGGTTATTGCTCTACCTATCACAATCCACTCAGTACATTATTAATGAATCATGTAAAGACAGTCGGGAACATATACTGGCTGTGTGGTGACAAACAACTGAGATCCCAGCTAGTGGGGTTATGGTGGGGAGAGTGTACACTAACAAAAGCCATAATACCTATCCACATTATCCCGGATGGCTCCCACAATGTGTTAGACCACACACACCCATGCTCCAGAGTAGAAAGGGAAGCTCCAATCCATGGTAGCTTTGATCCACATGTTTATAGTGATGCCATAGGTGTGCCAAGGGGGGTGCCCAACGAATTTAAGGTAAGAGATGAAGTGACAGCTGGGTTTGAATCTTTGATTCCAATGATCACAGCTAACAAGAATGTCAATTGGATTAATTATAACTATTATAATCAGCAGCGGTTTGTTAACTATACCAGAGATGCCTTACAGGGCCTAGCAGAACAGCTGCAAGCTACCACCCAAATGACATTTCAAAATAGAATGGCTCTGGACATGATCCTAGCAGAAAAGGGGGCGTATGTAAAATTCTCCCCGAAACCATGACATGTTGCACATTCATTCCAGACAATACCGGACCCAATGGTAAGGTAACTATGGCTATAGAGAAATTGGATAGCCTCTCAGATGAACTAAAAAAGAACTCAGGGGTCATTGACACCTGGGACAGATGGTTTTGATGGATGAATGGTTGGCAGAGAACCCTATTCCAGGTTGGGACAGCAGTTCTCATAATGATTATCATCTTCCTATTCTTAACCTGTTGTGTGCTTCCTTGCATACAAAAGTACTTACAGAAGACAGTAGGGAAGACTATAGATGACGTAACCCCTACCTTTCTACACCGGCACGTCACTGATATAGAATATGACACACCCCACACACCCCTCCAATCCCACCAATTTAAACAGACAACTGCATTTCTGTAAGGGATAGCATAGGGAAAGCGTCTGTCTCTACAGGCAAGTCTCACGTGCGGAGATGTGGTGGACTAGCCACTGCGGGATACCCACGGAGTGAAGTGTTCGATGCTTGTTAAGACAGATGAGCTGCAGGCAGCTAGGGACAAGATAGGGACATTAGCAGTTGTTATGGTAAATAGTCATTTTAAGGGGGGACTGTTGTGGAAATGAGATATTGATATATTTTTTAGTTAGTAAAATGCCTATTTACTCATTTAACCAAAATCAGTGTATAAGCTGTTAACACATATGTAGACAAAATGGCTACTAGAAGCTTCTAACCCCTCCCTCCCTCTAACACCGACTAACTACCTCGTGTAACAAGATGTCGCTGGAATCTGGGGGAGACCCTCATGGTTCTATTGACATCACCATTAGTAGGCAGAGCAATAAGAGAACCACTTAACACCTAACCAATTAATAAAGTATTATTTCATGTTATCTCTGACAATGCTTGTGATGTAATTTTGTTTTTAAAGGGACCTGCCGTCCCCTCTGAATAAACATTCCTCAAGTTATTCATTAACCTGAAACCTGTGTCTGGTGTGAATTACTTCAGGGAGCGTGCACGCATTGTTTCTCAATTTGGCCAGGGGCAGATACACAAAGAATAATCAATTGATTGAATTGATTTCCATTTCAATGACCATTAAAACTTTTGTACAAACTGTACATAAAGATGTGCTGAATATTATAAAAAAAACCTTCCAAATACAAACCCAATCTGAAAAATCTGAAAAAACAGCACTTAAAGATTGACGAGAAGATACGAATATTGTGATTCGCCCCACAGACAAAGGCGGAGGAATCGTGATTCAATCCTATCAACAATACAAGTGCAAAATTATGCGACAATTGAGTGACACATACACCTATCGGAAACTCACATATGACCCAGTCCATACATTTCAAAAGAAGATAAACCAGCTGATTGACACTGGTCTTCAAGCTGGGTACGTGGATTCCAATACAGCTAAGTATCTGCATGTTAACTATGCGATACACCCAGTCCTCTACACCTTACCTAAAATCCACAAATCCAGCCAAAACCCTCCAGGTAGACCAATAGTTTCGGCCAGGGGTGGTCTCCTGGAGCCGATTACCAAATATGTCGATTATTATTTACAAGATTGTGTAAAAGAGTTGCCGTTCTGCCTTAAAGACACTCAAGACCTTCTTCATCAACTTAGAGAACTTGGGACTGACACACAGTGTGTTTTCATCTTTGCTACCCTGGATGTTCAAAACTTATACACAGCTATTCCACAGAAAGGAGGCATACAAGCAGTCCGGGAAATTCTCTTAAACTCACATGTGTATAAAGGTCCCCCAATCGACTTTAAGTTTGAAGGTAATTTTTATTTACAAACATCTGGAACTGCTATGGGGGCGGCTATGGCTCCCTCATATGCAAACATCTTCATGTCATGGTTTGAGCAACAGTACATTTTTTCCACATATGACAGTAAAATACTGAAGTACTTTAGGTTTGTGGACGATATCCTTCTTTTATGGACTATATCACAAGAAGAACTAGAAGAGATGGTTCAGCAACTTCATACATTGCCTACTTCAATAAAATTTACTTTAAATCACAACAGTGATCAAATTCAATTCCTAGACATCTTGCTATATAGAATGGCAGGAGGCATTGGGTACAAATTATATCGAAAAGAAACAGATAGGAATACCACTTTATCAGCTGCTAGTTTTCACCCTCAGCACCTGAAGGATTCCCTTCCAATTTCACAGTTCCTCGGAGTTCTACGCTATAATAGTGATGATATACAGATGGGCATTCAACTTCAGGACATGAAGCAACGGTTTCTAGACAGGGGTTATGCCCCTCATACACTTGATATCGCTGAACAGAGGGCTAGAGAGCGATTTAATTCACCACATTCTGAAGGTGCTGCCAAAGCCAAGAAGACACATCTCTTCCTCCCCATGACCGACCATACAGGGACATTGAAAATAAAGAACACAATACAAAAGCATTGGGATATGTTACAGGCTGACAACAGCCTTCCTTCGATTTTTCACCAACGTCCCATAATTAGTTATAAAATAAATCATAACCTTATAGACTTATTAGTCCGAAATGACCCCACACAATGCTATATGAAAAAAGCATGGATTAAAAAGAAGGCATGCTTTAAGTGTACTGGATGTGTGACCTGTAGCCATATGTTGTCAAGCAGTTCATTCGCTCATCCCCACACTGTAAAACATATACTGATCACACATTACATCACATGTACCACAGACCATGTCATCTATATGGTGACATGTCCCTGTGGATTGGCATATGTCTGGAAGACAGACCTTACTTTATGCGATAGGATTAGAGGTCACCATTCGGGGATAATGACTGCATATCGTGACCAAGCAACGGAAAAAACAGTGGCTAAACATTTTTTAGCTATGCAACACCATTTGCCCAAGCTTAAATTTATTGGCATTGATCATGTTGCTCCTTTGGATCATGGCGGAGATAGATCTAAAATTCTCTTACAGAGAGAGGCTTACTGGATCCATTAATTGGACACTGTAGCCCCTAAAGGCTTAAATGAAAATATTGTGTATTCCATGTTTTTGTAATTATATCTTGTTTTATAGTTTGTTTTTTAGTTATTATTGTTGGATAATAGTCCCTGACATGTTGGTTATTATACATGGTCCATGGTCGTTTTTCAAGATTCTTTTGGGTTTTGTCTAGCCTTCCTATGGGATTTATACACACTATTTGGCCCGTTCGTTGTCCAATACATTCGATTTTCCCGCTAGCCTTTCTGTCCATTCAGTTTAATATTCATACAAATCCTATCTTTATTAGGGTATATATCATTCAAATGCTTGTGTGTAATATAGGGATTTCCTGTTTATGTATGGAGCTATCGTTAACTTTTGATCATCATATTTAATTTTGTGTTATCTATCTTTCCCTGTATCGTGTGGTCCTGTGTATATATCGAGTATACATAATTAGGCTTTTAGCATATGTCATTAATATGCTGGTGTGCCTTTAACATAGAATTCCTCATATCATTTTGCCACTAATCTGGCTCTTTGCTTTGTTCCCCATCATCGAGTATTCTTTTTTGCTTTATATTATTTAACATACACTCTATGTATGTAGCAGTCATATGTTACATTTGAACAGTTGTCTCTTTTTAGTGACAATATAGGTTTGTTGTCACATTAGGATTATCTACATTTTTTTTTTATATATTTATTTGTTTTTTTCTTTTAGACATTGTTTATTTATCGTGACCAGCATTTATTAATTCACAATATCATTATGTTTTGTCTATGACTGATTTTTGTAACATGTAAATTGATTCTTGTTACCTGTTCTAGCATTTTGTACTATTTAGCCGTAACCTTGCTATTCATATATTATGATTTTCTTTTTTGAACACGCTTGATTTATTTTCGAGTAGACTTCACATGCCCTTTTTCACTTAGTCACCACACACGAGATTCGCGGTTCGATCATTTTATTTTGTCATGAGGCACACTCTTTCACATTCACTGGCTTTCAGTCTACTTTTATTTATTTTTTATTTCTTATTTTACTTGGCATTATTTGCCATGACTATTCTCGTTCATACCATATAGATATTCTTCCTCCATAACACCCGATAGTTACTTCGCTCACGGTTTTGTATACTGTCACTATGGTAACCACACAACCCCGCCGTGCGTCTAGATTACGTGACGTCACCAGGGGCTTCCATTCACTTCCGGGTGGTAACGGGCAGAGACACTTCACTTCACTTTATTGATTGGTAATTGTTACTTTTTATATTTTATATATAAGCACATTTATGACTTGTATTCAGTGATCTTGAAAAAGACCCGGCAGGGTCGAAACATCGGTCGATTTTTGTATACACCTTCTGTATTAATAAAGCACTATTTTCACCCATATGAAGACCTGTGAGTGCATCCCGTTTTTTTTATTTTTCTATACATTGGACGCCAGTGGATACAGCACCCAGGCAAGATATCTTTATTTCAAATGTAAGGAGAATGCCAAGCATCTACTTTTTCATTATATATTCACACATATGCACGCTCACAAACAAACATAACCCTGCAACAACAAAAAATTGCACATTAGTTATTCCACTGCCACTAGACATAAATACACCCATACTTACGTTCAAACACACAAACACTTCTCACAAATACAACCAGCAAGCATTAGAAAATGGTAGATCTCCAGCTGGCAAAGCACTGTGGATGTTTGCAACAGTTAAAGGGACAGTTTAGGCATGGTGCCAGGATGCCCATGGCGCACTCATACCTCAAGAGTTTAAACGGTTCGCAAATGGTTTACAACCTACTTTTCTACCCTACCATTACCTTTTGTGTCACTATACCCCACTCCCTCAACCCCTCTGTGCCTATGTGTCCAACTCATCTGGTTACAAATACATTTCTGTTAGTCCACCCATTGTAATTTGTTGGCACTTTATAAATAATAATAATTATTATTATTATAAATAGAGAAATGATATGTGGCAAAGCCAGTTTCTATTCTCTTATACACTGCCTGGACAAAAAAAAGTCGCCATCTGGATTAAACTAAGCGCCTCCTATTGGATAGTTACTGCATGGGCGATTATCTTTCAGCTGGCAACAAGTTATTTAGACCCAACTGATGCAATGAGTAGCTTCTCATTTCTTAAACAACCATGTGGAAAGACACATCCCATGGTTGTGGAAAAGATGTTAGTCTGTTTGAGAAGGGTCAAATCATTGGCATGCATCAAGCAGAGAAAACATCTAAGGAGATTGCAGAAACGACTAAAATTGGGTTAAGAACTGTCCAATGCATTATTAAAAACTGGAAGGATAGTGGGGAACCATCATGTTCGAGGAAGAAATATGGTTGTAAAAAAATCATGATTGATCATGATCAGCGATCACATAAACGTTTGGTGAAGTCAAATTGTAGAAAAACAGCAGTAGAACTCAGGCCTATGTTTAATAGTGAAAGCACAATGTGAAGGGAACTCAAGGGACTGTCACTGAACAGCTGTGTAGCTTTAAGAAAACCACTAATCAGTGAGGCTAATCGGAAAAAAGTCTTCAATTCAATGCTAGGGAGCATAAAGATTGGACTCTGGCGCAATGGAAGAAGGTCATGTGGTCTGATGAGTCCAGATTTACTCTTTCCAAGAGTGATGGGCGCATCAGGGTAAGAAGAGAGGCAGATGAAGTGATGCACTTATCATGCCTAATGCCTACTGTACAAGCCTGTGGGGGCTGTGCTATGATCCGGGATTGCTGCAGTTGGTCAGGTGAAGGTTCAGCAACCTTATGTGCCCAAAGAGTGAGGTCAGCTGATTACCTGAATATACTGACTGACCAGGTTATTCCATCAATGGATTTTTTTCTTCCCTGATGGCACGGGCATATTCCAAGATGACAATGCCAGGATTAAATCGGCTCAAATTGTGAAAGAGTGTTCAGGGAGCATGAAACATCATTTTCACACATGGATTGGCCACCACAGAGTCCAGACCTCAACCCCATTGAGAATCTTTAGAATGTGCTGGAGAAGGCTTTGCGCAGTGGTCCGACTCTCCCATCATCAATACAAGATCTTGAAAAATTAATGCAACACTGGGCGGAAATAAATCTTGTGACATTCCAGAATCTTATCGAAACAATGCCACAGCAAATGCGTGCCGTAATCAAAGCTAAAGGTGGTCCAAAAAAAATATTAGAGTGTGGACCATTTTGGTGGCGACTATTTTTTTGGCCAGGCAGTGTATATGGTGAGGGCAGTTTAGTAACTAGGACAGAAAGTGCCCACTGCCAGAGTTATTCATCAAAGTGTATATTGTCGGGAATTTAAGGGGAATTTCAAATTGTAGGATTAAATAGCCAAAATGGAAAAATTATCCAAGTCAGCCTTGCTTTCAGTATGCTTAGTTTGGCCCAAAATTTAAAATTCCCAACAATTCTCATTTAAATCAATAAAATGTTTTGTATTGTAATAATTAAATTCTGCAGTTGCTACAAATGGCAACATAGTTTGGGGAAACAATGAAAAGGGTAATTAAGCACAGGAAAATATATTCCTTTCTTGTTTCTCTAGTAATATAGGGTACTAGCTCCAGAGATGCTATCAGGCCAAAAAAGTCATAACCTCTACATGTATGAACATAGTGGGAACTGGATGAATTAAGCTTACCATCACCTACCCATAACCCCCCCAATAAAGACATACACCAATGTTGGATGAAACAGGCCACAGCATTTATTAACATATAAATACTGCATAACACATCCAATTTTATTATGAACTCCATAAATATAACAAGCAGATTAATAAATTAACACATGACAAATACATAGTGTCATACAGTATGTAACTTAATTAAAAATTGAGAACAAAAGAACAGGAATAACCCCAAATATAACGTAAAGGAGCAAAAATGGTGTACCTAGGTAGTATAGATAGTAAACGCTAAATTAATAAATAAGTGCCTGGGTCTACAAAAGGAATAACTGTCAGACAAAGCGTAAAACTGAAAAAAACATTTTTATTACAATTTTTTTTTTTTATAAGTAAATATGGTACTATATTTACTTATAATAAAATGTATTTATTTTTTTCAGTTTTACACTTTGTCTGACAGTTATTCCTTTTGTAGACCCAGACACTTATTTTTTAATTTAGAGTTTACTATCTATACTACTTAGGTACACCACTTTTGCTCCATAACTTAATTAAACATTAATTAAACCGCCCTTGCCAATCTAATTGATCAACTGCATATACTTACAACCACCCAAAGGCTCTCATCTTCCCCCTCGACCACAAAAATTCCCTTTTAACCTTTTAATGCTCACCACCAGCTGGCTTTTTAAGCTCAGTGAGTCATGTCCACATTGGCAACTTCACAGTTTACCATAAGAGACAGGGGAGGTTGAGACCCGACCATTGTCCACACTATCACTCTTCCTGTCAAACTGTCTCTGAACATGATTGGCAAGGACACGACTCCGCCTGCTGTGAAGAAAAGCAAACCAGGGCGCAGCAAATAGGGCTGGTGGGAGGAAAGTTGTTGCTGGCCCGGATCCGAAGTGGCACTAAGGTAAGCTTAGTCCCCACCCATTCATACCACATGCAAACACTCTCACACACATATTAGCCAATCACAGGTTATCCATTCCTACACTTATACATGTGCCCTTGTCCGCCAAGCTGCGCTATCTCCCTTCGGCCTGGTGCGGTGACACTGATATAACATTTTAGCATAAATTTTTTTCCCTATGAGCACACACAGCCACAAATACAGTATATTCATCTCTAAAATATACAATTAATTTTATGGCATTTGTGATTATCAACATAACTGTCATAACTAGGTTTTTTGTGTTTTTTTTGTTTAATGTTTCAGTCTCTATTTGAGTTTTTAGATATGAAACAAAAATCACCAAAAGAGGGTAAAAGTGAAGTAATAACTTGGTATTTCAATCATTATACAAGATTTCAAGACTGTTAAAAAATGCAGGTGTAGGGGAAGGCAGAGTTGAATGGCCGCCTAATCTTCCAGCTCCTCCACGGGCGGAAAAAACAACTAGCACTAACTCAACATACTCAGCGAATACCCCAACACAACACCTGGGGGGGCCCTAAAAACCATGTCCCATCACAAACCTAAACAGAAAACAGACAAGACGGCGTTCTTCTCGGCAAAAAAACGGACGGGAACACAGAGTCCACGTGAAGGCCTCGAGGAAGATGGCGACATTCAGTGGGTACATACCGGGTCGCAGGGGGCCCTGCGACCCGGTATGTACCCACAGGGCCAGCCTCTTCTCCTGGGGGGCCCAGCAGCCAGTCACCTCAGGGCCCCCCAGAGGCTGGCCCTGCTGACACCGGGCGGGTGGGCACGCAAGGGAGCACTCTCTGTGTGCTTCCTCTTCAGCTCCCTCGCGCACCGTACTGATGCCGGAGCCGGAAGATGACGTCATCTTCCGGCTCCGGCATCAGTACGGTGCGCGAGGGAGCTGAAGAGGATGCACACAGAGAGTGCTCCCTCACGCGCCGGCCGGCCCGTCCGCCGCCAAGTGTCGGGGGGGGGGGAGGAGGAATGAAATGGGAGGGGGGAGGAATGAAATGGGAAGGAGGGGGGGAGAGAATAAAATGGAGGGGGGGGATGAAAGTCGGGAAGGCTGAGG
The DNA here is from genome assembly GCA_933207985.1 of Pelobates cultripes. Lineage (NCBI taxonomy): Eukaryota > Metazoa > Chordata > Amphibia > Anura > Pelobatidae > Pelobates > Pelobates cultripes. The sequence continues at coordinate 198,330,893 of OW240917.1, read as the reverse complement.
GGGGAGGAATGAAATGAGGGAGGGAGAGAGTGAAAATGGAGGGAGGGGAGGAAATGAAATGGGAAGGAGGGGAGGAGAGAACAAAATGGAGGGGGGTGTGGAATGAAATGGAAGGAGGGGAGGAATGAAATCGGGGAGGGAGGAAATGAAAATGAGGGAGGAGAGAATAAATGGAGGGGTGGGAGGAATTCAAATGGGTGGAGGGAAGGAATGAAATCTGAGGGGAGAGGAAGGAAACGAAACGGAGGAGAGGAATGAAATGGAGAAGGGATGAAATGAAATGGGAAAGGAGGAATGAAACATAAGGGGAAGGAATGAAATTTGAGGGGGGGGAGAGGAATGAAATTTGATGGGGGAGAGGAATGGAATTTGAGGGAGGGAGGGGGGAGAGGAAGGAAATTTGAGGCAGGGAGAGAGGAAGGAAATTTGAGGGAGGGAGAGAGGAAGGAAATTTGAGGACGGGGGAGAGGAAGGAAATTTGAGGGACGGGGGGAGAGGAAGGAAATTTGAGAGACGGGGAGAGGAAGGAAATGAGAGGGAGGAGGAGAAGAAGGAAATTGGAGGGGGGAAGAAGGAAATTGGAGAGGGAGGGGGAGAAGAAGGAAATTGGAGGGAGAGGGGGGGAGAAGGAAATTGACGGGGGGGAGGGGGAGAGATTGACATCCATCACACACAATGCACCCCTTGCACACAGAAAAACACACAATGCATTACACACAGACACACGTACACAAGCAATGCATCCCTTACACACAGCAACACACAATGCACCCCTTACACACACTCAATGCATCCCTTACAGACGCACACACTGCATCCCATACATACACAAACTCATCTTGCAGCCCTTACACATACAAACACAGATTCACACAATGCATTCCTTACACACATCAGGACATCCCCCACACACACACTCCACTCCCTGTGAACAAACTCATTGGTGGAACATGAAGGTGGACCCTGGGACCCAGACCTTGAGCTGTGTAAAGGGCCCTCAAAAAAATGGAGCTGCTTCCCGTTCTCCCAGAACAGTGATTTTTGTGACCACAGTTACAAACCGCCTCCAGAGAGCCTGTTGTACACCAGACCAGTGGAGCCAGACGGCAGCCAGAGCCCATCATCATCCTCATCTGGTTGTAAGTAGGCAATCTAGTATATATCATTGGATTCAAGTATACCACTGTGAAGATTCCACTCCAATTTGACGTCTCAGGATCTCCTGTCTTCTTAATATATCTCACCATTACGGACTTTTTGATAAGTGTCTTTGGACTATTATTTTATCTATTATTTTTTACTTTACTTATTTTATCATATAGTGTGTATATGTTTTACTATTTATTTTAGGCGCACCCTTATCTCTTCTTTTATCTATTTTACCTTTATATTTAGGGGATTATAGGGGATTCCCCTCCCAGAGGTGCTGCCTTTTTATCATTTTGTGTGGCAGTAGTGGGCTGATTTCTTTTCCTTTTTCGTATCAATCTAGTATATTATTCGTGGCACTAATCTCTAATTTACCTCACATTAAAGGGACACTATAGTCCCCAGAACCACTGCAGCTTAATGTAGTGGTTCTGGTGTCTATAGCCTGTCCCTGCAGGCCTTTTATTGTAAACACGGCGGCACTGCAGCACTGTGTTAGTTAACATGGCAGATCATATGGGTGGGGCATTGTGATGTCACATGGGGGGCGGCAAACTTTACTTTTGCCTAGGGCGGCAAAAATCCTTGCACCGGCCCTGCAGACACTGCATCCCTGTGGGCGGATTCGGGGGGGGGCAGCACTTTGGGCGGACTCGGGTGCAGGCACCGGGGGGCCCAGACCTTGAGCTGTGTCATGGGCCCCAACATTTCTGATGGCAGCCCTGCTCACTAATTCTAATCTATACGATGTGTGGAGAACCTTATATCCCTCTGGTAAACAATACACTTATCTCTCCGCGGTACACAACTGCTATACGAGAAACAACAGATTCTATATCAGTGGCCCACACTTTAACCAAGTACAGGATTGCGTCATAGAGAAAATGACGTGGTCGGATGACGCTCCCATAACTCTGACGTTGGAAGATAAATTCGCCTTTAAACCCCCATGGCGACTAAATGAAACCCTATTACGCAATCCCTTGTTTGTAAACTACGTGACTGCTCAGCTCACACAATATTTCACCACAAATACTACTCCCGACATGTCAAAACACACAATATGGTTGGCACAAACAGGCGTCACACCTTAAACGGACGTCAGATAGGCAGATGCAGGTTTGGGAAGAAGCCTTGAAGGAAGGTAACAAAGATAATGCGCAGAGGCCGTCAGGCAGCACCAAGGAGAAAATCATACTCCTTCAAACAAGAATAAGGGAAGCCCATGTTAAAAAAACTGGCCGACTCATGCACAAACTCAAGCAAGTACAGTACTCACAGGGCAACAGAGCAGGGAAATTATTAGCAAACACAGTGAAAAGTGTACAAGCTAAGTCTAGGATCCCTTATATTCTTAACGATCTGAACAAAATTATCTCACCACTGGAAATAGGGAACACATTTGCTAAGTTTTATGAATCCCTTTATAACCTCTCAGAAGACGCCTCACAATACCAGGCTACCATGGATGAAGTCAAAGATTATCTTACAAAAATACAAACCACGACCCTAACTGAGTCCCAAAAAGAATCCCTAACGAACCCCATAACCAAGGAAGAGATAGAACAAGCAATTGCACAATTACCAGCCCTCAAAACACCAGGTCCAGACAGCCTACCAAACAGTTACTATAAAACCTTCAGCTCGGTCTTAACCCCTCGCCTCCAATCAATCTTCAACGAGGCAATCCTACACGCACAATTGCCCCAGGACATGCTGAGGGCTACCATTATAACCCTACCCAAACCAGGCAAAGCCCCAGACAGGTACAAAAACTTCCGCCCAATTTCCCTCTTAAACTCGGACGCTAAACTATTCGCTAAGATCATTACAAACAGAATGGCAGATGCCCTGGTCGCTCTTGTACACCCAGACCAATCGGGGTTTGTGAAAAGTAGAAAGGGTACTGATAACACTAGATACACGTGCTGGATATAATGGAATCAATGAGACAGAGGGGCGAGAGGGGTCTCCTGCTTTCTCTGGATGCAGAGAAAGCTTTTGACCGGTTGAGTTGGAACTTCATGGAGGCCACACTAGACAAATACGGGTTTCCGGCCCAGTTTGTAGCAGCGGTAAAGGCCCTATACAACCAGCCGACAGCGCAAGTGCTATATGGAGGCTTTATGTCTGAGAGATTCTCCATCACCAACGGCACACGCCAAGGGTGCCCCCTCTCTCCTCTCCTTTATGTCCTAGCACTCGAACCATTGGCAACCCAAATTAGAGCAAAGGAAGACATTAAGGGAGTACTGATAGGTAAGACAGAACACAAGCTTAGTCTCTTTGCGGACGATGTGCTGCTAACCATTACAGAACCAGAGTCCTCTCTCCCAGCCCTTATGGACTTAATAGATGAGTATGGCAGAATCTCATACTACAAACTTAACAAATCCAAAACGCAGGCGCTACCAATCAACCTGCCCCACACACTGTTACAAACTCTAAAACAACAACACGACCTAGACTGGAGGTCCGACCACATCTCATATCTAGGGATAGCATTAACAAAAAACCCTACCAATCTCTACAAAGCCAACTACACAAAACTGGCCACAGCCATTAGAACACAAATGGAAAAATGGAAAGGCAAACACATCTTGGCTGGGACGGGTAGCGGCCTTCAAGATGACACTACTCCCTAAACTTCAGTTCCTATTCAGATCCCTACCAATAGACATCCCTAAGCCATTCTTTACCACTCTGCAGAGACAGATAGACCGTTTTATCAATGGCCAACGTAAAGCTAGAATTCCTAAATCGACCACACGTAAAAAAAAATAAAAAAAATCGAGGAGGGTGGACTGGGTTGCCCTGACATTCACACATACTACAAGGCCACAATACTTACGCACGCAATTACCACACAGGACGGCAATAAAGGCCCTCCTTGGGCAGACATTGAATCCCATTGGTCTCTTCCAGAGGTAGTTCATCTCCTTCTCTGGCTACCCAAGACTTCTCGCCCTAAAACTAGTAATCTACTGCCTATAACAGCGGTAATGCTAAAAACACGGGACAACCATAAATACTCCATCCTCTCTAGACTACCGAACTCCCTGGCCACGCCACTCAGATGTCTTCAATATTTAGTTCCAACCTTCAACAGCAGGGGATGGGAGAGTCGCGGCCTCACGCATCTGCACCAGTTATGGACAGGGGACTCGCTAGCCCAATTTACGCAACTGTGCCTGAAATATGACATACCCAAAGGGTTGTATCTTTCATATCTGCAAATCCAAGCACTCACACGCCAAACACACTACAGAACCTCAGGGACTGTAAACCAACACTACAACATGTCACCTATTGAGAAAATGTGCACAGGTCAAATACCCAAACAGAGAGTGATATCATTATGCTACGACTGTTGAAATCCAACACGACGCTCTTACCGACTTACACAACTGCATGGGAAAGGGAGCGGGGATATACCATTCCACGGGAAAAGTGGCTCACAGCCTTCAGTGCACATAAAACCTTCACCCACTGCGTGTCCCACATCGAACTTATCAGGAAGATTTTAACGAGATGGTATATACCCTCGAAACTAGCCAGAGCATATAAAACCATAGAAGACACATGTTGAAGATGTGTGGAGGGAAGAGGTAACATGACACATATCTGGTGGAAGTGCTCAGCCTTACAACCCTACTGGGATATGGTGACCACTCTGCTGACGGAAGTAGTGAGCAACCCAATACCTCGTTCTATCGAGACTTACGTATTGTTCATGTTGCCCAAAACTCTAATACCTGCTCAAAAAAACTTAGTCTTTCACATCCTAATTTCATCGAATCTGCTCATTGCTAGGAAATAGAAATCAACCACAATACCTAGCATGTTGGAAATCACTACACAAGTCACCACCAATGGGCAATACGAAAAAATGGCCCACATTAACTCCACAAGACCCCACAAAAAGCTGGAGTTGTGGGTCCAATGGGAACAGTGATTGACCACGCAATCGAAAAGTAGATCCCCAACAGAGAACCAAGGTCGAAATACTGACCTCTTCTAAACCTACCCACGCAAAACACTGGTCTTTGACTCCTGGTCGGGGGTAACAGTCTGCAGTCACTATACCACCCATGACCATATAACCCCAGCTGTGCCAACCCCCCTTTTCTCACCTTGCCAACTTATTCCCCACCCCACTCCACACTACACTGTGTATACCCCAACGAATGCCTCCTACCCAGAAGTGTGATACACACAATGCTCGTAATAATGAGGTAGCACAGTCACGGGTAGCTCCAGGCGAGAGTATATGCTGAGACAACGGTCTCTATAAAACTCTTCAGCCTTGGAACCCACTCAACGCATCAGCACTAAGGCTACGTCACACAAGAGGGAGAGCGGAGAGATGGAACGATAGGGGTTCCATGTGAAACTGTAAGACACTTTATGTTGTTTTCGCATCACCTTGTAATATCTTGTAACCTATATACTTTGATTGTCTGTTTGATGTCCACAGTATTGTATACTAAAATTTGGAAATAAAAGAAATAAACATTAAAAAAAATAAAAATGCAGGTGTATTAATTTGCACAAATCCTTTACAGTAAGTTTTGTATATTAGCTGAATATATATTTAAGAAAATGTTTTTTGTTTTTTTGTCACATGCCCCTTTCTGTGTAAAGTTTAAGCTGCTGAAATATTTTATAGGAAAAAAATTGAGCACAATTTTCATGTTTTTTTCATTAATTTCGCCTCACTTGTTCTATTAAACATATGGTCTTCAGAACTAGACACAGTATTTTGAAAGAAATCTCTAAGTGATACCACTGCTTTGCTAAGATGCCTGTTCACATAAATAATAGTAATTCCTGCAGGAGATGGTGACTGCTAGCAAAGAAACAGGACACATTCTGTATTCATCAAGCTATTTACAAAGTCTGTTGGAGAGGTATAGCCTCCAACTGTCCACCAATATAGCCACAGCAAGTGCTTGATAAACTCAAAGGCAGAACAATTTAAAACCAAAGTGCAAAAAATCAAGTTAAAGCAGTCTAGCTGTGACTGTAGATGATTTGGAGAGTTTTTCTCATATCAGCTATTTTGGCATAAGATTTAAAGTTCATTTTTCGATTCACTACAAGTCAGTTTTTGTAAAGCCACGAGCAGTTCTTCCATTAATTACAGCCATAGCAACTCCTAGGAAAAATAGATCCAGGCATATAGGCAGTCTATATCTGTCCACCAAGACAACCACTGCAACTGTCCGATGGGTTAGATACAGTAACTGCTTGCCATAGCAGACCTTTAACCAAAACAGCAACAATATATATATGTAAGTAAACATATATATATATATATATCTCAAAATATAGACCAGCAGATATTTATTTTATTTATTTATTACTGGCATTTATAAAGCACCAACATATTCCGCAGTGCTGTACAATTGGACAAAACGACCGTAGAATATAAACAGACCAATACAAAAGGAAGAGGGCCCTGCCCGGGAGTTTACAGCCTAAATTATAGAATCTTCTATCAGGCCCTTCGAGAGTCAGTGGAGATCTTTGTTGTTGAGACAAGATTCTGAAAGTATGGGCTCAGACAGACCCTGCAACAGCTCACAGAGATGGACGGTTTTACAGAAAGACAACTAGTGGATTTGCCAACATAGGAAGGCTGCTTAACGGACAATACAAACATTAAGAAAGAAAGCAGACTGCATCTGCAACCAGGAAGAACTCCGCTGCTAGGAGAGACAGACATAAAACACTGTTAGATATATACACACACAGACAAGTATGGAGCCTGAGTGAATAGGGGGGAGTTGGGAGGGGCAGTGGGCACTACATTCAGTCTGCATCTCTGTTTTGTTCTCTGACACATTTATTGTTCCCTCTATGTCTATGTGACTGACAAGGGCTGACATGCCAACAATCCCCCAATAGGAGAGGTGCCAGCTGTCAGCCTGGGTCAGCAGACACTGGTGACAGCACTGTTACCGCTACAGAGAGTGCCTGGTTTCATAGAGACCACGAATGAACGTGAGAACAGCCAGACAGGGCTCCGAATTTGAGTAAAGATTACCCCAAATATGAACTGAGGGGGCAATGAAACCGTGAAACAGAAGCCAAGCTCTCATTCATGCATCAAGACAGGATAAAGGAATAGCAGAGCTTAGCAATTGCAGGAGAGTATCATCCAGGACTGGCTCACACCCCTCTCTCTAGCCATGTGTATACTGCCCTTTGTACATCCTTCTCTCTGCAATTTATCTTTGTTGTGTGCGTAGTGACGTGTGTAGAGTGCAGTGTTAGCAAAGTGAAAAGTCAGGAGGAAAAAGGTGCATCTAAAGTAGATTTAACAATGGCAAAGCACAGGATATATGGGATGTAGAGTGTGCAGTGAGGGCTAATAGAGAGCGTGGAGCACAGTGCTAGCAAAGAGAGAGCACAGGGTGCAGGGTTAGCAGAGAAAGCGCTTAGTGCAGTGTTAGCAGAGAAAACAAAGAGCATTGGGTCCAGTTTTAGCAGAGGTAGTAGAGATAAAATGTGCTGGTTGCAATAATAGACTGCAGGGTGCAGAGTTAGCACTACTAGAACACAAAGAGATGTGTTCCATTTTAGACTGTAGGATGCAGAGTTAGCAGAGTGAGGGAACAGGGTGGGTGCAGTGTTATTAAAGGGACACTACAGTCACCAGAGCAACTACAGCGTATTGCATTTGTTCTGGTGAGTAGAATCATTCCCTTCAGGATTTTTGCTGTAAACACTGTCTTTGCAGAGAAAATGCAGTGTTTACCTTACAGCCTAGTGATAACACCACTGGCCACTCCTTAGATGGCTGCTAAAGCTGCTCCCTGGGGCAATCCTGCCTAGTATGCAGTACTGTCATTCAGTGTCTCCACCCTATGCATGCAGACACTGAACTTTCCTTAGAGATGCATTGATTCAATTAATCTCTATAAAAGAGATCCTGATTGGACAGGGCTGTGTTTGACTTGTGCTGGCTCTGCCCCTGATCTGCCTCCTTGACAGTCTCAGCCAATCCTATGGGTAAGCAATGTGATTGGCTCAGAACACCACTTCTGATGATGTCAGCAGACAGAGGCAGTTCACAGCCAACAGGGGCAGAAATAGCAACTGCAGACTTGAATACAAATAAGATTTTACTATATCTGGTGTGTCAAGAGGGGGCCAGGGTAGCTAAGTGGTGGTTTTAACACTATAGGGTCAGGTATATATGTTTGTGTTCCTGACCCTATAGTGCTCCTTTAAAGGGAGTAGTGTTAGCCGGAATAAAGCAGAAGATGAAGTGTCATTGGAATGATGTTACAAAGGCATTCTTTAAATAAATATGTCTATTGGTGTATAGTAATAGATTGGTATTATAATCTCGTATCTAGGTTTTGGGAGGTGCAAGATAGAGTGTTAAAAAGAAGCACAATGCAGCATTTTTTGATGGACCGAGAGGTGCTGTGCTGGAAGATACAGAGGTGCAGGATGCAGTGTTAGATAATAGAGAGGTGCGTGATGCAGTGGTAGATGATAGAGAGGTGCAGGGTGCTGTACTAGATGATTGAGAGGTGCCAGGAGCAGTGCCAGGTGATAGAGAGGTGCAGGATGCAGTGCTAGATGATAGAGAGGTGCAGGGTGTGTTAGAACCCAGAAAGTAGTTGTTACTTGTGTATACAATAAAAATAACTTTTATTCGCAAATCAATTTATTTTCACAAATAATAGGAGCAGAAAAAAATGGGGGATGGGTCTGCGCCGATGTGTACACTGAGTGTTGAGTCCAATGTATATTGTCGTGTCCAAAGTTCTACTTTAGGTGGGGTCGTGGAGAGTAGTCCAAATATAAGAAGAAGAGATCTTACTTACAATTAACAGAGCTTAACCCAGCTCTGGTGTGGATAGCTCGCAGCGGTATTATCCCCGCTTACAGGATATTCGGCAATTGTCCTCTTCTTTGTGGTAGCAGGTGGCCGTAGTTGGGGAAGATAAAATGAAGACAGTAATGGTGCAGTATGTTCTACACTGATAAAAAATATAATAAAATATGATAGATACACTCACATTCGGTAGAGCTTAGGCTAGCTCTAGTTGGTTAGGCGTACAGCGGTATCATCCCCGCTTATGGGATATATGAGGAGTGATCTTGATCGGAGTATCAGGAGCTCGAAGAGAAGGTAAAACAGCGATAGTGCTCTCAATAAAATCTTGAATGGTAAGATAAAATAATAAAATATACTCACAGTGTATAGGGCAGGCTAACTGCTCTATGTAACAGCGTAGGTGGTATAATATAATTTTAAAGAACAATTATTTCTGGTTTTTTAATTGTTTTTATCTACAAAAACGAGGTACGGCTATGGGAACCAGGTTCGCCCCCAGTTATGCCAACCTCTTCATGGCAGATTGGGAATCCACTGCCATCTGGGGCGAGCATACATGGCGGGCGATCCTGATCACATATTTTAGATACATAGATGACCTCTTTTTTATCTGGAACGGTTCAGAAGATTCTTTAAAATTATTTATTAATCATCTTAATTGTAACAACAGAGGCATCATTTTAACTTACGAATGCAGTAAATACAGTAAAACTACCATTAACTTTTTAGATTTGGAAATTTTTATTAAAAATGATATTTTAAATACCAAAACCTTTTTTAAAAAAGTATGCACAAACACAGCCATTGATCGCTCAAGTTGCCAATACAAACCATGGCTGGAAAGTGCACCAAAAAGTCAATTTTTAAGACTGAGAAGGAACTGCTCTCAAATAGAAGATTTTAACTCGCAAGCTGCTTTTTTGAAAAATCAATTCACAGAAAAAAATTACCCAATAGAGAACCTTAATAATACCATAGAATCAGTTAGAATTAAAGAAAGAACAGAACTTTTAAATTACAAAGAAAAAACCACTGATAATCACCTTAACCTTCCGATTATCTTCAATTTTAACAACAAAAGTAACCATGTTAAAAAAATTATAAAAAAACACTGGCACCTATTACAACATGATGATACTCTTAAGAAAATCATACCAGAAAGACCAAATATTGTCTTTAGAGGAGCCCCTAGGTTAAAATCTATTCTAACCTCCAACTACACAAAAGAGAACAAAAAAAAGTCACAAACCTGTCTTTTACCTAATATCAAAGGGTTCTTTAAATGCAAACACTGTAAAGTATGCAAATGCACAGATCAGTCGATTAAAACTAAAACCACACACTTTCAGTCTAATAAAACCAACACAACATATAACATTAAGGATTTTATTACATGTACTACAAAGAATGTAATCTACCTCCTAGAATGCCCATGTGGATTACAATACGTGGGCATGACCACAAGAAGTCTTAAAACACGCTTAGGTGAACACTGCCGGAATATTATTAATGGATACCAGAATCATACGGTATCTAAACATTTTATCATTCATAATAAGGATCCTGGCCTTTTAAAATGTATTGGCATAAAAAAATGCACCATTCCATGGAGAGGAGGTAACATCAAAAATATTTTAGGAAAATGTGAAATGGAATGGGTCTTTAATTTAAAAACATTGGTTCCAAATGGTTTAAATGCAGACTTTGATTTATTTAATTTTATCTAAATATTTTACATAACATTACCACTCTTCTTATTATATCTTATTTTAACATATATTAAAATGTTTTATGTGCTTATGCCCTTATTATTTTAATATTAGCATTTTACATATGTATGTTTTATTATGTTATTATGTTTTAATACTCCTATTTTGTTTTATGTAAAGATGTGCCACCTCTAACATGGCCACCTATTTAACTATTCACCTAGCCTATATTCCCCTCCCAAGATGGCTGCTACCATTATGTTTTCACTAGTAATCCTTCCCCCTGTGGTTTCAAAACCACTCCCCCCTTCCCTAACCCCATAGCATATCCAGTGAGATTGACATGTAGTCTAACCTTAGACTACATGTCCCATACTCCCTCCGAAACCGGAAGTGACGTCACGTCCGGTACACGCGTCACGTGCCCCTCCCATTGGTGTTCCTCCCTCCCTCCCTCCCTCCCACCCTGTAAGCCCAATGTTGGGCTCTATTTGCATTAGGGACATGTAGTCTAGCCACAGACTACATGTCCCATGACCTCACTGAACCGGAAGTGACGTCGCGCTAATGACGCGCGTCACATGGTTCAGTTCTAAAATGTAAATACAATGTAATAAATGCTCGTTTTTATATAAAACCTATGTCATTAGCATTATATAAGTTATATAAATCTAACCTTTATTCAGAATTGTTGTTATGAAAGTGTAAAAACGATCTGTTTAACTATTGGTTGTAAAATTTTGGCGCCAATTTTATAATTATTTTATACCTATATAAACCCTAACTAGCCAGGTAGAATTGTTTGTTATCCATTGATAAAGCCTTACATTGGTGAAACGCGTTTGGATATTTTATACTATTTTATATATTGTTAATAAAAGATTTTGGTCACTTTTACGTATAAACCATCATCTTTTTTATTACCTGGCTATTTTAATAACTTTCTATTTATATATATTTTTTTTATATTTTATTTATTTTAATTTTTTTTTTTATTATTTTAAGTCCTGTATACCATACTCCAAGAATCCCAGGTGGGGATTATACCACCTACGCTGTTACATAGAGCAGTTAGCCTGCCCTATACACTGTGAGTATATTTTATTATTTTATCTTACCATTCAAGATTTTATTGAGAGCACTATCGCTGTTTTACCTTCTCTTCGAGCTCCTGATACTCCGATCAAGATCACTCCTCATATATCCCATAAGCGGGGATGATACCGCTGTACGCCTAACCAACTAGAGCTAGCCTAAGCTCTACCGAATGTGAGTGTATCAATCATATTTTATTATATTTTTTATCAGTGTAGAACATACTGCACCATTACTGTCTTCATTTTATCTTCCCCAACTACGGCCACCTGCTACCACAAAGAAGAGGACACTTGCCGAATATCCTGTAAGCGGGGATAATACCGCTGCGAGCTATCCACACCAGAGTTGGGTTAAGCTCTGTTAATTGTAAGTAAGATCTCTTCTTCTTATATTTGGACTACTCTCCACGACCCCACCTAAAGTAGAACTTTGGACACGACAATATACATTGGACTCAACACTCAGTGTACACATCGGCGCAGACCCATCCCCCATTTTTTTCTGCTCCTACCATTTGTATTCCAAGGACACCAGAGGGAATCCTTGTTTGGGACTGCTGCCTCTCTGACTAGCGCTGACTCAACTTTATTTTCACAAATAACCCTGCTCATTAATGTGGTTTCCTTAGCATTAAAAGAAACTGCAAAGACTGGGACTACCCACAGAGCGCTTAGCTCTCAGGAGCTAGAATCCCTACTATCCACCTCAGGACTCATGACACCCACGGAACACGCAGGGAGCAAGTTTGTCACAGCTGGACCCAGCCAACATTCCTAATTTACTCCCCATCCATCCCAGTGAGCTAAACCAGCCATAAGTTTTAGTCTCTAAGGCAGTAGTTTCCAAACCAGTCCTCAAGGCACGCCTACCAGTCCAGGATTTAGCGATTACCCAGTTATGTAAAGGTTTTTTTTTTTTTTTTTTAAAAACACCTTAGACACAACTGAGTTTGGAAACCACTACTTTGAGTTGGGCTTAATTTTCTGTTCTCTGCAGTTACTTTTTCTAGCTAAGTTAAGCCAGTCACTGGAGCCACTCACTTATTTAGACACTTGCAATTCCTATTATATTGGCGTTTCAATGCTTCTCCTTTATCCCCCTCCCCCAACCAGTTGTCAACTTTACCTAGTTTACCAAGCATTCTTCTGAGAAGGGGCTGCAACCCTTAAGGGGCATGGTACAATCGTGAATGGACATTGGGTTTTATTTTGCCCCTAAACCCACTGAGGAAACTCTAGGTACCTATTGAATTAGGCCACACTATTATTTTTCATATAAAAAGAATCATGCTGCCTGCAGTCTTATCTGACTATGTGCTCCGTTTACGGCGTTTATGCTTCGTTTTTTTCTGTTGATCTCGGATTGCTATGTCTTGTCTAATTTGCATGCAGTATGACAATAATAAAGAATTGTTTTTTTTTTTTTTTTTTAAAAGAGCCAAACTGGAAAAAATACCAATACCTTGGAAATAGCTATGTTTCGAATCCAGCTATTTTACCATAACATTGGGATTTAATTTTGAATTGCAGACAAATCACACTTTAGTAAACAACTCTGTATACAGTGTTGCGGCATCCATAAAAACAAGAGGAGACAAACATTTTCTATTCCTTGGGTAGTGTGGGGTATAAAACCAGGTTTTAGTTGGCAAGACTTGTACTGAACTTTTAATGAATAATATTTTCATGAATTGATGTTAATGGGAATTACACACTCAATTTTAGGAGGCCCCATGCCTGAACTAGAGTTATCAATGCTTGAACGGAACCAGACACTAACAGAACCAAGCAATTCAGGTTTTCTGAGGACACCAGCTTGTTTTTTACTTCCACTCCCTAGAGTAAAGGATAAGAGGGGATTCTTTATTTTTTGTGAGGGTTCGGTGAACCCCACACTCCTATATTTTATTTACTATGTGTCCTGTCAGTGCAGTTGGCTAGTTTGGTGCTTTGGTGATCGAGGGATTTATAGAGTTAATTAATTAAGTTGGATAACAAGATAAAGTTCTTTACTGAACCGAGACGGCACCCTTTAAAAATTTTTGTAGTTATTGGATGGTTTTCCTGATACAGCAGTTCACAGACAATAAAACTGCATATATTTCCAGAGTAGAGATTTCACTCAGGCGTTAAGGTAGTTTTGCTCTGGCAACAGAATAGCAGAAAAGCCAATAATTAATCACGCTGGCTTTTTTATTGCCATTCTCTAGCAGTGATATGGAACCCAGAGAGAAGAGTAGAATGTCGACTGATAAGATGAAAGGGAAGGGTGCCGCACTTTGTAGGAAAGACAAACGTCTGAAAGGTGTGGCATTGAGAATGAAAAACTACACGAAAATGAGAACTGGTGGAAATTCAAAGTGTTAATACCGTTGCAATTTGCCTATTTTAGTCTGAATTTTGCAACTATATATTTCAGTTCACTACAATTGTGTTTAGTGAATAAATCCTTTAGCGAATAACCTTGATAGATTGAGAACTGGCAGGAAAAATATACAAGTAGAGGCGTGCAGGAAAGGGGCTGGATAAATTGTAAATAGCACGAAGAAACAAGCATGTGGTGTTATTGCAATCACAGAGAGGGTGCTGTGTGGTTCTGGCAGAGTGACACAGTAACCCGGTACAGACAAATACACAATCCACGCAATACACAAGGCACACGCAGAACACAATGATAAGGGGTCTCTACTGTGTGCCGCAGCTTAGCTAATTGAGTGAGGAACTCACCAGACGTTTAATTAAGGGACAGGGGGACCCTGTGTCACACAGGAGCAGATGGACCAAGTCCTAATTGGTAATTATCTTTCGTACGCCAGCTGAAAAAGCACTGCATCCTGTGCAGAGGGACACAAGGATTGTCAGACACAACTGACAACCTCCAGGAAACACAACACAGAGGCATGTTGGGTAATAAGAAGACAAACTGAAATATGATAGGACTGGAGAAACAATGGACCCATACACAGTCTTAAAAGGTGTCAAAATTATGGAAAGGACTCTCGGAGTCCATGGTAATAGAATGAGTTTGTCTAATCCGTAATAAAAAAGGAATGGCTAAAATAAAATATTGTTTAGATCAAGTTGAGCTTATACACTATCCATAATCAAACATCGGTGGTTTTGCAGGAGCACAGGGGCTGTAACTGGCTTTCACTAATCTGCCATAAATATTCGAAGTGACTTTACCAATTTATGTGTACATCTGTCTTCATGGTCTGTGTGCTATTCAGTGATGACATAAATATGTTTAATGTAACTTTGACAAGGGTGGAGGGAAAAAAAACAGAATAATAATCAGAATTAGTGCCAGGAAACTGCAGCACTCCAGCTGTTGTTGGAGTACAAATCTCATCATCCACAGCCAGAGGATGGTACCGATAATTACTAATGCAACATCAGACACAATTAAACAAGCTCATTTAAAAGCACATTATGAGGCTATAAGTAGGCATAGTGTTGAGTCTGTCCCTTGGCAAAAGTTAAAGTAATATATTAATTTTAATAATTCATCTTCAGCCTTGAATGTTTCACATAAATCAACTATCCACTGCAAGAAACAATTAGTTTTTCTTAGTCCACTGAGTGCCAGAAGTAGAAACATAGAATGTGATGGCAGATAAGAACAATGCGGCCCATCTAGTCTGCCCAATTTTCTAAATACTTTCATTAGTCCCTGGTCTTTTCTCAAGTCTAAGATAGCCTTATGGCTATCTCACGCATGCTTAAACTACCTCACTGTGTTAACGTCTACCACTTCAGCTGGAAAGCTATTCCATGCGTTCACTACCCTCTCAGTAAAGTAATATTTACTGATATTATTTTTAAACCTTTGTCCCTCTAATTTAAGACCATGTCCTCTTGTTGTGGTAGTTTTTCTTCTTTTACATATACTCTCCTCCTTTACTGTGTTGACTCATTTTATGTATTTGAGTGTGATCAATGTGCACCTCAATTAACTCCTATTTCAGGAACCAGGTTACATGTCACTTTCAAATGCAAATTCTAAGAAAATCTTTAATTCACTATTCTGCCATTAACCAACAGCACAGCTTGCCAGTAACCAGCATAAGAAACATATTGACCTCTTTTTACTGTCAGAGGCAGCAGTTTACACATATAAATATTACCTTTTTTTGCACACTGATATAAGGATCACCATCTCTCTTTATTTGCCCGTTACAAGCACTATGGCAGTCCATTAACCCTTTTTCTGCTAGGATCTATCAGCACAGAAACATTTAATATTAAAACCCATAATTTCTTCCCCATTTTCTACAACACTTTAAAGTTTTTCCTCTTTGACAGACACAGAGTCTCACAAGGCACCCACCCATTGTCAATGCTGCACGCACTACAAAATGGTGGTGTTCACAGGTACGGCTCTGTGGAGATGCTGATTAATAGATGCCATCACTCAGTGTCCGGCTGGAGGGTGCAGCTCCCCCCTAGAGCAGAGATAACGAGCAGCCAGAATAATGAGCAATGACAGGTCACTCGTCATTCTGATGGGATGTAATTAGGGAGCTCGGAAGAGGGGAAAGGCGTGTATCACCCAGTGTGATATGATACGAGGGAAAAGAACAGAGAAGAAAGGCATGTGTCACCCACAGGGTGACCAAGATGAGAGGGGGAGGAAAGAAATTATAGAAAGAGAGAGACAATGAGAAAAAGAGTAAAATGGAAACTGTGACGCATGATGTTAAGGTCTCTTTATTATTAGCATAAAAGATTCCTATATACTATCAAAATAATGTTTTAATATCTGATAATCAAACCTCAGTATGAGGTGAGAGAGGAAAATTCAAAGGCCAGTTCCGATCATTTTCACAGGACGGTTATTATACCTCCGGGATAAGTCTGCTTCAATCTGAAAACAAAATGGAGGAAAAGGTGAGAAGATTCTTCCTGGTGTTTATGTAACCCACCTTACAAGTGTTCTCTGCACAACTATAAAGAATAATACAATCATATTCTGGAACAATTTTCCACTCTCTCAGCTGTCATCTGCCATACAATCTCTCAGCTTCTCCATTATATCTAAACGGGGCTCACACCTCATCATACACCTTTTAGAGCACTAGCAGACTAGACACCCCCCCCACTGTTCTTTGGTTCTCCCTTGTCTCTCTGTGTGCCCTCTATTCCTACCCCACTCCTCAAGGTACACCAACAATTTAAGATTTAGGCATTGTTTAATTGTTTTCCTGCTGGGTACAGTGACAAGACTTGAACTGCTGGTGTCCAGTGAGGAAACGGTTGGGACCCACTTGCACTTATGATATAAGTAGACACTCCAGCCCTTGCATGTTGGCTCTTTTCCTAGAGAACCAAACTCTCCAGATTCTTTTTAATAATTTTCCTTCATTAATTTCTCACCTGCCCTTGTAGCTCCTTGCTTCTTTCTTGTATAAGAAGCAGCTTGGGCTCTAGAGTTAGCCTCTCCTCCTGCGCCGCCTTGCCCCTCTCCACCCATGCTTCACTTTTTCTCTCCAAGAGCTCGGCCTGCCTCAGGCGCTGACGCAGCAGATCTGTCACACGATCCACATACCTAGAAAAGATGTTCCATGAGCATTGACAGAAGTCTCATAAATCATAAATGTTGACATAGTTGTATGTATGAGTGTCCAATATGTATACAAGAATATATAATACGTATACAATGTAGCACAATGTAGGCTGCACTCACCGGGGAGATGCAAGTATAAGAAAAAGGTGTCTTATTCGTACATCTGTGAGTCGGCCAACTAGATCTTGTACAACCGATAACATAGATTCAATTTTTTGCCGAGACTGTCCATGTAGAATGGATGGAGCAGACTGAAATTGTGTAACAGTCACAATGTCTGTGTCACTATCCAGGCCCTGAAGCCACTGGGATAAGAAGACCTCCAACTGTGAGATAAAAAGGACTAGCATTAGAAAAGC
This sequence comes from Pelobates cultripes, assembly GCA_933207985.1. Lineage (NCBI taxonomy): Eukaryota > Metazoa > Chordata > Amphibia > Anura > Pelobatidae > Pelobates > Pelobates cultripes. Next base: position 198,313,155 of record OW240917.1, on the reverse strand, counting down.
ATTTAGGGTGTAATCGAGATTATCTAATAACATTAGTATATTCTTGTTCTAGAAAATACTTTGAAGAAAAATTGCTGCAAATTTAGGAAACATTTGGGACACATCTGTAAACATTTCATGGATACTTCAAGTTAGTCTTGCAAACATTCACTTCATTACAACATCAGATCAGTTTTGTTTATTATTGCTACAACAAAGGGGTGAGTCGAGGAGCAGTACAAGGAAACAATATTAGAACTAGAGGAACTATCTTGGAAACAATACTGAAAGGTTGGAAGACAGAAATTAAAGAGCCAAAAGAGAAATTGTAAATGCTCTAACAGATTATAGGGAGTAGAAAGAGGGGACTGAAAGGCTGGAAGAAAGAGGTGAAGGAGATAAAAATAGGATGGAAAGGCTGAAAAAAACTAAGTGAAAATGGAAAATAGGTGGAAAGAAGGGCTGGTTACTGAGAATAGCATAGAACCCAAAGTCTAGATTAGAGGATATGTAAATGTGAAAACACGGTGAGAGAAATTAAACATAAAATAATGATTAGGATAATGGCAAAGGAGAAAGTGCACGCAAACAACCAAATAATAACCTCCATTAATTCATCCACAAATTGATTTCGAGTCTCTGTATTTTCTAGAACGGTGAGAGCATCTGATCCACGAGCCACACCTACTGGGACTGGGAAAAAGAAAGAGACATCCAATCTTACACAGTGCAAATTGTGTTAATGAGAAGGTTAAGAACGTATTGACCAGTGCCACTAAGGGGAATGGTGGAAGAAATTAAGCAGAATTCACGCCAAGGTTTAAACAATGTTACCAGGGATAATAAAGACAGGGTGTTGGCCAGGGTCATTAGACAGAATAGAGATGTACAATTAGCCAGTGTAACCAGGGAAAATACAGACACAGAATTTGCAAATGTCACTAGTGAGAGTACAGACATAGGAACAGGGAGAAATAATAGAGAAATAAGCAACCAAAGCAATCAGGGAGAACCTGTACAAATGGATCCGGTAAGAGTGAAGACAAACGACAGATGTAACTAGTGAGAATAGAGACATAGGGACTTTGTAACCGTCAATGTCAGCAGGGAGATTCAATACACGAGGCAGTTCTATCATAAAGAAATTAGGCAAAGTATTGGTAGATGTTAAGTGAGAGAAAAGCAACAAAGGGTTAGACAGGGAGAAATAGGACTGTACAACTGGCTACAAGCACTGTGTGCTGCCATATCAGGTACTCCGGTATTTCATGCCTTACTGACAACAATTATGATGCAGGAAGCAGTTACGCCAGATTCTGTTACGCGGCATGATGAATCACTATGCCTCCTTAACATTACAACAGGAGGTGTAGTGCAGGTTTGAATAAACAAAAGGCTTCTTGTGAGACACACAAGATCTGGAGCATCATACAGACCAGTTTGCACAGGCAATGCCAATATTACTTAACAGTACTGCATTGTGACACCTTTAACCACGACAGGGATTGTGGCAACTTCTAACTTAACCTTTACTGCTAGATATGGAGGAGACTCTTCAGGTTGTAGAGGGTTTATGAATAAAGAAAGAAATAATTTTTTTCTATCCCCCTTTTCGTATACTACTGACAAGTCTAAGGTGCCATTAATAATCAATCTTTTACCAGATAAACAATTGACAACAAGCCTACTGCATGTCAATATCAGGAGTTTGTTACAGGCTTCAGGAGTACCGATGCAGCCAAAACACTTCTTAGACTGAAACAGTGCTCTTGTTTTGTAGGAAAATATACCTTAGATTATTGGACTCTTTCATCCAAAGTCAATTGGAATGAATCTCTGGTGGCTGAATGGTCTTTCTGATACCATACAGGATGAGTAAACAGTCAGGGATCTGCCTGAAGACCTAGAAGATCTCATAATGTACTTGTCATTTATCGATGACAGGTTTAGGCACAAAAGAACAATAGAGAAAGTAAAACGTTCCCTGGTCAGATTGGCTCCTAGGATCATTATTCCTGAAACTCTAGCTTGAACACACTGACCTGGTCAGGCTATTTTAACTTAAAAGTAGCAAAGATAAAAAGGGTCTCTGCAATTATTGTTGAAAAAAGATACATCTCAGGCTTTCCATGTCCAAGTAGACCAGAAAACTTGCGTACCTAAGGTCAGCAAGAAAAATAAGGCCTGAGGTGTGATGAACATGTCTCTCTAAGCCTAAACTATACAATCTTCTGCTTCCTATAACTCTCTATATTCTAGGTTGGCAACATTTTTTAGTGATTTGGGAGAAGACACTGATGGTTGCAGAGGCAATAGATGGTGTATTGCACAATGAAATAATCATATTGTAAGCCTAGCACCCACAAACTATGGAGGTGGTCAAGTGAGCCAATCTGCCCATAAAAGCATATATATATGCATATATAGGCAGATCGGCTCACCTGATCACCTCCTTAGTTTGTGGGTGCTAGGCTTACAATATGATTATTTAATTGCCTTACATCTGAACGTCATGGTCTGAATTTGCCCAGAATAATGCTACTAACACCTATGGGCATCTTGAATTAATTTCACACTTCACTACTTAAGCCCTTGACAAAACTGCAGATCCACTTTATAGTTTGTTCTTAAATGGCAAAGAAGTATATGAGATCCATCCTTGATTACAGAAACTCTTCTTTGGCCTCCAGGATTCACAATGTACTGCATAATTTACATTATTTTCCCTCGTAGTCCTGGGTTAAAAGCCCAGTTGTCTTAGAAGGGGGCAATATAAAGATAATTCTGGCTAGATGCAGTGTGCACCACCATGAAATACAAGAAAATCTTCTGGTATCTTGTGTCTAACTGCAATAATTCTGAAGCAGCACGCTGGTACACCATGTCTTTTAATTTCCCACAACACATGCATTCTATATATTTGTTTGTACTTTACCCGGCTTACTCTCATTTTTTTCTGTTCTCTCAAACTTTTGACTGACTTGGTTTATCAACTCTTAGTGTACATCTCTGGCCTCAGTTTGATCTTGACTACTCTTTTGCCATGTTGTCTCTCTTTAGGCTCTGCATTCAGTCTAGGAGCTTGTAATAAACAACTAGTTTATTATTATTATCTCCTATTAATTCTGTCTGTTAAGTCACTATGACTCACTGATAGGCAAAGGGTTTGCCAGTGTCACCAGGAAGAAATGACAAAAGGTTTGCCAATGTTATCAAGGGTAATCAGGGTTGATGTTCCAGGAGGGATAAGCCAAATGGCAAATGATTTAGGTAAACTAGAAAAATGGTCAGAATTGTGGCAACTGACATCTAATGTGGATAAGTGCAAGATAATGCATCTTGGACGTAAAAACCCAAGGGCAGAGTACAGAATATTTGATAGAGTCCTAACCTCAACATATGAGGAAAGGGATTTAGGGGTGATTATTTCTGATGACTTAAAGGTAGGCAGACAATGTAATAGAGCAGCAGGAAATGCTAGCAGAATGCTTGGTTGTATAGGGAGAGGTATTAGCAGTAGAAAGAGGGAAGTGCTCATGCCATTGTACAGAACACTGGTGAGACCTCACTTGGAGTATTGTACACAGTACTGGAGACCGTATCTTCAGAAGGATATTGATACCTTAGAGAGGGTTCAGAGAAGGGCTACTAAACTGGTTCATGGATTGCGGGATAAAACTTACCAGGAATGGTTAAAGGATCTTAACATGTATAGCTTGGAGGAAAGACGAGACAGGGGGGATATGATAGAAACATTTAAATATATAAAGGGAATCAACACAGTAAAGGAGGAGACTATATTTAAAAGAAGAAAAACTACCACAACAAGAGGACACAGTCTTAAATTAGAGGGACAAAGGTTTAAAAATAATATCAAGAAGTATTACTTTACTGAGAGGGTAGTGGATGCATGGAATAGCCTTCCAGCTGAAGTGGTAGAGGTTAACACAGTAAAGGAGTTTAAGCATGTGTGGGATAGGCATAAGGCTATCCTAACTATAAGATAAAACTAGGGACTAATGCAAGTATTTAGAAAATTGGGCAGACTAGATGGGCCGAATGGTTCTTATCTGCTGTCACATTCTATGTTTCTATGTTTCTAAGGAGAAATTGGAGAAGAAATTGCAAATGTCACAAGGGAAAAACAAAGGATCTAAAACAAAGGGTTAGTCAGTATCACCAGGGAGAATTGAGACAAAGGGTTAGCAATTGTCCCCTGGGAGAAAACACAATTGTTCATGCACTGTAACCAGAAGGAGGTGAAGTAATGCATGAGTCAGTAACAACAGAGGAGAAGTATCAGACAGTGTAAGCGGGGAGAACAGGGGCAGCATGCATATGGTAATGTGCATGTCTTCTGATTAAATAAGAATTGAGATACATCGTTTGCAATGGCTAAAAAGTGCAGGTATTTTTTCATTCTCCTGCTACCCATCGCCCACCGTCATTTCCTGCTTCGACCACTGTGATTATTTCAGCAGCTGGCACCTCTTCACTGTCCCAGACTATAGTGTCTGCTCCCTCTATCTGCAAATACAGAACAGGACGTTAGAATCAACTGCCCCATACCGCATGCCAATTGCTTGTCTAAAGACGTCAATGTGTTTAGCATGCAAGAAATTCTAGCATTAAAAAAGTACACTGTACTAGGTGCAAATGAAAAACCAAAAGACATTTTTAATAAAAACAAACAAAAAACAACTTTCTGCAAGGGTGTGGAGATTTAAAAATAAATATTGGGTTACAATGTGACTAACGTTGTAACCCAATACACTTGTTCCTCATGACAAGCTACTTGTCTTGACCCACAAAATAATTTTAATTAGACATCCTACCTCAGTGTGCTGGCAGTGTTTAGGGTGTCTGGTGTGTGCTTGCTGTGTTTTGTATGAGTGTGTGTGGTATGCGCTCCCTATCTGTAATATTTGGGGGGTTTGTTGTGTGTAATGTGTGTGGTGTGCACTGGCTGAGTGTAACATGTGTGGGTTTAGGTAGTCTGTGTGGAATGTTGTGTGAGAGGTGAGGGCTGTGTGTTTTGCACCTCTCCTGCTTTTATTTCCTGGAGGGAGGAGGCCTGTGGTGGTTTAAATTCCCTGGTGGTCCAGTGGGGGTTAAAATTCCCTGGTGACACAGCAGTGGTTAATAATCCTTGGCGGTCCAGCAGGGATAATATTCCAGGATGAGGACTTTTTTAAGGGGGAAGGGTGGGAGTGAGCACTAGGATTCTGAGTTAAAGCAGGATGCCCAACAGTGAGCAGATCACAAATGCTGCTGCTGAGCCTGATCCCCCAATGCTGACAGGAGGAGGACAGCTCAGGTGGAAGGCACAGCGGCCTGGACACCCTGGTGTGGGAGAATGTGGGTTGCACCTCCATCAATTGCAAACCACAGTAATCGTTCCCTCGTGGTCCGGTGCTCATTATTGAGTGAAGAACTGTAACGAAGCCAAGGTGCAAAGTACACTCGCCCTGACCCAGCACTGTGCCCCTATATTAGTCCAGTGGATTGCGCCGCCCAGAACTGCCTGTCCCAGCCTTCAGGTGACAGGAATCCCCATCCCTGCTTCAATAATAAAATAAGCGGAAAATATGTAAAACACAACACTGAACAAAAAATAAATAAATCAGAGTGACCTGGTGTCCACCATTTTATTATAAAGTGCCTATTAAATGGTTATTTGTGGCAAAATGTTCTTGAGTTTTGCATTTTGATTATTTGTATGTGTTTGTAGTTAGACTGAAGCTTGATTTGTAGTTAGACTGAATCTAAGGTCAGCCTTACATTAATTTATCTTTCAAATGAACCCCTGACACATCTGCTAGGCAGCCACTACATCCATGATCTAGAAACAGGGATAGGCAACCTTCGGCACACCAGATGTTGTGGACTACATCCCCCATAATGTTCTTACACCCATAATGCTGGCAAAGCATTATGGGAGGTGTAGTCCAAAACATCTGGAATGCCGAAGGTTGCCTATGCCTGATCTAGAATTTCCTACATTGTCACACGCTCTAACTTTGACAATCTTTTGTGTTTATTATACATGTTGATATATTTTAAAGTGTTCTTTTGATCAACAGCAGGATCCACAGGCAGCAAAAAGCATCAAACATGGTCTTCATATAGAGCCCCTAATTCCCATACCCCCAACACTCGTATGACTTTGTCAAGTAGTATACATTTCCCATGCTTTCATTTGATATAGCAGTAGAATACAGTAACAATTGTAAAGTTTCCTCTTCCTCTGCTCCTTGGATATGCAGATAGAAATGGCTGACAGTAGTGAAAAATAAGCATCTTTAGTCAATGTTAAACCAGTAAGCAAAATAAGAGGATATAACAATATCTTTGCTATCAGGGCCACAGTATATAATCAGAGCAATTCTCTCCATGGATGCCAACATCGTGGCTTCAGTCTAGGCACATTGTTATCACAGTGTCCTGTACACAACCTACAAGATTGAGAAACGCTTGCTAAATTAATACCACAGTGACCAGTCGCATGAGAACCACCTAGTAGAAAGATTCTCCTGCTTTCCCCTGTCACTCAATACTTTACTTAGAATTGTATGCCACTGACCTAGAAGTCCAACACTGAGGATTAATCTACAGGTGGGGAAGGGACACTATAGGCACACAGCTCATTGAAGTGGTCTGAGTGCAGTGTAACTCTGCAATTTTAATTATTGCAGTTATTCATAAACGGCAATAATTACATTGAAATGTTAACACCACCTCTAGTGGCTGTCTACCAGGGGAATTTCGTGTTTTAGGCAACTTTTGGTTGCCTGATGCTGGACATCCTCACGCTATGCATGAGGACATGCGGCGTACCCCAAAACCCCCAATGGGAAAAGTCCTTATGCAAGCATGGCGCTTGCACATTAGGTCTCTCCATTAGCTGACGGTGGCAGAGCCTGAGCCAGCACTGACAGTCGGCGCTACAATCAGGTGATAGCAGGGGTTAAAAAACCCTTTCTGCTAGTGGAGGGACTATAGGGAGCCAGAGCCCTTAGGAAAACAAATTTGTTTTCCTACCACTATAATTTTCCTTTGAAGTGCATTATATTAAAATGTACATAAAAACGCTATCACAATGTATAGATTCAATGTTATGCGTTTTCATTTACAACTTAGTGGTGTGCTCTATGACAGGTAGACTTATGGCATACAGTAAAAGAAATGGTTGTGACTTGCTGCAATAAGTGTGGATGCAATATGGAAAATGGATATGTCTTATGGTAAATTAAATGTTACTTTGCCTTAGTTGCATGATAACATATTAATATAAGTTGAAAGATGACTCAAGATGATTAAGGACTCTAATGTAATGTCATTAAAGGGACACTGCAGCTCATTGAAGTGGTCTGGGTGCAGTGTCCCTATCCCCCTTAGACATGCAATGTAATTTTTTTGAAAAAATGCAGTGGTTACATTTCAGGACGAAGACTGCCACTTCCTGGTGGTTAGGCGACTTTTGGACGCCTAACAGACACTGAACATCCTCACGCTCTGTGCTCGTGCATTAGTCAGATGACGTCGGAGGAGGCAGAGTGCTGAACCAGCACAAAAGGAAATCAGCGCTGGAAATGGATAAGTGTCAAAAGAACCCTTTCCAAGCGAGGGTGGGTGTCAGAGGGAAATAAAGTGTAAGAAATACAACATTGTATTCCTAACACTATAGAATTCCTTTAAAAAAATATATGTATTTATAATGTTAGAGTGTTCCTCTGCTAGTTTAGATTATTGGCCCCAATTAAAACAAAGAAGTTAAAATCACCTTTTAATAAATGCCATCTCAGTCTAGTCACTGCAGACCCTTAACCTATTCTGATATCATACTGATGGATGATCTTGGAACAATCCAGTGCTTATCATAGTGCAGCATTGGTGCTTTATGGCACATGCCCAAGAATTGACACGCTCAGCCAAATCAGATGCTTCTACACGAGAAGCAATGAGATGCTGAACATGAAAGCTTTCAATTATTTAAAGTCTTCACAAGGAAGTGCCTCTAGTGGCTGTCTGACTGACAGCTACTCGAGTAATTCTGACTGACAGGTGACTTACATTTATCACATTTACAGGGACAGGTTCTTTGCACTAAAATAACTACATAAAGATGTACTGAGAGTGTTTAACACAGTTCAACAAAATGCTTCTTTTAAGGAAATATGGCAAAAGGGAATAATTTAGACTAAATCTTGCTGAAAAATAGGAAATGATGATAACTTATGACTGAGGTGCAGTATAAAAAAGGAAGTTAGCATGGCCGGTGAGCATGAAATATGGAATATAAGGGTGAAATATGGTTAGTGAATGTGGAAATATAATTTAACTCTTTACATTAAATAAAAATATTTTATCATTAATGCTCCTTTAGAGACAATCAGCTCCTTACCTCTGAATCTGCTGTAATACCCCAGTCTATATCGCCGCTTCCTGGGTCTTCCAGTACAATACCCGTATCAGCAGTTTGCCCCCCCAAATCACCCCAGTCAATCTGAGAAAAAATGGAGAATGGGCTGTAAACACATTGAGAAAAACTACTTATTTTGTTTTCTGATGGCCTTCGCACTCACTTCTCCATTGTCTGGAGATTGAGAAATCTCTGTTTCCTCAATCTCTGGCCGCTCCACTCTCTCTGGAACTTCTCCAACATGCCACTCATAGACAGTGGTGTCTCCACGTTCTTGCACATGCAGGAGGAGTGGGACAGCCTGATCTGATGAACTGAGAATAGAAATGGAGTGTATTGCATTACCAAGTATTACTTAAAGTGACTGGAGTAGCCATTAGCTAGTTCTTCATGTTATTTCTGTTTCCAATCAGATTTTTATTAGTTACCATAATCATCCATATTACTATTTTTCTCCTTTGTTCTACAACTGCTAGTATGACACGTCTATCCAGAAGAAATATTTCTAAAAATCAAAGTGTGTTGTCCTGATTCACCCCTCAGTTCTAGGTGCCAACTAAATGAAGCACAAATGTTATGATGGTATATATGAAATAACAATTTAAGAAATCCATGAAGTTTTAGTTCCAACACTTTATGCCAATTTGTATATATTTTGTTTTATTAATATCGTTTTAGAAAATTCCAATCTTGATAATTGCTCTTATTGTGGCTGAAATGTTGCTGGAGAGTTCCAAATAAAATTGCTGTTTTGGGAATTTGTGTGTGCCGGATCATTTTGGCATTAAGAAAAAAAAAAAATATATATGTGCCAAGATAAAAGCATTCCACTTGTTAAATCACGGTATCCCTTGCCATTTACCGAAGTCTCACCTTTCGCAAACAAAGCTCACACAGGCCCGGTACAGCTGGATAGCAGGCAAAAGTGCTGCAGCGTCTGCTCCAACTCGTCTCAGGAGAGACGGGACATCACGAACTAAAAACAGAAGCTCCTTGCGTACATCTTCTCCCTGTGGAGAGAGGAATCATCTTTAGAAAATGTGCAGCAATTTGGGTTCCTGTTCAGTAAAGAAGAAAGACAAAGTGAAAAAGTATACATAGAAGGGAGAAGGAAGGCGTAGAAGTCTTCCCTATCAATAAAAAAGTACTAATACTGAACGCTAGATTTTGATTGATTTAACAATGAATCTATAAAGGAAATATTGGCAGTAGACTGGTGAGTCTCCCTGGAAGATGTCATATTCAGCTTCCTTATAAACAGGTCAAGCAATGGTAATTTTCTATAAGGTAGATGATGTGTTTGTCAAAACTGTCCATTCAGTGCAGTAGACCGAGGGGACCGCAAAACTACGAGAAAATACATTTCTTTTTCTTCTATAAAAAATAGCTAGTTTTACTAAAGCATTGTAAATGGATCCATGCAATAACCAACAAACCGGTGCCCCAAGCACCATAACAGCTATAGCTTGTGGTTATGGAGCCATATACCAATAGGCATTTTCAAGTAGTTTTTGGTCAGACTGTTCTGGAGTGGTTTGACAATTTCAGACGTTTTCCAAGTACTCACAGCCGACCCATCATCTGATGCACAGAGAAGGAGGAAACTACACTTCTGTATTATCTGGACAACATGATAAGCAGAAAGCACTGGGCTAACCTGCCTCCAGCTCACCCAGCCTATCTCTGTTGTCCGGGTAGGACAGTACTCACTTAATGCAGGAAGTGTACTTTTCTTTTCTGTGCACTCTCAGTCACTCACAGGGTATGGGTGTCCGAGACTCTGGTTTTATCAAATAGTTTCAAGAACCAGATATAAATAAATAAATTGGAGATGTGTCCATAGACTTGCCCTTTTTGTCCATTTCCTAGAATAAGGAGAGAAGAAGAACCTTTATTAAATGGAATGGACAGAATATTTAGTGAGCCTCACATTGATCCCATAGCGCTTGCAGCTGCTGTGATACTGCTCCCGTTGTTCTGCTGCTCCATGCAGGCACTCTTCAGCCCGCCGCTCGCTCTCCACGACCAACTGCTGGCAGCGAGATATCTGCTTCCTTAGAGCAGGGATCTCATAAGTCACACTGCGCACCAAGAGACTGCCACACTCCCCTGGGGAAAATGGACACACAAAGTGCTCAAAGTTGCAGTTTATTTTAGGTTAAACTGAGACAGAGCAAGGCACACAACACACTCACCCAAATATGTATTATCAGCCTGGTACAGAGACAGGATTTCTTGCCAATCCTAAAAAGGCCAATAAACATGAGGAATATTGTTAATTATCTGGGAAACAGTGACTAAATGGAAAAAAAAAACAAAAAAAAACTGTTGATGTTTTATAAATTATAGTCCTTGCTACGAACATTAAGTAGATCAGTAGGAAAGAAGTATGAATAGTTTTTTTCTCTATAGCAGGCAATTAGAGGGAAGTGACAGTACTTACTGACCATTTTTGCGCAATTACATTCTGGACTCAATATAAACCTTTTCTGGTGGCCCCAAAGTACATCTTGGGGATCACGGGGTGGACTTGAAAAGGTTCAATATATTATTCGCTTTTCTTAGACCATTCCCAAACCAGCCACAAAGCCTAACCTTAACGGGTTACTTGAACCCTTTTTAAATGCATACAGTTTTTTGTTTTTTTTAACATAACTATAAAAACAAAAAGTTACTACTTACCTGGAATCCATAGCTGAAAGCTAGAAGCTTCCAACGCTGCTTTCCATGACCCCTCCTGAGTACATGGTAGCGGTGCAATGTCCATACAAAGGGTTCTCATAGAGAAGCATTTGACTGAACCATTTAACAAGCTCACATGTGTGCACTCTGAGCCAGCAAGAGAGTGGGAGAGGGAGGTAGGAAAACCAAAATATACTGCGCTGATTGGGTAGGCAGGAGGGCTGCACACAAGTAGCGAGCAAATGAGGGAGTGGACATACTCCTTGCAAGAGACATTCTCCTTGCAATCCTTTCCTGCAATACATCCGTTTCCACTGTGCTGAAACACTGTACATACTGACTCCTGACACCATTAAAATTCTAAAAGCAGAAGTTGTCATGGTCCTTGCAGTAACCCTTTAAAAACATTAAACAAGGGGGGCGTGGCTAACCGCTGAGCAAGATGGACGCTCAGTAATCTGCTCCGGCACATGGGCTCCATCAGAACTGCATTTACAACAAGCTGAACATCATTAAATCAAAGTAAGCATTATGACAACCTCCAAAACAAAGAAGGCTTCCACTAAAGCCGAAAAAACAAACTTTTTCGGCCAGAAACAGGCGCCCACGGCGGATGCAGCGCGGGATGGCGCGGAGGGCCCAGATCCCCATTACACGCCAGCACAGCTTGCAGACCCCCTTCCACCTGAACACCTCACACAAGGACACTTCGAAAATGCCATGGAAGCAATGGCAACTAAACTAATCTGCACCTGGCAAAAAACGGCAGAACAAATCAAGAAGGAGATGCGGGACCTGTCAACCCGCACTGCCACGGTGGAACAACACTGCCAAGCACTCACAACAGTACAGGCAGACATGACAGGGCAGCTGCAAGCCCTACATCTCAAAATAGAAAATATAGAAACCGGTATGGCTGACCAAGAAGACAGGTCGTGCAGAAACAACCTGAGACTGCGCGGCAACCCTGAAGCCGTATCCCCAGACGACCTGCAGCCTTATGTGAGAGGCCTCCTGAACGCTTACGCTCCAGACATCTCGACGGACATGCTCCTATTAGACAGGGTGCACCGGGTGGCAAAGCCGAGATTCCTGCCTTACTCCACGATGCGTGATGTCCTAATCAGGGCGCATTACTACCACATCAAGGAACTGATTCTCAAAGAGTACCGAAGCAGAGCGGACCCACAAGAGGATTACACATCTGTGCGTATCATGACAGACCTCTCGACGGCAACGCTGCGTCGAAGAAGGGACTTCCACCAGGTTACCACGGAACTCCGCAACCACGGAGTTCGCTACAGGTGGGGGTTCCCCACGAAAATCATCCTGACCAGGAACGGGAAAAGTACATACATTGCGACTCCAGAAGAAGGGAAAGCGGCATTGGCAACATGGGGTCTCTCCGACCAGCCTCCAGCGGAAAAACGTCCAACCCCCAACGCTCAAACTACAATGCTACTATGGACTAACACTAATAACCGATTGACCAAGGCATGATTCGTGCAAGTATCATAATTGTAAATATATATGTTGTTATGCATAGCCACAGATTAGCCATCACTTATAAACATACATGTGAGTAAAGCAGCACCAACCTAGGGACGACCCTACCCACATACCGATTTTCACACCTTAAGCATTATGGGGACCTGGTCCAGTGCCCCAATGGGTAAAGAGAGCACCTTAAAACAGCACCCGGGAACACCAAGCGGGGGTCCAGCGAGTAGCCTAGGACAAACAAAGCCTTAGAGGTCGTAGCTCACATCAGGGCAAACCCCAAGCTCACCAAAATAAACAGAGCAACTAACATTAACACCTGAGCCAGTATAACCACCCCCAAGCACCCCGAGGCAAACATAAACAAGGTATGGGTGGGTGCAGCACACGATGCTACCACACTGTGTAACTGATATGGCTAAACGTACAACCAGAGAATGATGATACTGTTGCTTGCACGCCTCTTATCATTATGTTAAATGTTATACTCTAATGCTTTAATGACTTATACCTTACAGGTTTCAATCAATTACGACAAGTTCAGCTTTATTATACCTACAGATACAACAGGGAGTCCAACTAGCCACCGCTTGGAAACTCCCATCCAAAACCCCACGAATAGCGTACCAGACCATAGGGTCTCTGTACATAACACCACAACACAACTAACCCTACCCTCTATCCTTCACCACCCCACCCCTACCCCCTGTTAAACTCAACAAAACCATAAACCTTCAGCACTATCTGACACATACACAGAACTACCCTCCCCTACCCACGTAGCTACCACCATGATCATCTACTCTCGCAACACAAAAGGCCTCAACACACCACACAAAAGGCGCATTCTCCTGGAGGATCTAAAAAAACAAACAAAAGCAGACATAGTCTGCATACAAGAGACACATTTTGTCACCAACCGCATCCCCACATTCGCTACCAGAGAATACGCCACACAGTACCATGCAACGCACACATCCAAATCGAGAGGGGTCTTGATTTTGTTACACAACTCTCTCACCATGGAACTACTCAGCATCCACAAAGACAACCAGGGAAGATATGTGATCCTACACTGCATAATCAACAATATCCCGCTTATCTTAGTATGTCTATATAGCCCAAACGAACAGCAACGCAATTTCCTACACAAGGTCCTTAACAAACTACCAGGGGACTCGACCACCCCCACGATCATTTGCGGTGACTTCAACAACACTATGGACATCAAAAAGACACCACAAGCTCAAGCCCAATAACAAAGCATTCACAAAACTCCTCCATGAATATGGGCTATACGATGCCTGAAGAACACGACACCCATCAACAAGAGAATATACATTCTTCTCACAAGTACATAAAACCTACTCCAGAATTGACCACATCCTTGTATCCGGCCAACTTCTCCCACAGATAGAGGGCTGTGCTATAGGGAACATAGTATGGTTCGATCATGCCCCACTGACTCTGACCCTACAATCCACCTACCAACACCGAGGTAAGCCCCCGTGGCGCCTCAATGACTCGCTTCTACAGGACACGCAATTCACTGCACAGCTGACTGCAACCCTACTAGACTACTTCCACCTTAACGACAACTCCGAAGCCTCAGCCTTCTCCATTTGGCAGGCCCATAAAACAGTCCTGAGGGGACAACTGATAAACCAAGCAGCATATCTCAAACGCCAACGCAACAGAGAACATACGGATCTCCTCAGAAACTTAAGGGACACCACGACCCTACATCTCCTGAACCCATCCGACACCAGCGCGGAAGCTATAAAACAAATCACCTCACAAATCAATGCACTAACACTAGGGAAAACGGCCCATATTCTTACCAAATTAAAACTGAAAACATACACACAGGGCAACAAAACAGGGAAGCACCTGGCCAACCTACTCAGGCAAAAACAAGCAAATTCCAAAATCCCACATCTAATCATGAACACAGGGGAGAAACTGCACAACCCACAGTCGGTATAGCCGACTACTATCACTCACTCTACAACCTAAAATCAGACCCAACTCTACACCAATCGTCAACAAAAGACATAGATGACTTCCTTCAAACTACAACACTACCCAAACTAACGCCCACACAAAGAGATACTATACAAAGCCCTGTTACTACGCAAGAAATATTAGACACTATCCAATCCCTCCCGAACGGGAAATCACCAGGCCCAGAAGGTCTGACCAATTCATATTATAAACAGTTCGCAACTATTCTAGCCCCCCAACTAAGGAACACATTTCACTATGCCTTACAGAAGGGGATGATGCCATCAGAGATGCTCATGGCACATGTCGCCACGCTCCCCAAACCAGGAAAGCCCCCGACCCGCTGCCCAAACCTAAGACCCATCTCTCTGTTGAACACAGACGTGAAAATTATCGCCAACATTTTTTCCAACAGATTGGCACCCATTATCCCCACAATTATAGGCGAGGATCAAGTGGGGTTTGTGGGAGGTAGACAAGGAGCGGACGGCACACGCAAAACCTTAGACTTACTATATGAGATAAAGGGGAAAAAAGATCCCAGCGTATTACTATCCCTAGATGCAAAGAAGGCCTTTGATAGGCTTCACTGGCCCTTTCTACTGGCAGTCCTGAAGAAATTCGACTTTCCACCACAGTTCCTATCATTAGTCACCGCACTATACTCCTCCCCAACAGCACGAATGGTAAATGGGGGATTCATATCAAAACCATTTCACATTTCAAATGGCTCCAGACAGGGCTGTCCACTCTCCCCGATACTCTACATTCTGGCGTTGGAACCGCTTACCCAACTAATACGATGCAACCCAGACATACATGGGATTAAAACTAGAGGCAGGGAATATAAAATGTCACTATTTGCTGATGACATCCTGCTAACACTTGAACAACCACACATATCCCTACCTAATTTCCACAAGATCCTCTCCCTATACAGCAAGTGCTCCTACTACAAACTGAACATAGCAAAAACACTAGCCCTAGGAATTAACATTCCCAACCCAGACCTGACAACCCTAAAAACGAACTTCAACTATGACTGGAGAAAGGACCACATCAAATTCTTAGGGGTCAACCTGACACCAACAACACACAAGCTCTTTAAGGCAAACTACACCAAACTGACAACCGAAATCAAAAGTATTCTCCAAAACTGGAAGGGGAAATACATCTCATGGTCAGGCCGGATAGCCTCAGTGAAGATGGTAATATTGCCAAAAATCCAATACCTCTTCCGCACACCACTCGCTCTCCCAAAAAAGTACCTACTAGAACTGCAAAATACTCTAAATAAACTACGTCTGGGATTATAAAAACCGAGAGTGGCAAAGGCTACAATGTACAAACCGTTCGCCCAAGGCGGGATGGGCCTCCCCGAAGTAAGAGGCTACTACCGAGCGGCTCAAATAGCACCGCTGTTGACGGCGTCGCATAACTATAACCCAACAGCATGGACCGAAATAGAGAAGAACCATGCAAAGGGACTTGCACTACCAATTCTGGCATGGCTACCCAAAACCCACAGACCCCCTCAATATGGGACAGCTATAGGAAAAAGATGGGAGCAACGACAACACTATCCCCAGAAATCCCTATAGAAGCACTATGATTATTCATCCCCGACTTTAACCACAAGCTCTGGCAAAGACATGGGGTGGCAACCGTGTCTCAACTGCTACAGAACAACAAACTCAAGAAATTTTCAGACCTAGGAACAGAATACACTCTGCCATCCACAGCAACCTTCTCTTATCTACAAATACAATCTTGGACGAACTCCCAACCGGCACAACCAGAAGCACAGATACCAGCCCCACATTGGGATAAAATAATACAGATATGCACCAAAACTAAGACTACAAAGAAACTCATATCCTTGATTTACACCTCTGAACATACACAATGCCGAAAACAACCACCCTCCTTCAAATCTGCATGGGAAAAGGACATCGGACGCCCGCTCACGGAACAGCAATGGCAAGACATCTACCAAGCCCACAAACGACTAACACTCTGCAGAAACCACCTAGAACTTTCACGCAAGCTACTCTACAGATGGTATTTAGTTCCCACAAGACTCAAACACAGCTTCCCTGATACATCTGACACACGCTGGAGATGCCAAACAAACAAAGGAACTCTGATACATATATGGTGGCACTGTCCACTGCTTCAACACTACTGGACACAAGTTGCAAACCTAACGACCCGATGTACGGGGCTGAAACTACCCTTAACACCTGAAACGTTCCTCCTACTTCTGCTCCCACAGGAGCCATATACACACACCTCAAATATATGACATACCATATTATCATTGCGGCTCTCACTGTCATAAGCAGACAGTGGAAGCAAACAACAACCCTAACGCTCAAACAATGCATAGAAACAATAGAGCACGCCAAACTATATGAAACTTTAGCAAGGAAGACACAGCAGAAAAGCTTCCACTGGTCAGCGGCGTGGGACAAAAACAAACCCCATTAACATGACACACAAGATCATAAAAACCCTCACGGAGAGGGAACGAATACGTCCAACTACGAAAACCTCAATTGAACAGTATATAACCTATATGAACCCAGCTACATCCCTTCATGTCCCGATTGACCCCCCCCGCACATCCTCCATCCCCCCAGCCGACCCAAACCCCGAACACTCACCAATGAGGCAGGTAACATGCGGAGCCTTGGTACCAAACATGACAGGGCATGATAGCTAATAAACCCAGGCCATCACGAGTAAGACCTCAACAGAAAAGGAAGAAAATGGTGTTTATGAGTGGGTTAAACAGATATTACAGCCACTGTTTAACCCACTCAGTTGTGACACACATAGAGTTCTCAACCTTAACAAAAATGTAAACTTAACCATGATAATGTACCTGCAACAAGCAAATGTGAAATTATCTACTATGAACCCCTCCCCTCTTCCTTTTTGTACCCTATTACATTTGAAAATAAAAATTGTCAAAAAACAAAAAACATTAAACAATAAGTCTAACCACTTACTCAAATGCCTGAACGCAATCTATGGCACTAACACAAACCCTAACCGTAACTATTTAGGACATAAAATATCAGGTGATTTTAGTATCTCATAATACCTTTTTATTGGACTAACATAATTTAGAAAGAAGCATCCAGTTCTCAGGTCTAATTCCGTAAAAGTAGATGGAAGTCCAGAAGCAAACCAAATGTTGGTGCTTTTGCATTCAAATCCTCAAAATAGGGAGGGCGGAGCCTGACCGTGCTGGAAGATGGCAGCATAATCTGAACGCACGGCTCTAACCCTGCTAGAATCTACAGCCATCACAAGCATCCGTACCCGTTTTACCCTCCAAACCCCTGTGAACAACGGTGACACTACCCACCGCTACCACTCACCTAATGGGAGGATGAAAGTCCAGAAAGGCCCCGATCTTTCGCGCTAGGCCCAAAAAGCCGCAGACACTATCCCCCGACTCCGATATGAGCAGCGCAGCACAATCTGAAAGCCCAAGTGCCCCGCTCACTCGCAGAGACATGAAAGGCTTCATTAACCACTCTTAAATCCTATTTGGCAGAGGAATTACACGCGCACTTTCAACCCATCACGGCGGGAGTGGCAGACCTCGTGGCGCAGGCCCGCAAGGTAGAAGATAAAATGGAGGAATTAGTGGAGGTACTAAACAACCACGATGCAGACCTCCAAGACATAAAAGAACAACTCCGCCTGCAGGAGGAGGCCAACGAGGACCTGAGCAACAGGACCAGCCGCAACACCATCAGGCAGAGGCAGTCTCCGTGGAGATGCTGCAATCAACCCTCACTGAGGTATTTCAAAGCCTTCTACCAGAGGCCTCACCAGCCGACCTCCTTATGGACAGAGCCCACAGAGCACTGAGAGCCCCCAGCATTAATGACAGTACACCCTGTGATGTAATAGTGCGAATGCACTTTTTCCATATAAAGGAAAGGCTGATGCAAATAGCCACAGATTCACCCATCACGATAGAAGGCGCCAACGTCCAAATTTTACAGGATCTGGCACCCAGCACACTAAGGGGAAGAAGGGATATACGCCCACTTACACAACTAACGCAACAAGGGCCACGCTATGCATAGGGTGACCCATTCAAAATAATTGTTCACAATCTCTCAAGCTGAAGAAATCCCAGTCCTACTGGAGAAACTCTGCCTACCAGCGGTGTACCCTCCCTCAGCAGCCCAGACTCGAACGACAAAGACCCCTGGCTCCCTTATGTAACCAAGAAGGTTAGTGTTAGTCTATGTTCGGGGAAACTTACCCGAACATAGACGAACGCACCAGAGCAGGGAACCCCTTTAATCTATGTTCAGGGTAATTTTCCCAAACATAGATTTGAGGGATTCCTGCTCTGGTGCGCTTTTCTATGTTCGGGGAGGTTTCCCCAAACATAGACATGCGCACCAGAGCAGGGAATCCCTATGATGGCTCGTACTTACGCCTGGTCGTAAACGCGAGCTGTCGTAAAATAGGTAGGTCGCTAAATGAGGACCCCCTGTGTTACAAAACATTCGCCGACCAACTTTACCGCATTTCTGCAAACTATTTAACTCACTCCTACAAGGCAACGCAATCCCCGTAGACATGCACACATTTGCCTCATCCCCAAACCATGGAAAGACCACCTAGGACGTCCAATTTTCTTATTAAACGTAGATGTGAAAATCATTACAAAGATTCTTGCAAACAGGCGTCCTCCTCAAAATCATACACCCGGACCAAGTCGTATTCATCCCCAGGCGTCAAGCAGCGGATAACATGCGCAGAACATACGACACAATCTGGTATGCCCGTAAACGCCATATTCCCACGGCAATCATTTCCCTATGCGGAAAAGATTTCCCTATGCGCAAGATGCGGAAAAGGCGTTTGGTCGCCTCCTCTGCCCCTTTTTGTTTCAAGTACTGGCACACATAGGATTTCCCCCCCTATGTCCTCAACATTATAAAATCGCTCTTCGACCACCCACAAGCACATCTCTTACTTCCAAACGTAATAGAACCCTACATGCCGATCAGTAACAGCCCCTTCTCCCCCTCCTCTTCGCCATCCCCCTTGAGCCACTGCTACAAGCTATCCACCCTAATATCACTGGTGTACAAATCAGACAAGATACATACACAATCGCAGCATACGCAGATGACATCCTGCTTACACTGACGAACCCGGTAGACTCTATCCACGCCACACTCACACTAATAAATCACTACGCCACCTTTATAGGGTACAAAATTAATCTCTCAAAATCCGAACTGATGCCACGGAGTATAGACAACACACAACTACGTGTCAACAGAGCCACTTTCCCACTTAGAATCACACAGACCCCTCTCACTTACCTAAGAATTCGCATATCATCCAATCTAAAAGATGCCTACTCCTTAAACTACACACCAGTGATCAACGCAGCCTACACAGAGTTACAAAGATGGCAAGCCCTGAACATATCTTGGCTAGGCCGCGTCACGTCGATCAAAATGAATTTGCTCCCACACTTCTTATACGTCTTCCAAAGCTTGCCAATCTCCCAGATTTCAAACGACTCCAAGCCGCTATCAACATTTTTATTTGGAACAACAAGAAACCGAGAATCAGACGCACCTCGATGTATGTACTGACATCACGCGGGGGCCTAGGCCTACCCAACTTCGAACAATATTTCCATGCAGCCCAACTGGCGCTCATCACCGGGCGAAAAACGATGGGTAGATATGGAGCACAATATCCTAGAATGGAACCTCCCCACACAGTACATGTGGGTCCCCCCAGACTTACAGACCACTCCTACCACCCACTTCACCGGCAATAGCCCACACCGTAACCCTATGGGACGCATTGAAAATTAAATATGACCTCTCCTCCTTCCTATCCCCACTCATTCCCATCGATCGCAACCACCTCTTCCTCCCAGTGATGACCCCCAAACACTTTACTAAAATCGAGACATCTCGAGACTGCTCCACTTGTACTGACAATATAAGGTCATTGAATACTCAGACTTACCCAACCCTGACGCACTTCAGATCACTACACACAACTGCAGGATCTAGTTAACTCCCTGGTAATCTGACAACCCGCTACAGCCCCCCAAGGAACCCAGCGACTGGCACGACATATGGGAAGCGATGCGCTCCCCGACAACATGCATCACACATAAAGAGCAAGCCTATAAAATGCTTTTCGTTGGTATCTCACACCCGACAGACTACACAAAATGGGGAAAAACCCCACGGATCAATGCTGCAAGCAGTGCGGAGAACAGGGGACGTTTCTCCACGGTTGGTGGGACTGCTCAAAACTCTAACTTTTCTGGACACAAATTCACTTTCTACTCCAGCAGGACATCACCACACCCGTTCCAGCCGAACCATTGACAATGCTACTGTCCAAACCAAGAGACTCCCTCACCACTAGTGAGAACAAACTGATAGCCTGAATAACACTGGCAGCGCACTGAGCAATCGGAGAAATAAGGGCAGACCAACGTATAACCAACCTAGAAACAGTAAAGCCTAAAACCAGAGAAATGCACCACTTGGACAAATAGACAGCCAGATACATGACACTCAAAAGACATTACACAAAATATGGGATCCTTGAACAGCCAGAGGCCTCTAACCAGAGGACAACCCCTCACAGGACACCACTACGGGATCACACAGGAAGTACATACAGCTACCCCACCTAGCTGCGCCATAGGCAAATGCACCCCACTGCAGAACCCAGGACCAACCCATGCAGTCAAGAATAGTCTCCCTCTTATGTTTTTCCTTGGTTTTTTTCTTCCTTCTCTCCCTTTCTCCTTTCCACCTTCCCTTCCAACACCTATCTTGCTTCGGGGGAGAGGGCGCGGGAGGGTGGCTCCCGGCGACCCTACTTTACACCATCTTATCTCACCATCTTATGCCTACCTTGAAATGTGGCATTGAGCTGCATCCGTTGTACATAGTTCCTCAGTTATACCTTCTTGTTAAACGTCCCTCACCCCTCCCCAACCCGATCAACCCGATCAACCCCACACCGAAACACCATCGCTCACCCAAACTGCAAGGAGATCTACACCCAATGCTACCACCAAGCATGGACCTCAAGGTAAACAAAATCCATGCCTCCCCAACCTGAGCACCGCTCAATAAGGGAGACCACAACACGACCCCCCAACACCTGAAGGCCATGCATGAAAAACCATGGGATTCCACCAACCTCACTGGCACAACTCACAAAAGACAATACAAATGGGGGTCTAAGGGATATAACACCACTGTCCAGCGAAAAAGTTAATAACCAGATGTATCAATAATGTTACACTCAAATGTATGTTGTATTCACTGTGGACCACTGTACCACCATTTATCCTTGTTTAAAAAAAAATAACAAAAAAATAAACAATAAACAAAACAAAAAAAAATCCACAAAACACAGGCGAACTAAAGAACTTCTCTTAAGACTGTGCTGCCATTTACTACCAATTCAACATCAAGGTAAAATCCATGCTTCCAGAAGGTCATAAATACTCTGTATCAGGCAATGAGGAGAAAAACAAAGTAGGAGATGGCGCACACATTCAAGCAAAAAGAATATGCATTAATGTATACAATGATCGCCTACAAAATTAAACCACTTACAGGTGAAGTGAATAATTCTAAAGAAGCCCAATCTTGACCCTAACTCCCCATCCAACTATCGTCCTATCTCGCTAGTGCCTTTTGCATCCAAGATCCTTGAAAAAATTGTGTATGCGAGATTGACAGACTTCCTCGAGTCCAACTCTCTGCTAGACCCGCTTCAGTCTGGTTTCCACGCTAAGCACTCTGTGGAAACGGCACTGACCAAAGTATCCAATGATCTACTCACTGCAAAATCTCGTGGTCACTACTCTATCCTAATTCTCCTTGACCTGTCTGCGGCTTTTGACACTGTTGATCATCAACAGCTTCTTCTCATCCTCCGCAATATCGGTCTACAAGATATTGCTCTCTCCTGGTGCTCCTCCTACCTCTCCCAGCGCTCTTTCAGTGTTTCTTTCTCTGGCTCTGCTTCTTCTCCCCAACTCCTCTCTGTTGGTGTCCCTCAAGGTTCAGTCCTTGGTCCCCTACTGTTCTCCATCTATACTGCCTCCCTTGGTAAACTCATTAGCTCCTTTGGCTTCCAATATCATTTCTATGCAGATGACATGCAAATCTACCTGTCCTTTCCTGATCTCTCCCCGTCCCTCTTGACTAGTGTCTCTGACTGCCTCTCTGCTGTTTCTAACTGGATGGCTGCCCACTTCCTTAAACTAAACCTGACCAAAACTGAAATTCTGGTCTTTCCTCCCTCAAGTGTTGTTACTCCTGTGTCTGTCTCTCTCCAAGTCTACAGTGCTACTATCAGCTCCACCACACAGGCTCGCTGCCTAGGTGTTCTCTTTGACTCCGACCTCTCCTTCAAGCCTCATGTTCAATCTATCGCCAAATCCTGTCATTTCCATCTCAAAAATATTGCGCGCATCCGCCCTTACTTAACACCAGATGTGACTAAGGTGTTGGTCCATTCCACTGTCCTTTCTCACCTTGACTACTGTAATCCGCTTCTCAGTGGTCTTACGTGCTCCCAACTAGCGCTGTTACAGTCTATAATGAATGCGGCGGCGAGGCTCATCTTCCTGTCCGCCCGCACCTCCCATACCTCACCCTTCTGTCAGTCCCTACATTGGCTTCCTATAAAATATAGAGCTCAATTTAAAATTCTGGTTCTTGCTTTCAAATCTCTACATAATGCTGCTCCCACCTATCTATCCTCCCTTATACCCAAGTATGTCCCGTCTAGGCCCTTACGATCTGCTGAAGACTTACGTCTATCGTCTGTCCGTACTCCCACCTCTGATGCTCGCCTTCAAGATTTCTGGAGGGCTGCACTGTTCCTGTGGAACTCGCTTCCCTCCTCCGTTAGATGCTCACCCAGTCTCCACTCCTTCAAAAAATTGTTAAAAACCCACTTCTTCATAAAAGCGTATCAATTAAACTGTTAATAGCTCCTAACTGATTCCTCTTCTGCAACTGTCATTAGTTTAATACTATCCTTACCTTTTTGTGTCATTTTACCCCACTCCCTCTAGCATGTAAGCTCATTGAGCAGGGCCCTCAACCCCTCTGTTCCTGTGCGTCCAACTTGTCTGGTTACAACTACATGTCTGTTCGTCCACCCATTGTAAAGCGCTGCGGAATTTGACGGCGCTCTATAAATATCATAATAATAATAAATAATAATAATAACAACATTGATTATATCATTACAATGTCACCTGGCAAGGTGTGGGTAGCAATTGAACAGTCAGTTCTCGAATTTCGTGGGTTAAAAGCAGGAAAATGGGAATGCGAAAAGATCTGAGTGACTCTGATAAGGGTCAAATAGCAATGGCTAGACAACTGGATCAGGGCATCTGCGTATGGAGCTGCGTAGCCATAAACCAGTCAGAGTGCCCTTGATAACTCCTGTCCACCGCCAAAAGTCTTTTCATGTGGAGACGTGAGCATCAGAACTGGACCAGGGGGCAATGAAAATGATAGTTGCCCGGTCTGATGAATCATGTTTTCTTTTAGATAAAGTGGATGGCTGGGTGCGTGTGCGTTGTTTACTTGAGGTAGAGATGGCAGCAGGATGCACTATGAGAAGAAGGCAGGCCAGCGGAGGCAGTGTTATGCTTCTGCTGGGAAACCTTGGGTCTTGGCATTCATGTGGCTGTTACTTTGACAACCTACCAAGAGACTGTTGCAAATCACATACACCCTTCCATGGCAATGGTGTTCCATATGACAGTGGCCTCTTTCAGCAGGGTAATGCACCCTGCCAAACTGCAAAAATTGTTCGGGAATAATTTGACGAACATGACAAAGAGTTTAAGGTGTTGTCTTGGCCTCCAAATTCCCCAGATGTCAATCCGATTGAGCATCTGTGGGATGTGCTTGAACAACAAATCTGATCCATGTGAGGCAACTCGCAGGACTTTCAGAGATCTTGTGGAGTCCATGTCTCGACGCATCTGAGCTATTTTTGCAGCATGACCTACACGATATTAGGCATGTGGTGTTGTGGCTGATCAGGGTATATATATATATATAATATAAATATAATTACATAGTAATCTAGGTTGAAATTGTTGTTTCCAGTTTGGCTACTTTGACCTTATATTTGAAACTCACTTTAGTGACTAACCCTACTAGAGTGGAGGGGTGGGGCAGGGGGGATAGGGGTACATACTCGCTTTAGTGTTAATCCTGAAAATATAGGCAGTATTTAAGTAGATTTTTCTATTTTGTTTTAACTACATCTTACAGCAAAATACCTGGAAAAATAGTATTGACAAAAACAGACAGTGTCTGGGTGGATTTCCTGTAATTTTTTTCCCATATATATTTTTTTATGAAGGCAGTATCAATGCATTAACCAAGACTAAAGTACAATTAGTATAATTTGCCAGGTTTTTGTTTTTTTATTTACTTTATAAAAACAATTAAACAATGGGGTAAACAAAGGCCAAGTTAGAAAACAAATACAATAAGGTGAACAATGGGTGTCTGTATAAGAGTGTTGGCATACCTTCATTCTCTGAGAGGAGTATCTACCAAACAGGTTCTTGGTAGCAGCCTCTGTTGCTTTCAGGATTTCCACAATTCTCAGACAGTGGAAGTAATTAATATCTGGAACAAATCATTGTGTATTAGAATTGAGCACCCAAACTGTACAATGGCATATTAGACACATTATGAAATCACATTCCTTTCTCACAAAATATCTGTATCACAGTAAATATTAAAGTTCCCTCCCGTCTCTCGGGTCATATATCCCTGCATCTCACATATCCCTTGACAACTCAGCCTGAATCCTCAAATATCCTTCTCCCTCACACGTAACTGAAGCCTTGTTGACACGGAGTTGCAGATTTACTAGGTTTACTTTAGATAGCATATCAACTGCCACTCAGAAACACATCTATATCATCCATAATTGACTAAATGTCAGAGATGTATGAAGTGTGGGAAATAATGCTATAGTGGGGTTCTGGTGACATATATAAACATGAATTATAAACTATGAGACTGATGCTTGAGAACTGAATGTCTCCAGAACCCTGAGATGTCAGTATTTAACCACAATGCACGCTTCAGGACTATGTATGCTGTATATAATATCTCCTAAAAACAGGATTAGGGTACATAAAATTCCCAGTCTAGTTGGGGTTACACTACCTGGCAGCAGCTCTATTTGTGGCTGCTGCTTTTAATCCAGCCCCTCTCCCATTTCAGATATGTTTTGAGGAGGAGCTGGGGAGACAGAGACAGGAGTGTATCGTTCTACCTAGCCCCTCTCCGGGCACAGCATTTACAAGAGATGGCAAATAGCATCTGCTACCTAGGAGTGCAATTCCAACTAACTGTGGGCAGCTGTATGTCCAGCTGTTAGCCTCAGAATAGCAGTATTGAGCCATGCTTCATTGTGGGTGGTAAGAGCCCTGGGACACACATCTGACATAGATTACTTGTTTTTATTGTAAATATGTGTGATAATTGCCTGCAATGCATGTAATGATGAAAATGATGAAATTAAAGAAATGTAGACAGGGTATACACTTTCCTGAATAAAACTTTGGGCACACAGTCAAGAGTCCCTGCATTCAACATAGGCAGTTAGACAGGGTGAGCCAACAATCAGAAGAGAATTTGACAGGTTAAGGACTTATTTGTTAGTAGTTCCATTGTTTTGTTTTTTTCATGTACATATTATAACTGGGTATTGTGAGATTCATGAGGAGTAATTTTTTAAACAAAGGAACAACGAGCAAAAATAGTGACTTTTTTTTCAAAATGACAGGACTGTTATTTTGACGCAAATAGAAAAAAGTCGTAAAATGTGATTTTAACAGGCTTGGGCTACAAACACAGTCAAACAAATCTCTATACATTAAGCATTAATTGTATGTAATGTTATTGAAACTAGCTCATCAATGAAAAAGTTATTGACTCCTCAAACCCTAATCTGAATTTTGGCCCACCATGTGTATTATATATCCTCCACGGTTCTCTTATTTATTGACCTAGATATTCTAGTAGTGTGCATACAGAACCCTGCCAAACTAAAGAGAAGGTAGCCAGCAATGTCCAGTGTTAGAATTGACATTCAGAGGTCATAGCACGTTTTGACAGCATGGCTCACAGGAATTGGTTCAGGTAACCTTACACTAAGGGAAATGAAATGTTCTTTATCACTAATGAGTTTATTCTGATGTTTTTTATAATTCCCATTGACATTGTATTATGTTTTATTGAGGGCACAGGTTGGGCCTTGTACCTATTGCTGTTTGGTTTTTTTCTGTTTTTGAAATCACATTTTTATCAAAGATTTATGAAAGGTGCAAAATAGAAGGACAACAGAAACAAAATAAGGGGGAATACAAACTGCATTGTTTCTCAACAGAAAACAAGTCTTACACACAGGGTTATTCACAAAAGTGTGAATTGTTGGGAATTCCAAGTAACTTTAAAGGGAGACTGTAGGCACTTTAATAACTTTATCTTATTGAACTTGTTATAGTGCCTGCAGTTCTGCCCAACGGCCCCCGTCCAAACCCGCCAAATCATTTATTTTACCAATTAGAAGGCTTGGATGCATGGCTTCAACCCACTACTCCAAGTATCAGAGAAGGGAATCTTACTTCCCATCTCTCATACTGTGATGTCATGCATGCATGCAGGGACGTATTAGCCGCGAGGCAAACAAGGCATTTGCCTTGGGCGGCATTTTTCAGGGGGCGGCAAAAAACGCCGCCCCCCAAATGCCCAGGGCAGATGCCTTGTTAGCCTCGCGGCTAACTGACATCCCGGGCGGCCGGCGAGGGAGCACTTCCCATGAGCTGACTGCTCAGCTCCCTCGCGCACCGCAAAGTGAGGCTGGGAGCCGGAAGATGACGTCATCTTCCGGTTCCCAGCCTCACTCTGCAGCCGACGCGCGAGGGAGCTGAGCAGTCAGCTCATGGGAAGTGCTCCCTCGCCGGCCGCCCGCCCGCCTGCCAGCGCCGCCCGCCCTGCAGCCACTGGACCACCAGGGAGAGAGACCCCCCCCCAGCACTCCCAAAGGTAAGGAGGTTGGGGGGGGATTTAAATAAAAAAAAAAGTTAATGTGTGTGTGTGTTTGTGTCTGACTGTGTGTGTGACTGTGTGTGTGTTTGTCTGACTGTGTATGTGTCTGACTCTGTGTGTGTGTGTGTTTTGGTATTACTGACTGTGTTTGTGTCTGTGTATGTGTCTGACTGTGTGTGTGTGTGTTTGTGTCTGACTGTGTTTGTGTCTGTGTCTGACTGTGTGTGTGTGTCCCAGTTTGTGTCTGACTGTGTGTGTCTGACTGTGTGTGTGTGTTTGTGTCTGACTGTGTATGTGTGTGTGTGTGTGTCTGACTGTGTGTGTGTTTGTGTCTGACTGTCTGTGTATGTGTGTGACTGTGTGTGTTTGTGTATGTGTCTGACTGTGTGTTTGTGTATGTGTCTGACTGTGTGTGTGTGTGTTTGTGTATGTGTCTGACTGTGTGTGTGTGTGTATTTAGAAGGTGGGGCGGGGGGAAGGGTTGGGTGGGGGTGGCGCGGGGGGGAGGGGGGCGCCTGAGTTTTGTCCTGCCTAGGGCAGCACAAAACCAGGATACACCACTGCATGCATGCGCAGTGCTGCAACAGTGAGCCATAAATAATTGAATACAATACTTCTCTATGAAAGAATATTAGGCGCATCGCGAGGAGGAGATTGTGGCTACGTCAAGGAAAAGGTTAGTAATTCATTCATTTTTACTTATTTTGATTTTACCTTTGTACAGTTGGGGGGAACAATATGACAAGGGGCACCAAGACTGGTGAGGACTACAATGTGATAAGGGGCACCAGAAAGTATTTCTAATGCTACAGTATTCCATTACATTTTTATGCTAACATATATGAAGCATGACATTTTCCAATTTGGCTATTTTGTCCTTAAATTTTACATTTACTTTTAATTCACTTGAAATTCCCATCAATTCAGTCCTATTAAATGTAATATTGATGGCTAAAACTTCCACACATCCTCGATTCTTTATTTAATGCAATATGCAAATTCTATCATCTCACATGTGCCAGATAGCAGACTCCTGATTTCCTCATGCTCCGGCATGTCCTGCAAGGCTTGGTTAATCTTTTCTCTGATCTGCAGTACCTTGCTCTGCCACTTGAGTGTGCAGTGCCTCCGGTCCACCAGCCAGTCTAAAAGAGCATACATAATGAAGCAAATTAGTATCAATCAGAAGAACATAAAATAAATAATATTCCAAATAGCTTTACCAGTATGTGCGGACTATAAACTATAATTTAGTATCACCATTTTGTCTAAATCTGTAGATCTGTGCAGGTATAAAACATGGGGCACACACAGATGTGAACACATTAAAAATATATTTTGTAGAGTAATTTACCAATGTCTCCAGAACCCTAAAATGGCATTAATTTGGTCTATATAATGTCCCCAACACTTCTGTGTGGAGAATCACTGGATTGGCTGAGATTCTGTAAGGCTTTCCTATGGGATTTTGGGTGACGCTGGATTGTAATAATGGCAGTTTCTCAATAACTGCAATATTTACTGTTACAGGGTTAAAGGGACTGGGACAGTGCACCCAGACCCAAGCAGATAAAAGATAATGTTATTTCCTAGTTTGGTTGGCTCAGTAAAGCTAAACCCAAGAGGTAGGCAATTGCTCTGAGCACTTGCCTGGACAAGACTTCTCATTGAGCTACATAGGAAAGTCTGTGATTGGACAGCCACAGAAAGTCTGTGTGGAGTTAGAAGGGGAGGTTGCAGCTTTTTTTCAGCTGTTTTTAAATATCTGGAATAAATGATTGTGTATTTTGTTTTTCATTTGGGGTATATCTACTAAACAGTCATTTTGATTTATTTCATATTTGGGCAGTGAAATGGCCCTTTAACCTCTTTGTGACCAGACCGCTTTTCAATTTTCTTACCATTTGGGACCAGGGCTGTTTTTACATGTCTGCGGTGTTTGTGTTTAGCTGTAGTTTTCCCTCTTACTCATTTACTGTACCCACACATATCATGTACCGTTTTTCTCGCAATTAAATGGTCTTTCTAAAGATACCATTGTTTTCATCATATAATTTACTATAAAAAATTATAAAACATGCTGAATTGTTTTGTAAAAAAAAACACACTTTCTACAAAATCTGTTACGCATCTACAACTGCCAAAAAAATACCCGTTCTAAATAGTTTCTAAATTTTGTCCTGAGTTTAGAAATACCCAATGTTAACATGTTCTTAGCTTTTTTTGGAAAGTTATTGGGCAATAAGTACAAGAAGCACTTTGCTATTTCCAAACTTTTTTTTTTTAAATTAAAGGAGCACTATAGGGTCAGGAACAAAAACCATGTATTCCTAACCCTATAGGGTTAAAACCACCATCTAGCCACCCTGGTCCCCTCATGCCTCTAAAAATAAAGTAAAATCTTACTTGAATTCAAGCCTACAGCTACATAGTTTGTCCCTGTTTCTTTTAGACCTGCCCACTGCCTGTTTACATAATCAGAAATGGTTGCCTGAGCTAATCACAATGCCTCCCCACAGGATTGGCTGAGACTGACAAAGAGGCAGTTCAGGGGCAGAGCCAGCATGATTCAAACACAGCCCTGGCCAATCAGCATCTCCTCATAGAGATGAATTGAATCAATGAATCTCTATGAGGAAAATTCAGAGTCTGCATGCAGAGGGAGGAAATACTGAATGTTTGGATGCAGTTTAGGCAACCATGACCCAGGAAGGATCTCTAACAGCCATCTGAGGAGTGGCCAGTGAAGTTATCACTAGGCTGTAATGTAAACACTGCATTTTAATAATTCTACTCACCAGAACAAATTCAATAAGCTGTAGTTGTTCTGGTGACTAGTGTACCTTTAACGAAAGTTACATTGTAACACTCATATCTGTCAGGAATCCCTGAATAACCCTTCACATTTATATATATATTTTTTTTTAAAGAAGAATACGTAAGGTATTAAACTTGGTGTATTTTGACTCTTTTCATGCAACCCTTTTTTCCAACAATCCAAATTTTAAAAAAATAAAAAAATAATTGGTGATTTTTTTTCACACACAATTCAACTTAAGAATACATGTACTGAGAACTTTAAGGGTACTGCCAAAGAACACCCCAATATGTGTTCAGCAACATCTCCTGAGTACAGTGATATGTGTGTCGGGTTCTGTATTGGTGTGTCGGGTTCTCTGGGGGCTAAAAGACCTTATTTGGAGGGTGCGCATTCCAGTTTTCCAACTTGGAGTTTTCACAGCTGGTCATCATGAACCCATGTCCTATTTGGGACAGTTTTGAAGCTAGCCAATGTAATTTACTGCCATCAAACCATATTTTTTTTTTTTAAAGTAGACAACCTACGGTATTCAAAATGGGGTATTTCCACTCTTTTTTAGTAGCCACTTAGTCAGGAGGTAAGTGCCCTGTTAGGGTGCGAGAGTGCGTGCAGCCGACTGTTGGTAGTGAGGCAGCGGCCGTTTGTCCCACTCACCGCCGGAGAAGGCCGGGTTGGGGCAACGAGTTTTTCTCCCCCAGGGGACTGAAGCTCAATGAGCCAGCCTCTTCTCGGATCCAGCAGTCCCATGGCTCTGTGTATCTTCGCTGTCGGTCCGATTTTGGTTGGTAATACATGTTTTTAGAGGGTATTCTTTAGCATGTTTCAGTAGCTGCTCTGACTTGCGACAGTCCAGCTTGGCGGTCCGGGCCCACCCCTTATATTTGTTTTTTTTACATTTTTTACACATAATATCATCGGTGAAATGGCAGTTTATCAGTACAATACATTTTACTGCTCTAAAACACTCATATTTGTATAGCGTAATGTCTCACGAGTACAACAGTACAACATAAGTATAGGTTTTATGGTGATTTGGAAAGTTACAAGGTCAAACATAAGATTTGCCAATTAAGTTTTTTGTAAATTGCTTTTGTAAATTCCTGAATGACAGTGAATTGAGCAGTGAAATTGCAGGGGAATACACAGTTCTATACACTAAAACTGCTTTATTTAGCTAAAGTAATTTAGGTGACTATAGTGTTCCTTTAAGAAGGAAGATCGGGGGTCAGAGCGAGCACAAGCCAAACAGAGCTTTGGCCAATCAGTATCTCCTCATAGAGACGCATTGAATAAATGCATCTCTATGAGGAAAATTTAATGTTTCCACGCAGATGGCGGAGACACTGAATATCAGTGCTGCACACTGTGCAGCACTGCCCCAGGAAGCACTTCTAGTTGCCATATGAGAAGTGGCCAGTGGAGGTTCCCTAAGCTGTAATGTAAGCACTGCATTTTCTCTGGAAAACCAGTGTTTACTGCAAAAAGCATGAAGGGAATGATCATACTAACCAGAACAAATACAATAAGCTGTAGTTCAGGGGTTCTCAACCCAGTCCTCAGGACCCACTACCAGTCCAGGATTTGGGGATTACCTGGGTGTGTCTCAGGTGTTTAGAAAAAGGTAAAAAAACACCTTAGACTCTAAAGTGTTTTTTTTTTTTCATTTTCTAAACACCTTAGACACACCCAGGTAATCTCTAAACCCTGGACTGGTAGGGGGTCCTGAGGACTAACGTTGAGAACCCCTGCTGTAGTTGTTCAAGTGACTATAGTGTCCGTTTAAGTACTGGGTTAATCTGACACTTACCTGGCACTGCTGGGCATCAACAGTCCTTCCAGTTTACACTGCTATGCAAACGCGGAGGGTTATACTTCCGCATTAGCATGTCAGCTTTGAATATTACTCATTGGCTGTTAGCCTCAGCTTAATGCTCCTTTAAAGCGGCACTGTCATGCCAAATTAACCTTTGTTTAATCGATTCCTCTTCTCTCCCTCTGTCAGGATCTGTTCTTCGTTTCTTCCTGTCTGCTCTAGTTTTCCCACCAATCTCACCTTTGATCTGTGATCTCGCAATCCTTCCTGTCAGTATTCCTGAACGTCCTGTCACTTAAACAGAACGCTGGCGAAATTTTGTTCGGATCGGTATTTCATTCGAATTAATGAAACTCCGATCCTATTTCTGCCACGGGTGCATCTTGCAGCCACTTAGTAGATAGCTCCCTAATTCCCACGGTATCAGGGAGCTATCTACCAAACGGCTGAAAGACCTAAATTGGTCTTTCGTGTGTCCCCCCGACCCCCACACATGAGCGGCGAGTGGGGGCCCTAAACGTAAATGGGGGGGGGGGCCTATCGTCCTCCCCACCGGCCCCCACCCATGAACGGCAGGTGGGGGCCCTAAATGAAAATGGAGGGGACCTATCATCCTCCCCCCAGCACCCACCCCTGAGCGGCGGGTGGGGGACCTAAATAAAAATGGGGGGGGGGAGAGGGGAAGTGGGGGACCTATTGTCCCCCCGGCCCCCACCCATGAGCGGCGGGTGAGGGCCCTAAATGAAATGTTAAACCCCCCCAGGTGCCTAGGGGTCCCCAAGCCCCTAGTCACCCACCCCACCCAAAATCACATAACTCTCTGATTGGCTGTTTGATAGCAAGCAATCAGAGTGTTGTTATGAGTCAAATTACACAGCATGGGAAAACTCCAAACAACTTTCCCATGCTGTGTAAAATGACACAGAGCACCCTGATTGGTTGTATTTCAAGCCAACCAGAGTGCAGTGACAGATACATTTAGAGACTTACCTGTCAGAGCACTCTGATTGGTTGGCTTAAACCAACCAATCAGAGCTCTCCGAGCCTAATTGAAGGGCGTAGGAAGGCTTTATAAGACTTTCCCCGCGCTGCGGAGCACAGTCTGCGCCATGCCCTCGCTGTGTAAAAATTGAATACGTTTTTAGCTTCTGTATTTTTTTTTTGTGTGCTTTGGTTTTTTATTTTATTTTCAAAGTGGGACGGGTATTATAGACTATTTTATTTGGCCTTTTTGGGGGCTGAAAAAAGAAGATTTTAGAAAAAAGAAGACATCAAATGGTAAGTTTTATTTAGTTTTCACAGGTATTTAGTTCTTTCGTTCCCCCCTCACTATTATTTTAGGGTGAGGGGGTGGGTAGGGGTTTATACATACGGTATAAGGTGGAGTATATTAAGTACAATAAGTCTTCCAATAGTAGTGGCAATAAAATAGTCCAAATGGGAATGTTCTCTAGAATATGAACATAAATACTAAGAAATAGTGCAATATAGCCAATCTCAATCAGTAATCAATATATATAAGAGATAAAGCACTCACAAACATAGAGCCAATTCAAAGGCTCAATAGTAGAGCTCTGTGGGTACTAAAGGGACCCACTTCCTTCTTGTTGCTGCCTGCAGTATCGAAATATAGGATGTCCTCTCAGGATGTATCAAAAATAAAGTGCTTTATTTGAATATGCACATAAATATATAAAATACATAAAAATCAGTAGAAAACCTTACAGTTGGTGAAGGTTGGTCCTTATCTAAGGTGCAAAACGCGTTTCGCCTCGTCTAGAGGCTTCCTCAGTTGCTGGTTTGTGTCCACAGTAAGTCTGCCTTAAATGTCCTCCCCTCTGGCGGTCTTTTTTGGAGTTTTTCGGGCTTTTCGAATGTGTTTCACTTCCGCTTCCGGGTTCGGCCTTTTGCGTTCCATCCGTGAACGCATGTATTCTCTGACGCATAAGTTTGGTGTTACTTCGTTCCACTTCCGTTTCCGGGTTCGGCTGTATGCGTTCCATTCGTGGAACGCAAATGGCGCTTAATATTTCCACATTATGTATCCCAAGCATCTGTAAAGTCTCATCTTGTCACAGTTGGGGTTTAAGAATTTTTTTTGGGTGGGGGTTGACTGAAGGGGGGTAAATATTTTCATTTAGGGGCCCCCACCGCCGCTCATGGGTGAGGACTGGGGGGTCAATAGCCCCCCCCCCCCCATTTTTATTTAGGGCCCCCACCTACCGCTCATGGGTGGGGCCAGGGATGACGACAATAGGCCTCCCCCCCCTTATTGTTATTTAGGGCCCCCACCCGCCGCTCAGGGCTGCTCACTGTTTATCAGACACACCCCTACTCGCAGTTTACATAGTAGGGGCAGAATTTATGGACATTACGTAATCTTTACTTAGTATTAGTTAATGTGGCTGAAAGACCAATCTATGTTTTTTAGCCTTTTGGTAGATAGCTCCCTAATACCGTGGGAGCTTTCTACTAAGCGGCTGCAAGATGCAGCCGCGGCACAAATAGGACAGGAGTTTCATTCATTCAAATGAAATGCCAATCCTTATTAAGTCCCGAATTGCATCCTAACATGAATGGAGAAACTGTTCTCATTCTGTTAGGACAAAATTCGGTAGTTTCGCCGGCCATCTGTCTAAGTGACAGGACGTACGGTAATACTAACCGGAAGCATCGCGAGATCACGGATCAAAGGTGAGAATTGTGGGAAAATTGCTTTGATCACCGGAAACGAAGCACACTTTGCTCCTCCGCTGGTCAAAGCTGGTCAAGCGTAGGAAACCTCCATAAGACAAAGTAGTCCTTACTTTGTCTTATGTTTTAAGGAAAACTAGAGCAGACAGGAAAAAATGAAGAACATATCCTGACAGAGGGAGAGAAGAGGAACCGATTAGAGAAAGGTAAGTTTGGCATGACAGTGCCGCTTTAATAATTTACCTGCCTATGAGTTGTCAAACACACACACACACACTTACCCAGCAGACGGCTGGTCTGGATATCAATGGGCACATTCTGTATGTCCTGTAATAAAATAAATGTTGCTAAATTAAAGAGTTGCATCACATCACCAAATGCTGCATCTGCTATCTTTCCATCCCTTGTTGCAGTTAGTAAATATATTACTACAATAATAGTGCACGTTCCAGAGGTATGCTATCATATTATTATGTTACTGTGGGCAAACACCATAACAACAAATAATTAATTAATAATTAATTTCAAATTCAGTTCTGGGAGTGGCTTAGAATTGCAGGACCTCAAGGACAGCCCCAAGAGCTGTCAATCAGGCAGCAGGATATAAGTGATTTCTTGGCGACAAGAGATATTTTAAAAAGGATTTATTTACACTAGAATAATTATACTATCTACTCCATTACTACAATCCTGTTACTCAGTATTATTTGCACCCTGTATATGCTATCCATGTGTTACTGTTACTCGGTATTATTTGCACCCTGTATATGCTATCCATGTGTTACTGTTACTCGCTATTATTTGCACCCTGTATATGCTATCCATGTGTTACTGGCTATTATTTGCACCCTGTATATGTTATCCATGTGTTACTGTTACTCGGTATTATTTGCACCCTGTATATGCTATCCATGTGTTACTGGCTATTATTTGCACCCTGTATATGTTATCCATGTGTTACTGTTACTCAGTATTATTTGCACCCTGTATATGCTATCCATGTGTTACTGTTACTCGCTATTATTTGCACCCTGTACATGCTATCCATGTGTTACTGGCTATTATTTGCACCCTGTATATGTTATCCATGTGTTACTGTTACTCAGTATTATTTGCACCCTGTATATGCTATCCATGTGTTACTGTTACTCGCTATTATTTGCACCCTGTACATGCTATCCATGTGTTACTGGCTATTATTTGCACCCTGTATATGCTATCCATGTGTTACTGTTACTCGGTATTATTTACACCCAGTATATGCTATCCATGTGTTACTGTTACTCGGTATTATTTGCACCCAGTATATGCTATCCATGTGTTACTGTTACTCGGTATTATTTAC
The DNA here is from genome assembly GCA_933207985.1 of Pelobates cultripes. Taxonomy (NCBI): domain Eukaryota; kingdom Metazoa; phylum Chordata; class Amphibia; order Anura; family Pelobatidae; genus Pelobates; species Pelobates cultripes. Next base: position 198,276,750 of record OW240917.1, on the reverse strand, counting down.
ACCCAGTATATGCTATCCATGCGTTACTGTTACTCGGTATTATTTGCACCCTGTATATGCTATCCATGTGTTACTGTTACTCGCTATTATTTGCACCCTGTACATGCTATCCATGTGTTACTGGCTATTATTTGCACCCTGTATATGCTATCCATGTGTTACTGTTACTCGGTATTATTTACACCCAGTATATGCTATCCATGTGTTACTGTTACTCGGTATTATTTGCACCCAGTATATGCTATCCATGTGTTACTGTTACTCGGTATTATTTACACCCAGTATATGCTATCCATGCGTTACTGTTACTCGGTATTATTTGCACCCTGTATATGCTATCCATGTGTTACTGGCTATTATTTGCACCCTGTATATGTTATCCATGTGTTACTGTTACTCAGTATTATTTGCACCCTGTATATGCTATCCATGTGTTACTGTTACTCGCTATTATTTGCACCCTGTACATGCTATCCATGTGTTACTGGCTATTATTTGCACCCTGTATATGTTATCCATGTGTTACTGTTACTCAGTATTATTTGCACCCTGTATATGCTATCCATGTGTTACTGTTACTCGCTATTATTTGCACCCTGTACATGCTATCCATGTGTTACTGGCTATTATTTGCACCCTGTATATGCTATCCATGTGTTACTGTTACTCGGTATTATTTACACCCAGTATATGCTATCCATGTGTTACTGTTACTCGGTATTATTTGCACCCAGTATATGCTATCCATGTGTTACTGTTACTCGGTATTATTTACACCCAGTATATGCTATCCATGCGTTACTGTTACTCGGTATTATTTGCACCCTGTATATGCTATCCATGTGTTACTGTTACTTGCTATTATTTGCCCCCTGTACATGCTATCCATCTGTTACTGGCTATTATTTGCACCCTGTATATGCTATCCATGTGTTACTGTTACTCGGTATTATTTACACCCAGTATATGCTATCCATGTGTTACTGTTACTCGGTATTATTTGCACCCAGTATATGCTATCCATGTGTTACTGTTACTCGCTATTATTTGCACCCTGTACATGCTATCCATGTGTTACTGGCTATTATTTGCACCCTGTATATGCTATCCATGTGTTACTGTTACTCGGTATTATTTACACCCAGTATATGCTATCCATGTGTTACTGTTACTCGGTATTATTTGCACCCAGTATATGCTATCCATGTGTTACTGTTACTCGGTATTATTTACACCCAGTATATGCTATCCATGCGTTACTGTTACTCGGTATTATTTGCACCCTGTATATGCTATCCCTCTGTTACTGTTACTCGGTATTATTTACACCCAGTATATGCTATCCATGTGTTACTGTTACTCAGTATTATTTGCACCCTGTATATGCTATCCATGTGTTACTGTTACTCGGTATTATTTGCACCCAGTATATGCTATCCATGTGTTACTGTTACTCGGTATTATTTGCACCCTGTATATGCTATCCATGTGTTACTGTTACTCGGTATTATTTGCACCCAGTATATGCTATCCATGTGTTACTGTTACTCGGTATTATTTACACCCAGTATATGTTATCCATGTGTTACTGTTACTCGGTATTATTTGCACCCAGTATATGTTATCCATGTGTTACTGTTACTCGGTATTATTTGCACCCTGTATATGCTATCCCTCTGTTACTGTTACTCAGTATTATTTACACCCAGTATATGCTATCCATGTGTTACTGTTACTCAGTATTATTTGCACCCTGTATATGCTATCCATGTGTTACTGTTACTCGGTATTATTTGCACCCAGTATATGTTATCCATGTGTTACTGTTACTCGGTATTATTTGCACCCTGTATATGCTATCCCTCTGTTACTGTTACTCAGTATTATTTACACCCAGTATATGCTATCCATGTGTTACTGTTACTCGGTATTATTTACACCCAGTATATGCTATCCCTCTGTTACTGTTACTCAGTATTATTTACACCCAGTATATGCTATCCATGTGTTACTGTTACTCGGTATTATTTGCACCCTGTATATGCTATCCATGTGTTACTGTTACTCGGTATTATTTGCACCCAGTATATGCTATCCATGTGTTACTGTTACTCGGTATTATTTGCACCCAGTATATGTTATCCATGTGTTACTGTTACTCGGTATTATTTGCACCCAGTATATGTTATCCATGTGTTACTGTTACTCGGTATTATTTGCACCCAGTATATGCTATCCATGTGTTACACACATCAGTTTGAACTCTGTATATGCTATCCCTCTGTTACTTTACTCAGTATTATTTACACCAGTATATGCTATCCATGTGTTACTGTTACTGGTATTATTTGCACCAGTATATGCTATCCATGTGTTACTGTTACTCAGTATTATTTGCACCCTATATACTATCCATGTGTTACTGTTACTCAGTATTATTTGCACCCTGTATATGTTATCCATGTGTTACTGTTACTGGTATTATTTGCACCTGTATATGCTTATCCCTCTGTTACTGTTACTCTGTATTATTTGCACCCTGTATATGCTATCCATGTGTTACTGTTACTCGGTATTATTTGCACCCAGTATATGCTATCCATGTGTTACTGTTACTCGGTATTATTTGCACCCAGTATATGCTATCCATGTGTTACTGTTACTCGGTATTATTTGCACCCAGTATATGTTATCCATGTGTTACTGTTACTCGGTATTATTTGCACCCAGTATATGTTATCCATGTGTTACTGTTACTCGGTATTATTTGCACCCAGTATATGCTATCCATGTGTTACTGTTACTCAGTATTATTTGAACTCTGTATATGCTATCCCTCTGTTACTGTTACTCAGTATTATTTACACCCAGTATATGCTATCCATGTGTTACTGTTACTCGGTATTATTTGCACCCAGTATATGCTATCCATGTGTTACTGTTACTCAGTATTATTTGCACCCTGTATATGCTATCCATGTGTTACTGTTACTCAGTATTATTTGCACCCTGTATATGTTATCCATGTGTTACTGTTACTCGGTATTATTTGCACCCAGTATATGCTATCCATGTGTTACTGTTACTCAGTATTATTTGCACTCTGTATATGCTATCCCTCTGTTACTGTTACTCTGTATTATTTGCACCCAGTATATGCTATCCATGTGTTACTGTTACTCGCTATTATTTGCACCCAGTATATGCTATCCATGTGTTACTGTTACTCGGTATTATTTGCACCCAGTATATGCTATCCATGTGTTACTGTTACTCGGTATTATTTGCACCCAGTATATGCTATCCCTCTGTTACTGTTACTCGGTATTATTTACACCCAGTATATGCTATCCATGTGTTACTGTTACTCGGTATTATTTACACCCAGTATATGCTATCCATGTGTTACTGTTACTCTGTATTATTTGCACCCAGTATATGCTATCCATGTGTTACTGTTACTCTGTATTATTTGCACCCAGTATATGCTATCCATGTGTTACTGTTACTCAGTATTATTTGCACCCAGTATATGCTATCCATGTGTTTCTGTTACTCGGTATTATTTGCACCCTGTATATGCTATCCATGTGTTACTGTTACTCTGTATTATTTGCACCCAGTATATGCTATCCATGTGTTACTGTTACTCGGTATTATTTGCACCCTGTATATGCTATCCATGTGTTACTGTTACTCAGTATTATTTGCACCCAGTATATGCTATCCATGTGTTACTGTTACTCGCTATTATTTGCACCCAGTATATGCTATCCATGTGTTTCTGTTACTCAGTATTACCCTCATTCAGTCTGATCCTGTATCCCTGTTACCCAGGATGTGTCTCTCCTCCTCCAGCCTCATATTAACATGTCACTATCCCTGAATTAATGCAATGCTGTATATCCCGGATTATAGTTGTCCTCCCTCTATCCCCCCCATCTCGCCGGGCGCCTTATTGACCGGTAAGATTACCGGTGACGTCACACAACTCCCGGTCCCACCTGCATCACGGCTCCGGTGACTCGAAGGACACGTGTACAGGACACACAGAGCTCCACCAATCACCTCACTAAGCGTCACCGGCATGTCCCGCCTACTGACAAGTAGCCAATCATAGACGAGCACTAGCAAGCTAGTCACCCGAGTGATTTCTGCCAATCAGCCTTGTGCCTTGCACTGTTACCAGGAAGTGATGGCTCGACACTTGCTTTCCTGTTGAGTTGATATTTACAGTGCATGCACTTAATAACTGAGTCATTTCTCAAATACCTCCTGTAATTAATTTTATAACTGAAAGCATGGGCTTAGGTTTTATTACTCTCTAATGAATATGTTTTCTTGCCCAGGTTAATGATCTGTTTTAGCATTACTTACCCAGGCAAGAGACAGTTCATACAAAATGGATCTGTGAATAGAAAAATGGAAATGCAATGCTTGTGTTTTACCTCAAGGGAGCATTCAAACCATGCTGAGGGGGAAAACAATAAGCATAGAATAAAAAAATGGCTATATACCCTCATACGCGACCCGGCGGTGTTTTTTTTTTTTCTTGAACCCCAAGGGAGTTTAGGGGCAACCCTCAGACGGGAGAGATGCATGCAAAGGGAAGCCCCCCGAATTTTGAGGGACTATCACAAAACTACACAAGCAATAGCCGCCACATTACTACACCCGAAGGAACACCACTTAACACACTTACAAAGCAGGGGTCCTCATGGTGAAATGTATTACTAATCGGGAGTACCGAATTGCTAGAGCTTCAGATACATATGTCAACGATATAAAATGCATGAAGACCTTCACGAATAGCATCTTGGTATACCATAATAGCCTCTGCCCCACCCCTGACAGGAGAATGGTGAGAAATCTAGCGATCTGATTGTGATAACCGCATAGGGGCCTCGAGGAGAGGGCTAAATGAGGGCCACCTAGACCTCCCCTTGCTACATGCAGCATTAGGGGGGTAGGGAGGAGCGGGATGGGAACGTAAGAGGGAGGTTCACATAGATGAGCTTCAGCCGCTGGTAGCAACCGAAGGCCCCGCTCGGGGGTGAGGTGGCGGGGGTAGAACAGGGGAAATGGAGTCTCCCCCGATGGGATACGAAGGTTGGGAGCACCCGATATCAGTAGCTCGGAACCTATATAATTAGCACTGCAGGGGGTCGAAAACAGCAATAAGGAAGGGACACTTGAACGCTTGCGGTACAACTTAAAGGTTTAAACATGTTAGGAAGCAAGCTTAAGCGACGGAGCTTTAGGGATCCTCAGTTTCCTCCCAATTTTGATCGTGGCAGGGAAGTGGGCATACGTTACCCACGACATTCTGGCAATTGGTGAGTCCAGAATCTTTGTTGCATCGGACAAAGTCCAGATGCTAATGTTACTATTCTCTTTCTTTTTTCCCCTATCCTCCTTCTCTTCTCCTTATTCTTATTCTATACCCTTGTTCTCGGGGGTAGTGGGGGTGACGGGCAGGGAGACGATCCCATGGAGACACTTTGGCACACAGTTGAAACAAGACAACAGGCCATTGAGACAAAGCAGTTTAGTAGAGTCAAACATATCATACAATGGAGATTAAGATCACCACACTAAACGTTAAGGGCCTTAACGCCCCTAAAAAGCGCCGCCTCATGTTTAGGGAATTAAAGAGGATGACCTTGGAAATAGCTTACTTACAAGAGACCCACCTACCTAAACAGGCCAACTTTAGACTGAGGGACCATACCTACACTGACTCATTTGAAGCCAGATCTCATCATAAACGTAATGGAGTGGCCATCATTATTAAACGTAGCTGCCCCTTCCAGATGTCGTCCCAGGATGCCGACCTGGAGGGACGGTACATCATTGTTACGGGCACCTTATATTCACACACTATTCATCTGATAAATATTTACGCCCCAAACCAACCAGACGTCGATTTTTGGAATTTGTTACGAGACAAGGTTGCAGCACTGCTGCATGGCATGATCCTCGTGGGAGGAGACTTCAATGCGGCCCCGAGTCCGGTGATGGATAGAAGCTCGAGAGTTTGGGGGCCCGAGATCAAAGGGGAGGGGAGGCCAAGAATTTATAGCGGATACAGGGTTAGTCGACATTTGGCGGGTCCAACACCCAGGAGATCGGGATTATACGTTCTACTCTGCCCCTCACGGAACGTACTCCAGGATAGATCTATTTTTAGTTAACGCGATGGGCACCCCCAGGATAGTGAGATCAGAGGTCGGAAACATTTTGTGGTCAGACCATGCGGACGTGGCTATCATCCTGGGCAACCTATGCGTGGCGAATCTATGGACCTGGAGACTGAACACATCATTGCTAAGAGACACAACGATACTTGAACAAATTTGAAAAGACATAACAGAATACTTTACCATGAACAATACCCCAGACGTGAGCACCAGCACAGTCTGGGCAGCACATAAGGCGGTGATAAGGGGGACACTGATCAAACTGGCCACAAGGAAGAAGAAGCTGAAACACAACCAGCTTGAAAACCTACTGAGACAACTAAGGAACCTCAAGCAGAAACATCAATCTGCCCCGGACGTCATGACATACGGGCGGCTAGAAGCAGTTAGAAGGAACATTCGTACTCTTCTCCTGGACGACACAGCTAGGGCCATGACATGGTCAAAACGAACGTACTTTGACAAGGCCAATAAAATGGACTCTCTCCTGGCCAGGGCGCTACGGCCTAGGCAAAACCGGTCTTACATCACGGCCATTAAACATCCGGACGGCACAATAAAAACTAAGCCAACGGATATAGCAACGGTCTTCGAGGATTTCTACGAACGATTATACAACCACAGACCGGACGGGAACTCCCGAGATGGTCAAGAGGAGGACAAAATCCTACGTTATCTAGACGACTTAGGTATGACCAAACTGACAGGAGAGGCAGCGAACACCCTAGCGACGGAAATAAGTGAGGAAGAGGTTGACAGGGCTATATCGAGTCTGAAGGGTAACAAGGCACCGGGGCCAGATGGTTTCGATGGGACGTATTACAAGACCTTCCGAAAAGAGCTCACACCCCAATTGGCGACGCTCTTCAACCATCTGAGACAGGGGGGACACCTGGGCCCCGAGATGGCCCTGCCACTATAGTACTATTGCCCAAACCCGAAAAGGACCCGCTCCAACCTGAAAACTCCAGGCCTATATGATTAATTAACCATGACTTAAAGATATTGGCGAGAATACAAGCGGACAGACTGAACCCGGTACTAAACTCGCTCATTCATGCAGATCAAGTCGGGTTCATACAAGGCAGGCAATTATATGAGAACACTAGAAGGAACGTCGACCTCATCTGGAAACAAGTGGCCACCGGATCGCCTTCGCTAGTGATATCCATCGACACAGAGAAGGCCTTCGATAGGGTGAGGTGGCAGTTCCTGTTCTCGGTCCTGAAACACATTGGTCTCCTGGAAGAATACATAAGAGTTACAAGAGCGATGTACCACAACGTTCAGGCTCAGATACAGATAACGGGGGCCCCACTAAAGCCATTTAGGCTATACAATAGAACCAGGCAGGGTTGCCCCCTCTCTCCCCTCCTCTTCGTGATGGTATTGGAGCCATTGCTACAGGCGATACGTAGACATCGAAATATCAGAGGAGTCAGAGTAGGCGACGAAGAGTTCACAGTTTCCGCATATGCGGACGACGTCCTACTGGCCATCACGAATCCGACTGAGTCGATGTCGGCACTACAGGACGTAATACAAGAATACGGGGAACTGTCCGGTTACAAAGCAAATATTCAGAAATCCAGCGCTATGCCAATCGGCTTAACGGCGACCGATATAGCACTGATTAGGGAAACCTATCAAATTCGGATGGAAACAGACTCCTTAAAATACTTAGGCGTCCATCTAACAGCAGACCCAGGACGTTTATACTCCGACAACTATGACCCAATGCTAAGGGCACTGATAGCAGATTTAGAAAAGTGGACGGACAAACCAATCTCCTGGATAGGGTTAACTCGGTAAAAATGAACATCCTCCCCCGCATCCTGTTTTTATTCCAGGCACTACTGGTCCGAGTCACAAAATCTCAACTGGTGCCATTACAGAGAGCGATAGGGGATTTTATCTGGCAAAATAAGAGACACAGAATAGCCAGACAAGTCCTGTACAGGCGAAAAGACAGAGGAGGTCTGGGACTACCGAATCTGTACTGCTACTACCTGGCGGCCCACCTGACTCAGGTAGCCATGTGGCACTCCCCATTAGGGGAACAGAGATGGGTAGAAATCGAATCCATGCTGGTGGGACTTGATGTCCCCCAGTTCACGATGTGGGTCACAAAGGAACATAGACCCATGATAAGGGTGACATGTCCTGCCATCCTCAATTCACTCCGTCTGTGGGATGCAAATAATGTCAAATATGGGCTTACATCGTCCCCCTCACCTATGGCTCCAATACTCAGGAACAGAGAGTTCCCACCTGGAATGGCTCCTAGAAACTTTAGAAATATTGAAAGAGCCGGGCTACAACGTATCCACCAACAATATAAAAATGAGGAAGTTATACAATTTGAAGAACTCCAACAAAGCAACCATCTAACCCCTACAGATTTCTTTAGATATGTCCAGATACGAGACTTCGCCATAAAACCCCACATTAAAATAGCAGCCCAAAGAAAGCTAACTTTCTACGAGAGATTATGTATGGACGGGACCGCCCCCAAAGGCATGATCACTCTTCTCTATGCCTATATCAGCACCGAAACAAAAGAATGGGGTAGATTGAAGTACACTGATCAATGGGAAGCGGTCCTAGGGGAAGAGCTGGAAGGAATCGAGTGGCAGGAGATATGGGAAGCAAACAAAAACACCTCCATATGTGTCACGTTACAGGAGCAGGCATGGAAAAACATGCTTCTGTGGTATACCACTCCCGTGACACTACAGAAAATGCGTACAACAGACACAGATGATTGCTGGAGGGGCTGCGGATTACGTGGCACGTATATCCATATGTGGTGGGAATGCCCGAAGCTACATAGCTTCTGGGAGTCTGTGGAAAACCTATTGAAACAGACGTTCGGTAAACCTTTGGGTATGGACCCATGGATCTACCTACTAAACAGAACAATCGAGGGATGGACTAAAAAATAGCAGAAACTGGTACACACGATAACCCTGAGTGCGCACAGGGCAATAGCGACGGCATGGCTCTCACCTGGAGGACCAGACTTTCGAGGGGTGATATCCAGAATAAGAGATTGCAGAATTGTGGACGACCTGACGGCAAGGATAAAGGGGACGACCGTGTCTTTCCAAAGGATCTGGGAACCATGGGACACTAGCTTAGTGGGCTCCAGCGGGGATTGAGGGACTAAATAAATAGTAAAAAGGAGCCTAGCAACACAAGCGACCCCAGGGTGACATAGACTCTAAAGGCCTCGCTCACCCCCCCCCTCGCTCAATCTGATTCTTCTTGCTCCCTACTTCCTCCCACTTCCTTCGACTTTACTCTTTCTTTCTGATCTCGCTCCTTTTCATTCCACTCCTCCCCTTGGTTTACGGGGGCACTGTCCTCTTCTTTTCCCTCTCTTTTCCATTTTTCCTTCACTTATATTTTTAACTCACCCAGGCATGATTACACTATCGATGAAACGAGGATACCTAAAGACGAAACTGACTCGTGTAGAGCTAGGGATCCTTACAAAGCTAAATTGCCTGGTTTAAACACAAAATCCACGATGGGAGGCAGGGCACAAAGTGATCACAAAGAGGAATGTCATGTAAACTAAAGTTATATATTGTATTGTTATGAATGACCTCTCAAATATTGGCTTCTGCGTAAGCCCAAATGTTGACTTGAGCCCGCTACACCTATCGTATGAAAAAATAAAGAATTTAAAAAAATAAAAAATGGAAAAAATGGGACAAAGTGAATCTTTTGTTATGTAGTCATTATTCAGTGTGTTCAGAGAAATGGGAAAATACCATAGAAAAGCGACTAAGTAGTTATAAAAAATAAAATAAAAAAAAAGAAGGCAAAAAGTTACTGGTACACTATCCTAAATATCTATGCACATTTAAATAACTAGGTTTTTTTCTTTTAGTATCACTACAATAACTGTTCAGGTTTAAGCTCACCTGACATATCACTAACAATTAACCTTGTTGCTTTCTGTTAAAAGGTCAAATCTCTCATGAGACAGAGAGAGATATTTTTCTAAACCCCTACACACTCATTAACATTTTTTTAAAATATATGATTAATTAGTGAGTGTATGTGTGTGTGTGTGTGTATGTCTATGTCTGAATGTGTGTGCCTGTGAGTGTGAGTGTGTGTGTATGTGTCTGGAGTGTGTGTATATGAGTGTATGTGTGTGTCTGTTAGTGCATGTGTCTATGTCTGTTTGTATGTGTGTATCTACATGTCTTTGTGTGTGTGTGTGTGTGTGTGTATGTATGTGTTTGTCTGCATGTATGTGTGTGTCTACATGTATGTGTCTGTGTGTGTGTCTATGTGTGTGTCTGCATGTGTATCTGTCTGCATGTGTGGAGGGGCAGGGACATATGGGGTGGGAGGTAGGTGTATGGGGGGCCTCAGAGCAATTTTCGCACTGGGGCACCATGGTTTCTAGTTACGCCTCTGGACAGCACCACTGTAACAGCGCTGTGTAATACAAAAGCAAATACAAATATACAAAATTAAAGGGACACTAAAGTCACCAGAACAACTACAGCTTAATGTAGTTGTTCTGGTGAGTATAATCATTGACATCTGGCATTTTCATGCAAACACAGTGTTTACATTGCCCCTAGGGACACCTCCAAGTGGCCACTCCTCAGATGGCCACTGGAGGTGCTTCCTGGGGCAGTGCTGCATGGTACACAGCACTGCCATTCAGCATCTCCACGCTCTGCATGGAAACGCTGATTTTTTTCTCATAGAGATGTATTGATTAAATGCATTTCTATGAGGAGGTGCTGATTGTCCAAAACAGTGTTTGGCCGCACCCCCATCCGCCTCCTTGCCGATATCAGCCAATCCAATGCTTTCCCTATGGAGAAGCATTGGATTGGATAAAAATCGGCAATTCCGATAATGTCACGCCATTCACCCCCAGGAGACGGGAGGATAGAGGGGCACCAGACTGAGACAACCAGCTCTCTCTCAAGCATTATGCTTTGTTTTGATATGTTTTACAAAAGTTTATTGTAGACCTCACAATAGTTCCCCCTATTGCCACTGCCACATAACTGATGACAGACCTTGCTAGACCGAGCACCTTCGAAACCCCAGCTGGTCCCTCACCACCCAATGCGGGCCTTACCAACCGTGACTAAGAGATAGACTCTCACAAACGCTAGCACCCTCCCCCCCGTGTCCCCCTAGTTTGGGGGACGACATCTTACGACCACTAACCACACACACACGTCATGCTAAGCGCTGTTAACCACCAGCACACGTAACTGGCTCAACTGTACGGAATCCAACCTGACTCACCGACACACACACCGCCCTCACATAGAGGACAGACCTCACAACACGGGTCCAACCACAGACCCCCGAGCACTCACCGACAGGGCAACATGACAGAGATAAGGGCCTATTCACTCCTAGGTCGGCCTCCCCAGGAGATCACATCAAGGGACAAGATAGCAACCCAAAACCAAACGCACAACCTTCCTGGCAGACACTCACCTGGGAGACTGCCACAACATCTATGCTAAAAGCAGCCACACCACCACAGAAAGAGACACACACCCTGACCCAGGTGCCCAGCTGGACCACCGACAAATGTTATACTACCCCCTTGTTGACCCAAACTTGTCTTAAATAAAAAATGAGGTAGGATGTATAAGAATGTCAAATGTCACACCTGCTATTGAACCTATGGTAACATTTAAACATTCAATGAAAATTTTGTAATAACCTGCTTTAACCTCAATAAAACAAAGAATTACAAAAACAAAATGACTGTATGACCTTCAGAGGGAGGAAGGTCCACTATAAAATCAATGGAGAGGTGTGTCCCTGGTGTCTTTGGTATAGAGAAGGGCAGAAGAAGACCCTCTGGCTTCTTTAAAGGAGACTTGGACTTGGACATAATCTTTAATCATACGCTTAGAAGAAGGCCACTAAAACAATCTTGTAATGTTCTCATATGTCTTTTTTATACCTGGGTGACCAGCCGTTTTAGAATTATGAAATAAAAACATAATCTTTTGCCTGTCTTTCTCTTTTAAGTATAATAAACCACTTGCTTTTTCAGGATGTGCTTGTGCCTGATATTGTTTGATCTGATCGAGTAGCAAGGAGGAAACCACCAGGCAAGTGGCAGCTATAATATTAGCTGAGGGGACAATGTTTTCGGGAACAGTAGGGGTAGTTTCTATTGGTTCATGTTGCCTAGATATGGGGTCAGCCTTGACATTACGGTACCCGGGTGTATAAGTGATAGTATATTGGAAACGGGATAAAAATAGGGACCACCTAGCCTATCTTGAGGATAAATGCTTGGCCTCAGCATTGTACGAAAGGTTTTTATGATCTGTAATTACTGAAATGGGGCATTTAGCACTCTCCAATAGATATTGCCATTCTTTGAAAGCTAATACAATAGCTAAAAGTTCTCTGTTCCCTATGTTGTAGTTCTTTTCGGAGTCAGACAGCTTTTTGGAAAAGAAACAGCATAGATTTTTCTCTGAGAGAGAACTGCTCCCACCCCCGATTCAGAGGCATCCACCTGAACAACAAAAGGTAACGAAGGATCAGGAATGACCAAGACAGAGGTTTTTGGAGGTTTTGGGTAGACCCGACCCTTAGGCAGCATAGTGCACAGGTAAAATATTTATTACACAGTCATATGGATGATGCAGTGGTAGATTGTCTGCCTCCCTCTTCTCGAAAACTTGTGCTAAGTCAGCATATTCCGACGGAACAGAAGTGGATAAAGGAGAGAGTGTGGGTACATTTAGCAAACATACAGGATGGACGTGGTCAAGACAGCCCTGCTGACAGTTCTCTCCCCAGGATACAATGTCTAGGTTACCCCAGTCAATTACAGGGTTGTGTTTCACCAGCCATGGGAAACCCAAAACAAGAGGGGCGGAAGGGCAATTTAAGATCTGAAAGGTTACCCTTTCCTTGTGTAATATTCCCACTGACATGTGTAGCTCCTGGGTTTCTTGTGTCACCAGAGACTTAGCTAACAGTCTACCATTTATGGCCTCAACGACCAAGGTTGTAGCCTTTCGGACCAGAGTCAGGGCAGTGGATTTAGCACATTTTCTATCCATGAAATTTTCCGTGGCACCTGAATGGATCAGGGCTTCAGTGGTGATGGTTTTATCGGTGACTTGGAGCAGGACCGTAATAAGCAGTCTGGTGGTTTTAGCAAGAGTGGATAGAGTCATAACACCCAAGGCCGACCCCTCATTAGGCCTTAGGTGCTGGAGTTTCCCTGCAGGTTAGGGCACGCCTTCCTAAAATGCCCCTTCTAACCACAATAGAGGCATAAACCCTCCATCCTCTTGTATAATTTCTCAGCCTCTGTAAGTTTGGTGGAGCCCAATTGCATGGGTTCTTGTGGTGGACAATAGTGATAGGAATACAGCTTTGTATTCCTGGCACTATGGTATCCCCTAACTTATATTGACACGGGTATCTTATCTATCAATACCTCCTCCCCATTTACATGTTCTTCTTCCTTTGTTTTTTTTTTATCTCTCCCTCACTGACAGTAAGCTCGTTTGAGCAGGGTCTTCTTCACATCTTGTCTCTGTTAATATTCCGTATCCCAGTTACTTGTTTTTGGCATTCCCATTCTATAATTGTGAAGCGCTGCTGAACATGTTGGTGCTATATAAGTACTAATAATGCAACTCTTATATTGACTGCACTGGAATTTCGTAGATATTCCAGAGCATTAAACAAATATTAGACAAAATGAGTACATAGTTACATAGTTACATAGCCAGGGCCGTCTTTAATATTGATTGGACCCTGGGCAAAACATTTGCTTGGGCCCCCTGGACCATGTACACCCTCCCCAGGCGTGCAAACACGTTATCACCCTTGACGCAGTGGCTACCTAAAGTAGAGAGGTGCAAGAATATTTTTTTTGGGCCTCCCTATTGCAAGGATGTTTAAAAGGTAGATCCCCATCTGTTGTGCAACTCCAGCAATGCCTTGACAGCTGGGGCTCTACCATTTATCCATATTTGCAGGTTTGTATTTAGCACTAAGCTGTTTTTGTGTGTTTCAATGTAAACAGGTTTTTGTATGGAATATGTTTGTATGTGGCATTGGCGTTTGAATGTAAGCATGTATTTATGTGTAGTGTTGGTTTTTGAATGCAGGGGTGTGTATACATATAATGTTGCTGTTTAACACAGACGTGTATTTGTATGTTGTGCTGAAGTTTAAATGCAGGGGTGTATTTGTGTGTAGTGTTAGCGTGTGAATGTTGAGATGTATGCACATATACACACACAAACACACAGGTAGATATGCACACAACCTGACACACAAATACACACCCTGACACACATACTAATAACATAACATACAGATACACTGAAACACACAAAGACAACGTACAGATACACACTGACACACATACAGACACACCGATACACATCCTGACATACACAAAGATACAAACACTGACACACATGCAGTTACACAGACACACATATACACACCTGACACACTTGCAGATACACACACACACAGACTTCATACAGATACACACACATATATACACACTGACAAACACACAGATACAAAAAATGACAACATATAGATACACACACAGATATACAGACAAACTGACACACAAACATACACTGATAGACATACTTACACAGACACATAAACTGACAGACATACTGACACATAGACAGACAGATATATACTGAGACACACACAGACATACTGACACACTGACAGACATGCTGACACATTCACCAACACACACACCGACATACAGACACAAAGAGTCAAACTGATACAGACATGCACACACCGACATACAGACATGCACACACTGACATACATATGGACACACAGAGACACATACACTAACAGACATGCTGACACACACACACATATACTGACAGACATATTGACACACATTCACAGACACACACACAGGCATACTGACACACACACGCACTGACAGACATACTGACACATACACTGACAGACATACTGACACATACACTGACAGACATACTAACACACACACGCACTGACAGACATACTGACACATACACTGACAGACATACTGACACACACACGCACTGACAGACATACTGACACATACACTGACAGACATACTGACACACACACGCACTGACAGACATACTGACACACACACGCATGACAGACATACTGACACATACACTGACAGACATACTGACACACACACGCACTGACAGACATACTGACACAAACACTGACAGACATACTGACACACACACTGACAGACATACTGACAGACATACTGACACACACACTGACAGACACACTGACAGACATACTGACACAGACACTGACAGATATACTGACACACGCACTGACAGACATACTGACACATTCACAGATACACATGCAAAATTTACACTATTAAACCCACCCTTTCTACGTTGGAGGGTGACTTTCCTACCAGTGGCTGAAGCTGCTGGGAGTTGGGGTCTGGCTAGCTCGGCCCAGACCCCCACCGCTCTGCCTCTTCCTCCTCCCGTGCGCTCCTCTCTCTATGGGAGGAAGTGACGTGCAGCCGTCACTTCCTCCTAGCCGGCTGCCGAAAAGCAAGAGGGCCTGGTCGCGCTCTTAAAGCGCCAGAGCGCAAGACCGGGCCCCTGCTGACAGAAGCCCACCGGGTGCGTGGCTGCACCGGCAGTTGGGAAAAATGCTTGAGGTCAGCGGGGCCCACGGTGCAGCTGCTTCGGGCCCCCAAGAGTAACTGGGCCCGGGGCAGCTGCCCCGTTTGCCCCGCGGTAAAGACGGCCCTGTACATAGCTGAAAAGAGACTTGCGTCCATCAAGTTCAGCCTTCCTCACAATTGGTTTTTGCTGTTGATCCAAAAGAAGGCAAAAAAAAAAAGCAGTTTGAAGCACTTCCAATTTTGCAACAAGCTAGGAAAAAAATTCCTTCTTGACCCCAGAATGGCAGTCAGATTTATCCTTGGATCAAGCAGTTATTACCCTACATTGAAAGATTATATCCTTGAATATTCTGTTTTTCAAGTCTGCATCTAGTTGCTGTTTGAACATCTGTATGGACTCTGATAAAACCACTTCTTCAGGCAGAGAATTCCACATCCTTATTGTTCTTACAATAAAAACACCTTTCCTTTGCCTTAGACGAAATCTTCTTTCTTCCAGTCTAAACGCATGACCTCGTGTCCTATGTAAAGTCTGGTTTGTGAATAGATTTCCACACAATGATTTGTATTGGCCCCGAATATATTTGTATAATGTTATCATATCCCCTCTCAGGGGATGTTTTTCTAAACTAAATAGGTTTAAATTTGTTAACCTTTCTTCATAGCTGATATGTTCCATTCCTTTTATTAATTTTGTAGCCCGCACTTTTTCTAGTGCCATAATATCCTTCTTTAGAACAGGTTCCCAAAATTGCACAGCATATTCCATATGTGGTCTTACCAGTGATTTATAAAGAGACAAAATGATATTCTCATCCCGAGAATAAATGCCCTTTTTCATGCATGACAATACCTTACTGGCCTTAGCCACTGCTGATTGACATTGCACATTGTTGCATAGTTTGTTGTCTATAACAATTCCCAAGTTCTTTTCGTGTGTTGTTATCCCTAATACGCTTCCATTAAGGGTATTCGTTGCTTGTGCATTCTTTACGCTGAAGTGCATAACTTCATTTTTCTGCACTGCATTTTTCAACATTAAATTTCATCTGCCATTTGAGTACCCAGACCTCAGTCTATCTAAATCCCTCTGCAGCAAAGTAATATCTTGCTCACATTGTATTGTGTTACAGAGTTTTGTGTCATCTGCAAACACTGAAACGTGACTTTCAATGCTTTTTTCAAGATCATTTATAAACATGTTAAATAGAAGGGGTCCCAGAACAGAACCCTGAGGGACACCACTTGCCACCTCTGTCCAGCTTGAAAATTTACCGTTAATGACAACTCTTTGTACTCTGTTTTTAAGTCAATGTTCTACCCAAGAACAAGCATTTTCATCTAGACCGATTTCCTTGAGTTTGAACACTAATCTATTGTGTGGAACTGTATCAAATGCCTTGGCAAAATCCAAAAAGATCACATCCACTGCAACACCATGATCTATACTTCTACTTACTTCTTCGTAGAACGCAATCAAGTTAGTTTGACATGACCTGTGCTTCATAAAACCATGCTGATTTTTGATGATAACCATGTTCTTCTCAAGGAATTTTTTAATATTATCCCTTAATAACCTTTCAAATATTTTCCCAGCCACAGAAGTTAAGCTCACAGGTCTATAATTTCAAGGCAAGGATTTTGAACCCTTTTTGAATATAGGAACCACATCTGCCTTCCTCCAATCCTCCGGAACACTGCCTACTTTCTACAAGTACTACTTTGTTTTATTCAGTGACCCATTCTTCAAATGCAGTATACCAAGCATTAAATAAATATTGCAAAACACTTTAGACTGTCTATTAAAAATGTCAAAGAGATCTATGTCGTATTAAGGAAATAAATGCAGCCACAATGCACAAGTTATTGTGGGCAGCTGACTATGGCCTGATTAATATTATGTCTGCTCCAACCTTGGATCCACAAAAATGACAGGGGCAATAATTTTTATGTCTTACAGCCTGCTGTAGTTGTTATGGTGCCAGGCGTGCCCTGTTATGGAAAGTAGCCAAACCATTTCAGTATGAGTCCCATTGGGTGCACAAATCTGTATACCCCACATCCCTTTTCTAGAAGGATAATCTGGATTGCTCTATAGAGAAATTCTACAGAGACATCCAGCTTCTCCTGCAGCACTAAAACTGTTTTGACATGATACTCTGGTATGGCACCAAGGCACTCCTGGCACCATAATCACTGCACTGGCTTGTAGTGGTTTTGGTGTTTGGAGTGTTCTTTTAAGAACCACTGTACTATACTGATGTATTTTGCCATTTTAAATACTACCAAAGCATCTTGCTGGCTGCTCAATCCTGCCTTGAGTTATTACATTCATAGAATTACTTACCCTAAGGAAAAGAAGACTTGAAGCAATCCTGAGATCTATTTCCGCTGATTACTCTGTGACAACACTTTTATTGTTGTTATTTGTTTAACTGTTGTATCTAGGACTGTGCAGACAAAGTGTAAAAGTGTAACTCAGCCTGTTTGAAGTATGTGTAGGAACTGCGTTATTTAAATCATGTTAAAATGAGCATGTAGCCACTCTAAAGGAAGTCAATGGAGAGAAAGATTGATGTTAAATGGTGCGTGTCAGTTCTTTGAACTAGCAGAGCAAAATGTTTTAACACTTTCAGAGTTCTCACACAGAAAGGGATTTATTCTAACAGTATTTCATCACTAAAAATGGGAAAATGTGAGCAAAAAGTGCTGATTTGGACAAAAATGTTCAACTCTTTCATGGTCATGGCTTGAATATTTTTAGCTTAAACTTTGCAGCACCGTTTGGTGCTTAGTGACTAAATCACAAAGTGTAAATGAACTCTGTATGCTGCAGTGGTTATGGTGCACCCTCCCAGAGTAAGTAGTCAAACAATTTAAAATCGGTTTGACAGCTTACGTGGGTGCCCCTGGGGGCCCACCATACCCAACATTGATCTAAACTGAGTCATGTAGGACTGTGCTCATTGGCTGCGAGCTTCAGCAGAGCACTCTCAACCAATGAACATGGCCCTGAGCGGCTAGGCTTAGCTTAATGACAGGCTCGTCCATTAGCAATAGAGTCAGGTGTTTGGTAGCACCCACACCTACTTCATCTCATTGAAATGGTCTTGGTGCAGTGATCCTGTCCCCTTAACGTCTACCTCTAGTGGCTGTCTTCCAGACAACCTCTAGGGGCGCTTCCTTGATTCACATGGAGTTTAACTTTGTGAAACGATGCTGCATGCCCCCACACTTTGCATGAGGACATACAGGATCTTTAAAATTCCCTCAGGAAAGCAATGATCTAGTGCTTTCCTACGGGGAAGGTCTAATGCTTGCGCAGCACTCCCAGCACATGCGCATTAGGTCACCCAAATCACTGTGCCGTTGCTGGGGAAGGAACCAGGAATCAGGTAAGTGAGGGTTTTTAACTGTTTCACGGTGACGGGGGAGGCTGTGAAGACAGGGGTACATTATAGTGTTAAGAATACAGTTTTGTATTACTAACACTATAATGTTCTTTTAAGCATTATAGTTTTAAATTGTAAAAAAATTGAGTTTGCGTCACATGAATTACTATAAAAAGTACCTAAGGCTGCTTTAAACAACTTAACATGACTGCATTGTTCAGGCAGCATATTTCATGTGCTGTCAATCAGTATGTGAAACAGAGAGCTATCTAGGAAAACATACACACACTAGGTTATTCACTACACTCCATTTTTTAGCAAACATAAATCTGAATGGATAGAATTGGCTTAAATAGCCAAGCTGATTGAAGAATTTTTTCCACATCAGCTCTTTTTTTACAGTTTGGAGTTTTGGTGAAAAACCCTGATATTTTTACTATGGGCACGTTTATATGCATACAATGCTACATTTATGCTAGAATTGGAAGAGACACTTACTCTGTATAGTGGAGTAAATCAGTCTAAAAAGCAGAGCAGACATATTCATATTCAAATTTGACCTTGAATCTCAATGAATGTATTCAGTTCTCAGGGGATAAGTAGAATTTCAGGTCCACACAGTATGTAGCGGAATACTTAGATTATTTTTTTACTTGTTTGAGGATACTTGAATCTCTCAAGTGAGTGAATGTTGAAATTTCTACTTTAAAGTAGGATTTCTTTCACAAGATCTTTAAGCACTTTTAAGATATAGATTGGGGTCACCAACTTTCCTGAGGAAAAAAAAAATAAATACATTGAAAATGGTGCCACCATGTTTTTTATGAAAACAATATGAATCCCAACCAGGTTATTTGGCCATAGGATTATATTAGACCAGCGTTACATTTTCTACCAAAAGCCTGGTAAAACAGAGACTAGCAAGGTTATTCACAAAAGTAACAATTGCTGGGAATTCAAAGTGCATTTTAAAAGTTAGACCAAAATAGCTGATTTAGAAGAATTCTCCACGTCAATTTTGTGTTCAGTTTGGCTATTTTGGCCTTGCATATATTCACTTTGAATTCTCAGCAATTCTCACTGTGAATAAACCTGTTAGTGGCACTCCCTTAACATTATTTACTGCAATCATTGCATCCCCGCATTGAAGAGTGATGTACTAGGAAAAAGGTCACCATTTAAAGGTACACTCCACACACCTCAAGCACTTTTGTGCACTCTTCAATAGATTTCAATAGAAAATGGCAGATTTATTAATTAACCTTGTTACACCCCCTTGGCTGTCAATCAGACTACCAGTCCTGTGAACTCAGGGGAGCTAAACTCAAAAGGCAGCAATTGCCCAAAGCACCTGCCTTGCAAAGATTTCTCATTAGGCTACATTGTAAAGTCTGTGATTGGACAGCCACCGAAAGTCTCGACTAAGGAAGAAGGGGGAGGGGCACGCAAAGGCTGCAGATAAGAGATAACACAAAAAGTCATTGGTTGGGGGGGTTACCCCTATAAATTAATATTTTTGTTTGAATGTCTTGTTTTTATTGAAATTTTTGTTATTATACATACAAATGTCATGGGGGGGAGGGATACAGAAAGGAAGAGGGGGGGGGGACATTTACTTCGTAGCATCAAGGTATCTTACATAACTTTACAGACATGGACCATGTGAGTACAGCATGTAACTTGCGAAACAAAATACAGCTAGCGAGTGGTTCGAACGGCACCAGCGGGTAGACCCGGGTGGTGGGAGTCGTATGAGATCGTGTTTGGTATTACTAATAAGGTATCTTGCTTGGGGAGAGTAAGAGAATTGTGCACCCTCTTCGAGACCCGACTGGGCACTGGCTATGTGGGAGGTTTACCAACTTGAACCTATAAATATTTTACATGAGATAGTGGTTGTGCGATATAGGATGGCCTGTGGGTTTTACTCAGTCCTACTGGCCTCCCAGACGGCAATTCGATCCCTCCTTAATCCGGGGTGAGTGCCAAGTGCCAGCTTTGCCATAGAAGTGTGTGTTTGGTCTCACTGCCTTTCAGTCTGAATGCTAGGCGTTCATATTCGTATGTCGAGTGGACCCTATTTCGTACCTCCTGAATAGAAGGGGGATCAGAGCTTTTCCATCTGCTCGCTATGCTGCTCGCTATGCTGGTTTTGGCGGCCAGGAGGACATGGCACAAGACCACTTTGTGAGGGGATGTCAACATAGTGTGTAGGTGTAAGAGGCAGCATTCTGGGCGTGTGGGGATGTCTACCTTTGTAGCCAGAATTGTGTCAGTATGGGGCAGCCCCAGAACGTGTGTAGTAATGTGCCTACTCCGTCCCCACATCTCCAGCAAGTCTGTGGCGTTGAGTGGTACGTCTGGGCTAGGCGTGTAGGCACTAAGTACCATCTCATAAGTAATTTGCAGTAAGCTTCCCAGTGGGTTAGGTTATGGGATGCAGCTCGGGTAATTTGGATAAACTGTAGCCACATAGGGAGAGGGAACTGGACTGCCAGGTCGCTTTCCCACTGGAGCATATATGGGTGTTTTGTACATCTGTCCGCATCGTTTAGTGCATTGTAGCACAGGGAAAGGGGTTTATTAGTCTGATGTATGGAGATACATCTCCAGGCCGAAAGCCGTCAATTGTTCCACCTCGCAGTGCTGTATGTTCACAGCAGTTAGAATGTGTTTGATGCGTAAGTATGTGAATATTTCCCTAGGTGGTAGGGCAAATTCTGTTTGCAGCTCGGGGAATTGTTTGATGCCCTGTGGTGTTATTAGGAATCCTATTGATGTGATCCCTTTCTCTATCCAAACTTTCAGTGGGAGATCGCTGGTCAGGTCATGCAATCGGACATAGGGGCGAAAAAAAGTGGGTGAGCTTGACCTATCAGATCCACCGCCCATCTACCCCAGCTGGCCAGCATGAATTTGGTGTTGGGTAGGGCTGTTGTTGGAGGGCTCATTCTCCCGGATGCGGCCCACAGTTTTTGATTTATTGTGTCTGAGTAAAGGATTGCATTCTCTAAGGGTAGCCACACTGGTGGCTTGGGGCGGGTTAGGGCCTCCAGACCCTGTGCTAGGACAGATGCTTTATAGTAAGCTTTTACGTCAGGGATGCCTAGTCCACCTTTGATTGGTGAGAGCTACTGGTCTACGTGTCATTCGTGGGGGTTTTTTCTTCCAGATGTGGGAGTTAATAATGGATTGGAATTTCTTGAGGAGCGTGTCAGGTAGCGCAATAGGAAGGGTGCGGATTAGGTACAGTATATGAGGCAGCGCCATCATTTTGACGGTCTGTACTCTGCCCAACCAGGAGATTTCCAGAGGCTGCCATTTATCCAATTGTGTTTGTAGTTTGTTCATTAAAGGTAAGTGGTTTTCTCGTGTGATTTTAGTGGGGGAAGCGGTCAGGTTGATCCCCAGGTATTTTATTGATGTGTTTCTCCAGTCAAAGGGGTGTGCTGCCTTTAGCTTGCTTATTAGAGTGGCCGGTAGGCCCAGTGGTAGCACCTGGGTTTTGTTGGAGTTGTTTTTATAGTAGGAAACCTGTCCATACTGTGTTAGCAGAGATAGCAGTGTCGGGATGGATTTTTCAGGGTGTGTGAGGAACAGCAGGACGTCATCCGCGAATAGGGTTAGCTTTTGTGTACCTGCTGGGGTGGTGAGACCCTTTATCTCAGTGTGGTGTTTGATGTGGCGGATAAGTGGCTCCAAGCAGAGGATGAATAGCAGGGGGGATAGTGGGCACCCCTGTCTCGTTCCATTACTTATTGAGAATGGCTCTGATAGAAACCCCGTGTTGAAGACCCTAGCGGATGGAGCGCCCAACTGATCAGGTTCAGGCAATGTCTCGTGTTATCCCCTGCCTGTCTACCGGGAACGAACCCCGCTTGTTCTGCTGATACTAGTTCTGTGAGGAGAGGTTTTACACGAGAAACGAGGAGTTTGGCATAGAGCTTGACGTCTGCGTTAAGGAGTGAAATAGGCCTCAAATTCTCGCATTTAGTGGGCGGTTTGCCCGGCTTGGGTAGAGTGACAATATGTGCTTCTAACATTTCTTTTGGCATGGCCCCGGTTGCTTTAATGTCATTGAATAATGAGGTGAGGGTTGGTGTCAGGATCTGTGCTAGCTTAATGTAGTAGTAGTGTGAGAAGCCATCTGGTCCAGGGGCTTTGTGTTTCGGAAGGGACGCAATTGCTTTTGAGACCTCCTCTTCTGTAAACGGTCTATCTAGAGCATCTTTTTGTGATTGCGATAAGTATGGGAGCTCGATATTGTGAAGGAACCCGTCTATGGATTCGGGTGTCGGTTGGGCCAATGCAGGGTCATCTTTTAAGTTGTACAATTTGGTGTTGTATGTGGCTAACGTGTTCACTATGTCTGTGGGGTTGTATATTTTTATATTTTGTTGTGTTTCGATGTAAGGAATCTTTGACTGGAGGCGTTGTGACTTTAGTTTGTTGGCCAAGAGTTTACCCGCTTTGTTTCTTTGTATGTAGTGTATTAACCTGAGAGTTCTAATACTCCTTTCTATATTTTGTAGGGAGAGGGCATTAAGGTCCTTTTGTAAGCGGGCAATGGTTTTGGATAATTTAACGGAGGGTTTTTGTTTGTTCTCCTTTTCTGCTGCAGACAGGGTGAGGGTTAGCTGTGAGACCTCTTCGTTATGTTTCCTCTTATTGCGTGATCCTATTTGTATTAGAGCTCCCCTGACTACACATTTGTGAGCTGCCCATAGGGATTGTAGGGAAATGTCGTCGGTCGTGTTTTCCCTAAAGTAGAGGGTTGCGGTCTTGTGGATGGTTAGCAAGGCACTGGGAATGTCCAGCAGACCTTCATTTAGTCTCCATTTGCCCCTTCCTCGGACCGGGTATAAACTGGTGAAGGTGGCGGTGACTGGGGCATGATCTGACCACGTCCTAAGTCCTATATCTACTGCAGCTATGTTGGATAGGGTCAGTTTGTCGACTAATATTAAGTCAATACGTGAGTATGTCGAGTGTATGGAGGAGAAGTAGGTATAGTCTCTGTCCGTTGGGTACGTGTTGCGCCATGTGTCGTATAAGTCTAATTCGAACGTTAGGTCTGATAAAGATTTGCGCTCTGCGTAGGAAGGTTACCTGGCCGTCGTTGGGGGCATACAATGTTGCTAGTGTTATGGTGATGCCGTTAAGTGTGCCTACCAATATTAAGAGGCGCCCTGCTGTATCCGTGTGACAAATACTTGGTTGGAATACCCAATCTGCGTGGAACAGTATAGACACCCCTTTGGTTTTGTTTGGCGAGTACGCATGGAAGGCTTGTGGATAGCGGTTGGTTTGGATTTTAGGTGGTTTGTGGGAGCAAAGGTGGGTTTCTTGTAGGCATATCACTGCCGCCCGGGATTTGTGTATGTCCCTGATTGCCAAGCTACGTTTGTGGGGGCTGTTCAAGCCTTTGACGTTCAAAGAAAAAATCTTAAACGTATGTTGGGCCATGGGGACGTGGGTTGGTGCGCTTTTGTGCAGTTGTGTGTGGGTTGGATATCTTTGCTTTATTAGGGTCAGTTCTTTTTGAGGTCTCATGGGTCCTGGTTAGGCCCCTATCTACTTTGGGGGCTGAGCGGGGGTACATCTGGGGAGTTCCCGGTGGAGACTGTGGCCTAGCCGTCCGAGGGCCATGACCTCACCTTCTGTACAGTTTGTATGGGAAAGACGGTGTGAGTAAATGTTGGAGTGGGAAGCGGGAAAGGAGGGAGGTGAACGTCAAGGCGAGCCCGAAAAACTTGGGAAGAAAACGTATTACCTCTGCTTCCAGCAGAGCTTAGCTCCGGATCCGTGTGAGGGGGGGTCCTCACTCTTTTCCAGTGTGGGGGACATGGTGTGACTTCCACCATTGATTGGCCCTTGGTGCCTGTTATTGGCTTTGCATAGCGCGTGAGGGATTGCCTGAGTTCCCTGTGTTGCCTGCCTGGTCGGTCAGCCTTTGTGTTTTTTTTTTTAAAATTTATTTATTTATTTTTATTTTATAAGTAACGTGTCTGATGGCCTATATGCTGTTGTGTTTAGCTTGGGAAGGGCCGGTTTCCCCGCCCAGTGGCCACCTGGGGGACGTGTGGGCTTGAGTCTTGTGTGTAACATCGGGGATATGTCTAGTGGTCCCCATTCCTCTGGGCATGTCGGTGGGCACTGTGTGTGACTCTTTAGAAGTCTAGACTGCGGCCTCGACCTCCACAGGGGGTGTCCCCTCTTTAATAGGAGGTGAAGTAGGTCGCCCCTGGTTACCTCCCGGGCGATCCCTGCCGGTTGTGGGCAAAACGCCCCATCTTCCCTCTTCTGTGCTAACATGTGTACCGCATGTGTAGGTTACCATAAGTTTCATCACATACATATAATAACAACAGTATCATGTAGCAAGCTTCAAGTGGACTCGTTAAAATCGGATATCGGTACTACTGTGGCTAGTGCACTGTCCCAGATACGAGCAGGTTAGTAGGAAGAGTGGTAGTGTTGACAATCTGTGTCTCCCAGACATTCTAAGGCAGGTCTTGAAGCTTAACGTGGGCCAAGGGATCTGCGGGGCTGATGGCCATATGGGCCGGTTGCTACACGTACTCACTCCCCTGGGGTCGCTCCGGGGATTGCCTGCCGGCCTGTACCCTATTAGCCTCCCCCCGCCCACGTCAGCATCAACCACCGGCTCCACAGGCTTTATCTGGTATCAGTGGTCAGCGCAGACAGAAGATATTAGCCATTGACCGGTACCCTGTATCAGGCAGGCACAGAGTTGCCGTTGAGTGGTACAACTGGGGGTTAGCAAATCCGGGCCTACTGGCCTCTTTAGCGTAGGCGGTGGCCGGGGCGGGTGGGGAGTATGCGCCCTGGGGGATATCTCCTTGCAGTTGTGGGGGGATTGATTAGAGCTGGGACGCTACGTTCAGCAATATATACCTCATATTATTCCGGGCTGGGCCTAGATGTGTGGGCGTGGGCGGAGGGCCCTAACACTATGGGCCGGTTCTGTTGTAGAGGCCTTTCTAAAAACAAATACTCTATACCTTAACTCCTTCTCGCCGAATGCAATACAATAACATTGAACATATATCTAACACATGTGATACTCAAATGTCCGGCGGTGAGGTGAGCTCCAGGTCTATAGGTGGTTCAGTTCCTAGAGAGAGGGGCCACGGGGGCACCAGCCATCCTCCACTCCGGCAGTATTTTCAATGGGGAGGCGCGAGCCGGGAAAGCCTGTCCCTGGGCATGATGTAGGCCCCACTCCTTCAGCTTTGCCAAGCCCACCTCCGGTTCCAGAATTGGTACAGTTCTGTCGCGGTACCACACCAGCAATTTTGTTGGGTATCCCCAGCGGTATGGGATATTGTTTTTCCGGAGAGTTTTTGTCACATCTACGAATTCCCTCCTCCTCGCCATTGTCATTGCAGAAAGGTCAGCGTAAATTTGAATGTGTTGATAAGGTTCTGGCAGTATAGTGAGTTTCCTTGCTGCGTTAAGGAGTTGCTCCTTCGCTTTGTAGTAATGGAAGCGTGCTATAGTGTCCTTGGGGGTGTCTGCGGTAAATCGGGCCGTTCTTGGGAGCCTGTACGCTCGATTAAACTCCCATGTGGTAACTTCAGTTTGCGGTGCCAGGGCCTTGCAGAGGGCTGATAAATTAATATTTAAGATCTGCTGGATTCAAAACTCACTAGGCATCAAAGGACCACTCCACACCCCAAAAGCACTTCAGCTTGCTGAAGTGCTTTATGTATGTGGAGTACCCTAGTTGAACCCCAGTTTATAAAAGTGCTGATTTTTATGAGAAATCAGCACTTTGATAAATTAACTAGGGAACTCTCCCCTGACTGTCAATCAAAAAGCCGGAGAGAATTCCTTCCTACTTCCGTTAACTCCCCTGAGCTAACGGAAGTGGCAGGCACGCTCTACTTGCCCGTGCCTGCCTCCCTCTCCCTTACAGAACTCAGACCAGCTCCTCTGCTCCAGATGTAGGTGCGCGCATGCACGTGGGGACCAAGTCAGAGGCTTCTCATTTGTGAATAACTCCTGGCATCTCAATATTCAAAAATGCATTTCAGGGAGGTGGCTTCACCAGCTAATGCGCCAACATTATATATTTGTAGCCACCCTCTTGTTAGCTTACCTTTGTGTCCAGGATGGTTGCTTGCTTGGGGTTATGGTCCTGGCTAAGGTTTATGGGAGTGAGCATGCAGCAGCAGCTCACTGTAGCCTCTTCTCTGCCTCCATGCTGCTTCAATGCTTCCTGTGACAGTGCCTCCAGCCTCCTCCTCTCACCATTCGGCTAATATTACAGGGACTTGTTGGCTCT
Source organism: Pelobates cultripes (assembly GCA_933207985.1). Classification (NCBI taxonomy): domain Eukaryota; kingdom Metazoa; phylum Chordata; class Amphibia; order Anura; family Pelobatidae; genus Pelobates; species Pelobates cultripes. Next base: position 198,249,165 of record OW240917.1, on the reverse strand, counting down.
CAAAGGGACAGCATCCGACCGGGACCCTTTTTAGGGCGTATTGGGGAGGGGGTCGTACATCATATACAATACCCTAGAAATCACACACATATCGATATACATTGTCAGCTTGTGTGTGTGTTGTGTCCGGGATATTATGTGATTTGTGGGTGTCAAAATGTGTGAGTCTCTAAGAACTTCCAGGAGACTTGGGATATCTGTAACCTTGTACATACCTCCCCTTCTATTTAGGAGGGACAGATCCTATTGTGGGTCCAAATTCCTCTGTCCCTTCTTTTTGGAGCACTATGTTGTTGGTGTATTTGAGTTAACACCAGAGCTCCAAAGCAATCATAATCACAACAATGTGTCTTTAATATACAATAAATCTGTTTAGAAAACAGTCTGTGTAAACAAGATATATTATTCAAAATTTCATTTTAGTTGCATAAGCCCACCACTGGTCACACCTCCACTCACACCCCTAAGATGAAAGTGTCCCTCTATGTCCATTTGAAATGTTGGGATGAATAAACTCCTTGGAGTGATTCCAAAGTTCAAGGTAGACGTGAACAGGATGCTGACAACTGGGTCTACATACAGACTGTGTAGGAATGAGCTTAGGGGGTTTCCATATTATCTGGAAAAAAGATGTCACCTATGTTATTGCTTCTTTTTGTTTACCCTTTGAGCTTGATGCATGTATTACCAGCACGATAGTGAGAATGTATTTGCTATGATTCAAACATAGGCCTCTATTCCTCCAGCTGAAAATGGTTGATATTTTTGTCAAATTTTTGGCAGGATTTAATGCCAGCCAAACATCAGCCAAACCCAATAAACAGGTCGGTGGCTTAAAACATATTGTCAGATAAATGTGCTTCAGAAACCTATTTATGTGTCTTTTTTAATGACTAATCCTGTTAGTCACAGTGAAACCAATAAAATGCTTATCAGAAGCCAATAAAATGCCGATATTACTGGCTGTATTGTAATCAAGGCCATAGATGGGACATTAAAGGGTGAATGTTATGGTCTGTTTTTGGAATTGTTTTTGTAGTATTCACTAATTCAGGAATTATCATGATTGGACCTAGAAATTTTACATTATTAGCCAAAGAAGTCTACATGGTTGAAGACCCAAGCTAAAGTATTTTTTCAAATGTGGCCTTGAGTTTGATATTCCTTACCCTTTGCTGTTTCCTGCAGTGGATGATGGGAAGACTAAGGCATTTTATTTTTGTACACAGACAAAAGAATGGACTTGGTGGTTCTACAATAGACCACAGTTGTGACATATGGCAGATAAAGCTGTCTGTGGCTGAAGTCAGACAGGACCAGAGAGGAACATGGCTAAACAGTGGACACAGAGCACCAGCTATGTATGCTCCCCTTGCTAATCCCATCCCCAGCCAACACCATCTAGTGGTGGCACATATGTTAATGTCCCAAATTGTTGCCATAGGAAAAAAATTACAAATAAAATCAAATCTATTGCTAGTAGTAAAAGATTGAAATACTGACATTGTTTAATAGGGTGGGAGGTTAACATGCAAAGTTCCATTATACATGCTAAATATACACCATACAATTTTGCATTATTATAATAAGTCCCTATATTCTTCTTCTGCCACAGCACAGACTTACCAATAATGAATGATGACTGTCTAGATAAGCTGTTGAGAGCTGCTGAGCTTGTGAAAAATGCACCTTCTGTATGCACCTCGGACATGCTCAGTTTGCTCCTGAAGGTGATTTCTGTCAAAGTATGCTGATGGGCTATCCCACGTTAACAAATACAATTTATACAATTGTTGTCTTACCCTGTAATTCCAAGTGTGGTTTTATTTTAAATTGTTCAGCCCACCATCTTAAAATATCATGGCGGCCACTACTTCATGTGTATAAATATGGCACTTTGGTGGTATGGAAATTATGAATAAATTTTACAAATCACAATGCTACTCTAAAGATGTTACACTGAGTATTGAGTATATATTCACACATTTCCATTTATGATGATGACCCAAACAAGTGTGTCAAGTGATACTCAGGTACAAAAAGCACTCCAAAGAACTGTAAATCTAACTAAATCAACTAAAGAAACATTGATAAGCAATTGGTAAGGAATATATTAAATATTAACAATAAAATATTATATTTCAAAATCACATGTGCAATGTACAATGGAACACACAATTATCAAGGCAGGTAAATGGCAACATGCTAACTTAGAGGAAAGTTTATCCTACACTAATAAAAGAAAAGGTATTACCGGTGAAAAAGCTTACATAATATAGTATAGATCACAGTCTGAAGACAGACTGAAAGTAAACAGGGAAAGACACAGGTCAAAGAGTACAGAAATATGATAAATGAGCCAAGGTATTGGATTCCAGAGATCAAGTTAGTCAAAACCAGAAAACACACACACCATATAACAATAACACACTCTCTAGAAACTCAGACTATGCCAAAATGGAGTGCTCGGAGTGGCATAAATAGCCACAGGATTGTTTAATTGGCTCACACCAATTATTGTTCCAAAAGACACACAAACGTGTTGGTAAAAAATTAAGTGAGCATTCGGGCATATATGAGTTGTGTAAGTGGAGCTCTCAGTGTTGTAAATTACATCAGAATAATGCACAGTGTCAATACGAGTTAAAGGACCACTATAGGCACCCAGACCACTTCAGCTTAATGAGGTGGTCTGGGTGCCTGGTCCATCTAGGGTTAACCCTTTTTTCGATAAACATAGCAGTTTCAGAGAAACTGCTATGTTTATGTTAGGGTTAATCGAGCCTCTAGTGGCTCTCTCATTGACAGCCGCTAGAGGCACTTCTGCGCTTCTCGCTGTGATTTTCACAGTGAGAAGACGCTAGCGTCCATAGGAAAGCATTGAGAATGTTTTCGTATGGACTGGCTGAATGCACGCGCGGCTCCTGAGGGAGGAGAGGAGGAGGAGAGCTCCCCACCGGCGCTGGAGAAAGAGGTAAGTTTAACGCCTTCATCACCCTAGAGCCCGGCGGGAGGGGGACCCCGAGGGTGGGGGCACCCTCAGGGCACTATAGTGCCAGGAAAATGAGTATGTTTTCCTGGCACTATAGTGGTCCTTTAACCAGTGGGGGGCTTCAGCCATGACTACAGTGAAGGAATATGAAATGATTACGAGCAAAGCACAATAAAAGAAAATAATCATTATACTATGAATCGTGAGCATAAATACACCCATGTATAGGCTTATTGCCATGTATTGAAACACTAACAAGTGAGAAAAAAATTTAAAAGGGGAAAGGGAGTATAATTGACTGCATTGCATAGGAGTCAGAGTAACGAAAGAAGGACCACGGGGAAGGCGGGAAGTCTGAGGAGTTTCAAAGAAAAGGTGAAAATTAAGAGAAAAGGAGGGGCCAGGATGTGGAGTATATATTTATTAATTTATTTGAAACTACATCGATGTAAGTTGCTTGACAAAAGTTACCAAGGAGGACCAGGCAAAGAGATATTTTGAATATTTCCAGTTACATGTGGAACATTTTCCAACTCGGGTCTTTTTGTAGTTTGGCTCACAGGCCTGAAATTTGCAAATCTCACATTAATACTCTCCAACATATAGTTTAGAGAATACATCTCTTATCAGTGATCACAAGCTGTACTATCAATACTATCAAGGCTATTCAATAAAGTGTGAATTGTTGGGATGTCATAACAAAATTCATATTGTGTCTAATAAAATATTGGAGTTGTTTGCTGACACTTTTATCCTTCAGTAGGACCCAATCGTATATGTTCTGAGAATATTTAAAGGAAGAAAATAAATGAAATGTGGTTGAAATCAGCAATGCTTTGGTTCTGTGACAAAGAGCTGGCCTTTCAGCCTGCTACACCTCTGCCCTTAGGCAAATCTTTTAATCTGTACATTTAGTGATGAAATCGCCAACAAAATGTGGATTACAGAGTCTCCTTTAACCCTTTCATGACAAATGACATGTTAGAGCTGTAATTATATGACTGACTTTGCCTAATCCTTTGTCCTGCAGGGGTTCAATATCAGAGAAACATTTTTCTGTGCAATGGTATGCAAATGTTTGTTTTTTTCAACCCACATACGTATACAGTGTATACAATGTTTAGGCCACTACCTGACTGTTCTTTTCTGATTTATAACAGGCTTAAGGGGATTCCTAAGGTAGCATTGCCAGACTCTATAGTGCAGCCATTTTGTGTCTTCGCATTGTTTAAGTTCTTTCCTCAAAACCTACATAAATAGATAATAAAGATTACAGATTATCCATATTGTTTTACATCTAAATTAAGTGAGGGTACAAAGTTTAATTTACAATGTAATGCATTTCAGTGACAATCACTTGCCTGCTGAACTCTGTTACAATGTGACAGGTGTGTCCCTTCGTATAAATATTCATATTCTAGTTCCTGCTCTCTCCTGTTTGTTGAGTTGGGAGGGTCAGGTTTAACCTTCAGACAGCGAGAGAGAAAGAGAGAGAGAGAAAAGAAAGAGACACCTGTACCAGGCTCAGATAGTCTTGTACGTGTGTGAGAGAAAATGTCTCAGGAAGACTGAGTAATATAAACAAAAAAAAATACCCTCTGCAATTCAAAGAGAAAGAGGGAGAACTAGAGACATACACCTGTAGAACTGGAAAAAGAGCCTGCTCTGTACCTGACAAGAGAGATACAAGTCATCACAATACCTTTAGGAGACTACATGACACCTATCTTTGGAGAAACGACGTGGGCACCATAACAATTTGCTGAGGAAAAAAAGAAAACATTTAAATAAGGTAATGGTCCGTATCTGCATTTTAGATCAATATACAAATTCTAATTTGTTTTCCTTTAAATTTAACTCTGGTAAGATACAGGTTCAGCATGCTTAATAATTAATAAGTAAAAGGTAATAGGGTCATCAGGTATGGTGTAAAAATATCTTCATTCGTCCCTTATCCTGTTTTGTTATGCATGCCTTGATAACATAACCTATTTAAAGCTGGGTTTTCTATCATATGGTGATCAAATAGATATTATACTTGATACACTTTAAACCAGAATATTTACAGTCACAAAATGTAGATTTGGTAATTTTTTACAAAATACAAAATGTGTTAATTCATAAAGCAATGGGTTTTGTAGAGGACTCATGACTCTTTGCATCTGATTATTCTATATTGTCTAGTTTCTTTACAAAAAGATCCGATTTAATGAGAATGTGAACTACTTAACGTATCAATGGTTTACAATAAAATAATGCTTCCAGTAAGGACAAGTGGGAGCAGAGAATTTATTAACCACATTATTATATTGTAAAGTGTACAAATAAGATGAAGCAAAATAAAATAAATAAATGAAGAAGTCCTACAGTAAGGCTTGATTGTAAGGTGCATGTAAGAAACAGGGTAGAGAAAGTCAATTATTCTACATTTTAGCGATTTTATTATGGCGATTCATTTGTATAATGACCACAGGTCACTTAATGCCTCAATGAGTACTCGGAGAGTATAACCAACTAAATGTTAGAGGCAGTGAAACCAAAACATAAGTTATAGAGGGCTCTTGCTTGCAAGATCATTTACAAATGGAAGCCAAGGATGGCCATTTGGAGAACATGACGTAGTAATGCTGTCTTTCACCGTGTGAGATGTAAGTTATTTTCATGTTCTACAAATCGTCAAAATATTCATTTCGTTTTTATATATGAAGTAATAATTATACATATATTATCTTCATTGTTTTTTCCAATACAGATTATCTTCTGCCTTAAATATTTCAACTATTGCAATCGTCCAGTCCCATAAATAATTTTTTCATTGCAAAATAGGCTACACTTGAAGATTATAACAGAGTGCTGAGTCCTTAAAATATTTGATCACAAGTGTATTGTAGAGGACTCATGACTCTTTGCATCTGATTATTCTATATTGTCTAATTTCTTCATTCTCTGCTTAATATGTTTCTACAGTTTTCCTATTAATCAACAGTACACAACGTTTTACAAATAGTTGTGGAATTTAGTAACCAAGCATATCTATGCATATTGATTTTAGGTTTTAGATATGTGCTACAAAGAAATCAGAGGGTTCATGGACATCTTTCTCAATGAGTCATATTGTGTTATTTCTCACTCATGAACAATGTAGTACTCTTTGTTATGAGAAGCTTCAGTTTATGCCTATTACCTCTGTATCATTTGTTTTTCTTCTCAGTCACTTGACTTTCCCAATGGAGGAAACTTCCAATAGCTGGTGGAAGCTCACATTTTTACGCAAGAAGAAATCCACTCCAAAAACTGTTTATGAATCCGTAGGGGAACATGCTGGAACCGAAAAAGGAGCAGAGGGAACCAATGGAGACAGCAACTACACTCAACGCCTGGAAAAAATAGTGGATAAAAACACAAAGGGGAAACACGTAAAAGTGTCCAACTCAGGGAGGTTTAAGGAGAGGAAGAAAGTTCGGCCTGCACTAAATGATACTCCTGGAATTTGTCCAGAGCCTCCACCAGGCCAATAAGGAAGTGGAATCCCTGGACTGTGCATCAGGTGCTACTCTGGGCAACATGGCATCAAAACCATCAAACTGTGCACTAAGCCCCATTCTACTTATCGATATGGCAGCTGGAAGATGATTGTCCTCAGCACTGGGAGGTATGCGTGTAAACCTTTTTGAAGGCCATAATATCCATTGAGGAAAAGCAGCCTTTAACCCGCTTTTTAAGGCAATATTATACTGATTTCTACACTGTTTACAGACGTTAACCTCCAGCACGAATATATAAAATATGTCAATTTTTCCCTTTGCACTTATATGGATGTATGGCTTAGGCCCAACATGCTCCTGCATACATGGCCTCGTCTTCTTCAACATGTATCACTAATTAGCAGCTTTCTACTAAATCTTGTGTTTGCTGCTTATCAACAACCGTGTGTGCAGTAGTCCAGTCTGATACACCAACACAAGGCAGCACAAGGAAGTTGGACTTCAACTCATAACTCTGCCAGTTGAAGCCACTTATTTCTCAGGAAGAGACATTTACATATGTCTGTGTGCATAACAGCATGTACAGTGTCCATGTGTGAGTACACGTGATAAAGATATACTGTGTTTAGTAGTTAATACTCAGTATATTACATATTCACATACTGAACCTCTGTGTCATATGTGTGTATCCAATATACATGTGGTGACTTAAGTCAATTATATGCTAATTGGCATGATAAGTGGCCAAACCTTTGTATAAATCTGATTGTAAACTTATCATATGAAGAGAATTCAATTTTAAACCAAAAATGCAAGATTTCCTAAATTAAAAAACCAAACCAAAACATTTTTATATCCTATTTTGACCTCTGTCCTTGTGTTAATGTATTTGATCTGTAAGTGGTTTCTAGAAAGGTCTGTAATATATTTCACAATTGTGAGGCACTGATTACTTTGTTAGCAATTATGTCTATCATTTCTAATATTAAAACAAACAGCAAGTTAATAATTAACTACCAATTCTTTTTGCTAGCAGTGGTTGTTTATTGATGTACGAACAGAGATTTAACTGACATCAATGACCTACCAGTATCTATATCACTTTAGAGTTAATGTTTTCACAAGTTAATACATATAATGTCTCCAAGGAACTAAGATGGCAGCCCGTAGTAAAAAACAAAAACGAAAATGTCTCTGATATATATCAAAGATGGCTACAATGTAAAAGAATGTTGATGACATTTGAGTTATATCTTACAAATTTTTTTTATACAACTGTGGTGGTGCATATTGAATACATCTTCTGTATTTACATGCGCATTTCCAGTACATAATTTAAGTATGTATACCGCCATGCTTCAAAAACGATACCTGCGGGCAAAAAGCCATTGTTTTTTCTGCATAATATGTATGGGTGTATGTATATAGTTGTTTTGTATTTGCTTGTACAAGAAGCTGGGATAATTGTCCAGCTTTCTGGTTTTTAACATTTCTACTAGTAAATAAATTACACGGAATTGTATTGTTGCCTAGGTGAATGGTTCACATGTGTCTGTACGTTCTTCTTTTGGACATAATTGGTCTGCAAATTTTAAATTCGTACCTGTAACTAGGCCAGATATATTTATTGATGACACCATTATGGGAATCCCTTTTTCCTGTCCAACACGTATGCCAACTACTGGCGCACATTAAATCTGGATATAGCTTGCGTGTAATCCAGATTCCTGCGTGACTCATGCCTCAACTATTAATCACTGTGCCATATTTGGTTTTAAGCTTTTGCATGTACCCACGCCTGTTTTCATTTCTGTTTTCCTGTCGTTAATCTGTGTGGCACATTCCTGTAGTCCTATTATTGTTCAGTATACCTCATTACGTACAGTGCTCTTTCCTATGTATTCCTGTATGTCATGTTCCTTTTAAACAGATTCCATCAAGAACATTCTGTTTTAATTCTGACATGCAGTTTGGTTACAAAATTCAGATTGTAGATTATGAGGACTGCAGACCACGTTGTGGCACATTTTTGAACATTTGGGTTTACTAATAAAAGTCAAAGGCTCAACAAATAGGTTGCTTGACCTGAACCACAACTGTATTGTCTGTAGTGGCAATAATCCACAACATTTTCCACATGAGATAAACTAGAGCAGACTCTGCTCAGGAACACCATTCCACTTGACATGATTTCCCATGTTATTTCTAGGTTCTCATGTTCTGATGTGGCAGGATATCAGTGCACATAGCCTTGAACTGCAAATCGAAAGGACATTAAATCCATCGTCTTATGACATATCCCCTTTCCCAGCTTCTTTCAGTATTACATGGCCCTGCTTATGGACACTCTTTTAGAATACTGTGGGTTTTATTCAATAAACTGCAATCTACAATAGTTTCCCCTTGCAAATTTGATTTTATCCTTAAGTTTATTTTAAATTAATGTTTTTTTCCTTTCTAATTCTTAAATACCTCCACCAAAATTCTGTTCTCCTATAATAGGGACTCCAGATGTTGTGGACTACAACTACCTTGATGCTTTGCCAGCATTATGGCTGTTAGAGCGTTATGGGAGATGTAATCCACAACATCTGGAGTGCCAAATTGTTGCATACCTCTGTTAACATTCTATTCCACAAAATATTGAGAACTGGAAAAAAACAAACAAGTCTTCAGTTTTCTTTATGAGTGAGACCTCATCTATGATGATCTAAAATTAAGGGACTCACTGACCGGACATTGATTCCGACTTGATTCAATAGTGGTGGACAGAGTGTGTCAGGATACAATGTCCAATCAGGGAAGTAAAGAGAGGCTGCATCCAGTAGCAAAAATGTCCGGATGGCCTCCAATCTCCAATTACTATCTCACAAACCCATATAGACCATCTTAGAGGGAATGTATTTTGCTATTCTAATTGTTATGGCCATCTCATCGTAATTACATCTTACGGAACATGGGACTACAGGATTTTCCATCTAGAGGGAGGATGATTCATTATATTGAGGGGAACGCTACAATACTTATCATATTGTGTGATTACATGCAGTGGTGTATCCTGGTTTTGTGCTGCCCTAGGCAGGACAAAACTCAGGCGCCCCCCAGCCACCCCCCCCCCACCCAACCCTTCCCCCCCACCTTCTAAATACACACACACACACACAGTCAGACACATACACAAACACACACACACACACACACACACAGTCAGACACACACACAAACACACAGTCAGACACATACACAAACACACACAGTCACACACATACACAGACAGTCAGACACAAACACACACACAGTCAGACACACACACACACACATACACAGTCAGACACAAACACACACACACAGTCAGACACACACACAGTCAGACACAAACACACAGACACACACAGTCACATACACACACACACAGTCAGACACAAACACACACACACACACACACAGTCAGACACACAGACACAAACACAGTCAGACACAAACACACACACACACACGGACACATACACAGACACACAGTCAGACACAAACACAGTCAGACACACACACAGTCAGACACATACACAGTCAGACAAACACACACACAGTCACACACACAGTCAGACACAAACACACATTAACTTTTTTTTTAATTTAAATCCCCCCAACCTCCTTACCTTTGGGAGTGCTGGGGGGGGGGGGTCTCTCTCCCTGGTGGTCCAGTGGCTGCAGGGCGGGCGGCGCTGGCAGGCGGGCGGGCGGCGGCGAGGGAGCACTTCCCATGAGCTGACTGCTCAGCTCCCTCGCGCGTCGGCTGCAGAGTGAGGCTGGGAACCGGAAGATGACGTCATCTTCCGGCTCCCAGCCTCACTTTGCGGTGCGCGAGGGAGCTGAGCAGTCAGCTCATGGGAAGTGCTCCCTCGCCGGCCGCCCGGGATGTCAGTTAGCCGCAAGGCTAACAAGGCATCTGCCCTGGGCATTTGGGGGGCGGCGTTTTTTGCCGCCCCCTGAAAAATGCCGCCCAAGGCAAATGCCTTGTTTGCCTCGCGGCTAATACGTCCCTGATTACATGGTACTATTACTGGGCTATTCTAGTAAATGCAATGACAAATCTACGTAGCTAGGCACACTCAACAAATATATGTACGCAGGTATGCACAAACAATCCTTCCTTAACATACAAAGACTGAAATAAAACTAAATTTTCACCAGAATCCACACATAAAACATAACATTTCATAGTGCAGTATATATGTAAATAAAAAATGTGAGCTTTAAATAAACAGTAATAAACTCTCATTCTTCTGAGCCTCAAATACTTGCCCAATTAACCAGCATAGGCTAACCTGCTCCAGAACAAAGAAGCAATATAGTAGAAAATATTTATAGATACTGCACTATAGCATTTTATTTTTTTAGTATATTATTTTATTAGGAAATGGCAATGTAGCTTTTTTGAGGCAACTTCACCTTATACATACTGACCGCAGTCCACTCTTTCAAATACTTGGGTATGATATTAGACCCCAATCTATCTTTTGGCCTGCACATAGAAAAGCTTGCATCTAAACTTTATCCAAACCTAGGTGCCCTGTACAGAAACAAATCCTGCCTAAGCCCTACAGTAAAGGAAAAGATTGTACAGCAAATGCTGATGCCAATCATTGATTATGGGGATGTAGTATATGCATCTGCATCGCAATCCCACATTAATAAACTCAACACATTGTATAACTCGTTCTGCCGATTTGTGCTACAATGTAATTACAGGACCCACCATTGTGACATGCTAAAAGAACTAAACTGGCTGTCGCTGGAATCCAGATGCACCCTTCATCTTTCCAGCCTTGTGTTTAAGAGCTTTTCTGGGAAACTCCCACCCTACCTGAACAAAATGCTTTCCCCAGCTGTTCCCACTTCCTATAAGCTCTGATCCAGTACCAACACTTTACTTAGTCTACCTCAATACAAAAAGAAAACGGCCCGATCCTCCTTCTCCTACAGAGCACCGCAATTGTGGAACGACCTCCCGCACAATTTAAAATCATCCTTAAGCCTAAAGTCCTTTAAGAGATCCCTCTCTATATACCTCAAAACAGAATGCACCTGTCATGGTTGATTATATATTTCCTGCCTGTTCTATGTTAAATTTTGTATTTATTGTGTATTAATATTGTTTTTGTATTTTATTGTACCCTAATGTAACAATGCAATGATTTGTGGACCCAGGACATACTTGAAAACGAGAGAAATCTCAATGTATCTTTCCTGGTAAAATATTTTATGAATAAATATTTTCTGCTCCATTGCTTGGATGGGTATTGTGGTAACCTAACCCACCAGTGATTTATAGCTGCACTTTTGTTCTTCTATACCAATACACTAATCACATTTACTGATTTACACTTCTGCACTAATGTATACTCATTTTTTTTAAATTTATCCCCACATTACATTACCTGCCTGATTCAACACTATCGGATCAATAAATAGACGTATACATATGTATATTTCTTTATCATTGAATGGTGCAGCACATGCATTAAAACCCATGAAAAGCATGCACATTATAAAGGTAAACATGCACATTTTCACATGGCTTTCACCAGCAATTAGCATACACACATGTAGATTCCATCTTTAACATGCACAATGGACTTTCATACAGAAAGGTATTGTACACATGCAGGTCAATGTGGAAGGGATGTTGTATACCAAAAAGAGCACATGTGTTTGCTCACTTGCTAGCTGAAGGAATCTTCGCTATATGTGCACTGAAAAATGTTACACAAAGTACTTGCTATATATGCACAGAAAAAAGTTACACAAAGTACTTCTTGCACATATGCAGAAATTAAAAAAAAAAAAAATGAACATGAATATAAAGCAGAACTGAGTACACACACTGTAGAGAATGCATGCACACAGTGGAAAAGGCTGAACTGCAATGTAGAATATACTGGAAGGGTACTGTGTGACCATTTGAATAACCCAAGGCATTTTAAATCGTGTATTGCACAGAATTTCCTAAAGTAAATTCATTGGGTTGCATAGTCAAAAACGTACAGTTTTATCACAAAGTCACCATAGTGCCCTGGTACAATTGCAGGATTTATATATTCTGACTTGATTGACAGATTGTTAAACAATAGTGATCCTAACTTCCTACTAACATTTAATACGTTGACATAACGTGGTGCCTTTAAGTTGGCTGAGACTGTTAGCCAGATATTGAATTACCTCTGTAGACAGGAGCTGTATGCTAAACAGGTCAACTGCAAAGCTAGGAAGGTCTAGAAATCTGAAGCAGCGATATAGAGGAGGACAATGCTCCCTACCCCTTTCAGTATCTATGATGACAAGCTCTGGTTTATTCGCTAAAGTGTGAACTGTTGGGAATTCATTGAACTTTTTATATTTTAGGTAAAGCAGAACTGAGAACACAGCTGACTTGGAGATTTTTTAAAATTTTGGCTAATGTGGCATAAAATTCAAAATTCAAGCTCACATTGAATGACCCAGAATTAAAAGAACACTCCAAACAACACCATAAACACGACAGCCCGCTGCAGTGTTTACCCGTGGTCTTTACGTTTATTGGCTGAGAGCTCTTAACTGATGCTTTCAATCAATGAACAGGAGTTTGTTCAGTGCAGCCACAGGAAGAGGCAACTCTCAAACCATTCTTAAACAAAGGGCTCAAAATAAAAAAAATTACTACACAGGCCTGATAGTTACTGGCACAGTCACCAGGGTGAATTTCTAGTCACCATTGCGGGATTTAGCACTGCTAAAACCATTTGACTACTCATTAAAGAAGGGTACCATGGCTCTTCTGTTACAATAAACACTACAGTGTAGGAGGAAGTATAGGAGGAAGCTTTCCCAATCTGAGATTCAAGGTGGTTTTTAGGGCTATATTAATAGGACACTCCGGGAAGCAAAACCAGTTCATCTCACTGTGTTGCTTGGAGTCCCCTGGTGCTATCCTACAGTTCAGTGTGCAACCATTTATGAATGGTTTGACACGAAATCCAGGTGCCTACAGGCTGGCCCATGTCTGTTGCTCAGGGTATTGCCTTCTCATTAACCCTGAGTAGCAATGGGTGGTGAGTCTTGGTGTTGCTAAGGTTGAATACTGTTATACCCCCAGGAGGCAGAGCCATAGGCACCAATGAACTCTCTTTAATGTCATATGTTTTGAGCATTGTTTGATACTGAACAGTTGTTAGTTTGTAAATCACCTGTTTTATATTTTCCCAAAATGGGCATATTAGCCTGCAGTGCCAGAACATATGGCCGATCGTCCCCACCTGTACTTTACATCTCCAGCAGTAAGAAGTTGCATTAGTAAAAATATGAGGTAGCCTGTGTGGAGTCAAATACCACCTCATCCATATTTTGTATGTATTCTTAAAATGGTCTAGGCATTTTGTCGCCTCTTGTGTGTCTTAGTGCTCTCAGCCATTGTTCGGTAGAGAATTGCGTGTTAAGTTCCTCCTCCCATTTGAGCATATAGGAGAATTTGGAGGGTTTGGTGTGTTCTAGCAAGGCTTTGTAGCAGAGTGCCAATGGTTTTGTGCCTTTCTTTAATCCCCTGTATAATTGGGTGTTAACACTTCTGTCATTAGTAAGCAATGTCTGTATAATTACATAGTTACATAGCTGAAAAGAGACTTGCGTCCCTCAAGTTCAGCTTTCCTCGCATATGTTTTTGCTGTTGATCCAAAAGAAGGCAAAAAACCTAGTCTGAAGCGCTTCAAATTTTGCAACAAACTAGGAAAAAATTCCTTCTTGACCCCAAAATAGCAGTTAGATGTCTCCTTGGATCAAGCAGCTATTACCCCACTAATTAGAAATTATATCCCTGTATGTTATGTTTTTGCAAATATTTATCCAATTGCAGTTTAAACATCTGTATGGACTCTGATAAAACCACCTCTTCAGGCCGAGAATTCCATATTCTTATTGCTTTTACTGTAAAAACCTTTTCTTTGCCTTAGATGAAATCTCCTTTCTTCCAGCCTAAATGTGTGACCTTGTGTCCTATGTATAGCCCTGTTTATGAATAGATTTCCAGATAATGGTTTGTACTGGCCCCAAATATATTTGTATAATGTTATCATATCCCACTGAGGCGCCGTTTTTCCAAACTAAAGAGATTTACATTTTTTAACCTTTCTTCGTAACTAAAATGCTCCATTCCTTTTATCAATTGTAAATTGTAGCTTGTCTCTGTACTTTTTCTAGTGCCATGATATCCTTATTTAGAACAGGTTTCCAAAATTGCACAGCATATGTGTTTAGTCAGGATGTGTTTAAGCCTTAAGTATGTGAACAACTCTCTAGGGGGTAAATTATATTTCTGCTCTAATTCCGGGAATGGCAGTAGTCCTTGGTCAGTATATAGTTGTGCTATATTTTCTACCTCGCCCATACCCACGATTTAATAGGTAGGTCGGGTGTGTAATACTGTAGGCTCATTAGAGGTGCAAACATAAGTGGGTGGCTAGGGACCAAAAATTTGGTTGCCACCCACTTATGTTTGGACCAGAAGTTTGGTTGTAAACCAGGTACATCATATTCGTAGTTGACAATGGGTTGATTCTGTGTGGGTGTAGGTGGGGAGGGACCCACATCAATTGTGATAAAGTGTAAGGCTGTGTAGTAGCGTTTTCAAGCACATACCATAGGGGGTATTCTGATGAGTAAATAGCTGCTCCTAATTGGCCTAATGTGGTGGCAGTATAGTATTTGTGAATATCGGGGGCACCTAGGCCTCCTTCATGAAACTTGTAGTATATGTTTGTGGCTGCTATTTGGGGTGGTTTATGCTTCAGAATCAAACATTTTCATGCTTCTTATAGTTTTTTCCCCCCCAACTTTATTTTATATTTTCAATGCAAGGTGGGGGTAAAGAAGGAAAAAGAGGGGGGTTAAGGAGGACATCAAAGTTTACATTCCAAGAAAAGTATCACATATCCTTTAGAACAATACAGTAATGGAAATAACATCAGTTAACCAACACTGTGCAAAGCTTCCAGGAGTATCTCTGTCTGTCTGAATCCTTTATGCAGACAGAGAATTCATGTTTCTGCTGTGGTCGGTGTGGTGTGTTTTTTTTTTTTTTTTAGTCAAAGTAGTGGAGAGATGTAGCTGTGACAGTCTGGTCATATACTGTATGGGATGGTCTAAACGATGTGACACCTATTGGCGTAGGAATAGAGATATGTAACAGGGTTGATGTTCCAGGAGGGATAAGCCAAATGGCAAATGATTTAGGTAAACTAGAAAAATGGTCAGAATTGTGGCAACTGACACTTAATGTGGATAAGTGCAAGATAATGCATCTTGGACGTAAAAACCCAAGGGCAGAGTACAGAATATTTGTTAGAGTCCTAACCTCAACATCTGAGGAAAGGGATTTAGGGGTGATTATTTCTGATGACTTAAAAGTAGGCAGACAATGTAATAGAGCAGCAGGAAATGCTAGCAGAATGCTTGGTTGTATAGGGAGAGATATTAGCAGTAGAAAGAGGGAAGTGCTCATGCCATTGTACAGAACACTGGTGAGACCTCACTTGGAGTATTCTACACAGTACTGGAGACCGTATCTTCAGAAGGATATTGATACCTTAGAGAGAGTTCAGAGAAGAGCTACTAAACTGGTTCATGGATTGCGGGATAAAACTTACCAGGAAAGGTTAAAGGATCTTAACATGTATAGCTTGGAGGAAAGACGAGACAGGGGGATATGATAGAAACATTTAAATACATAAAGGGAATCAACATAGTAAAGGAGGAGACTATATTTAAAAGAAGAAAAAAATACCACAATAAGAGGACAGTCTTAAATTAGAGGGACAAAGGTTTAAAAATAATATCAGGAAGTATTACTTTACTGAGAGGGTAGAGGATGCATGGAATAGTCTTCCAGCTGAAGTGGTAGATGTTAACACAGTAAAGGAGTTTAAGCATGCGTGGGATAGGCATAAGGCTATCCTAACTATAAGATAAGGCCAGGGACTAAAGAAAGTATTTAGAAAATTAAGCAGACTAGATGGGCCGAATGGTTCTTATCTGCCGTCACATTCTATGTTTCTATGTTCTCGATTGGAGTGCACGGTAACACAAAGACAATGCTTTGGGTTTGGTAGGAGTAGACCAGCATCTTAAATGCATACAATGGAGATCTGGAAATGAGGTCATGTGTGTGTCCCAGCCCCGTTCCACCGGTTTAAGAGGGCACTGTTAAACTGGAGATAGTAGAAGATATAGCGGCACAGTAATGGGAAGGAAGCTTGTAGCTCAGGGAATGGCGTTATTTTATTGCCCTTCATGACTTGTGATGTGTATTGAATGCCCTGTTCTAGCCATGGAGTCATGTTGAGTTCTGGTATCGGTGCTAAGGGCAAATAAAGTGTAGGCGACTTTAGGGAATGCATGACTGAGTCCCATGTCTTAATGGCCAAGGATGTAATTGGGACAGTGATGGGACGATCCTCTGAAACAATCAGAGAGATGTTGGTGGCATGCCATGTCTCGGAGTGTGGTATGATTCCATGTCCACCCACTGAAGAGTACCCTCATCACTGTGTAGTGCTATGGTTTGTACCAATATTGTGGCTCTAAAAGAAGCTTCTATGTCCGGGGCACCCATACCTCCCCGGTCATCAGATTGTTTTATCAGTTTGTAGCATAGTCTTGCCCTCTTTTTTCCCAAATAATTGACTGAATAGCATTTGAGCATCCTTGTGAAAAAATTGTGGAACTTCTTATATACTGCTCAAAAAAATAAAGGGAACACTTAAACAACACAATGTAGCTCCAAGTCAATCACACTTCTGTGAAATCAAACTGTCCACTTAGGAAGCAACACTGAGTGACAATCAATTTCACATGCTGTTGTGCAAATGGGATAGACAACAGGTGGAAATTATAGGCAATTAGCAAGACACCCCCAATGAAGGAGTGGTTCTGCAGGTTGTGACCACAGACCACTTCTCAGTTCCTATGCTTCCTGGTTGATGTTTTGGTCACTTTTGAATGCTGGCGGTGCTTTCACTCTAGTGGTAGCATGAGACAGAGTCTACAACCCACACAAGTGGCTCAGGTAGTGCAGCTCATCCAGGATGGCACATCAATGTGTGCTGTGGCAAGAAGGTTTGCTGTGTCTTTCAGCGTAGTGTCCAGAGCATGGAAGCGCTACTAGGAGACAGGCCAGTACATCAGGAGACGTGAAGGAAGCCGTAGAAAGGCAACAACCCAGCAGTAGGACCGCTATCTCCGCCTTTGTGCAAGGAGGAACAAGAGGAGCACTGCCAGAGCCCTGCAAAATGACCTCCAGCAGGCAATAAATGTGCATGTGTATGCTCAAACGGTCAGAAACAGACTTCATGAGGGTGGTATGAGGGCCCGACGTCCAAAGGTAGGGGTTGTGCTTACAGCCCAACACCGTGCAGGACGTTTGGCATTTGCCAGAGAGCACCAAGATTGGCAAATTCGCCACTGGCGCCCTGTGCTTTTCACAGATGAAAGCAGGTTCACACTGAGCACATGTGACAGACGTGACAGAATCTGGAGACGCCGTGGAGAAAGTTCTGCTGCCTGAAACATATTCCAGCATGACCGGTTTGGCAGTGGGTCAGTAATGGTGTGGGGTGGCATTTTGTGCTTGCCAGAGGTAGCCTGACTGCCATTAGGTACCGAGATGAGATCCTCAGACCCCTTGTGAGACCATATGCTGGTGCGGTTGGCCCTGGGTTCCTCTTAATGCAAGACAATGCTAGACCTCATGTGGCTGAAGTGTATCAGCAGTTCCTGCAAGACGAAGGCATTGATGCTATGGACTGGCCTGCCCGTTCCCCAAACCTGAATCCAATTGAGCACATCTGGGAAATCATGTCTCGCTCCATTCACCAACGTCACATTGCACCACAGACTGTCCAGGAGTTGGCAGATGCTTTAGTTCAGGTCTGGGAGGAGATCCCTCAGGAGACCATCCGCCACCTCATCAGGAGCATGCACAGGCGTTGTAGGGAGGTCATACAGGCACGTGGAGGCCACACACACTACTGAGCCTCATTTTGACTTGTTTTAAGGACATTACATCAAAGTTGGATCAGCCTGTAGTGTGTTTTTCCACTTTAATTTTGAGTGTGACTCCAAATCCAGACCATGGGTTGAAAAATTTGATTTCCATTTTTTTTTTTCATTTTGTGTGATTTTGTTGTCAGCACATTCAACTATGTAAAGAACAAAGTATTTCAGAAGAATATTTAATTCATTCAGATCTAGTATGTGTTATTTTTGTGTTCCCTTTATTTTTTTTGAGAAGTGTAGTTAATGTCATCCCCACAATGCTACTGTAATGGAATGCTATACACCACAGGAAAGTATGTTTAAATAAATAAATAAATAGAAAAGGGCCCCAGGGATTTAGGGCTCAGTCACAAATGCACCCTCTGTAACTCATTATGTTAAGCCACTGAATCATATCCTGGTACAATGCATCACTAAAACGCTGCATATATGTAAAACGGTAACTGCATCCTTTGAAGTTTAAATTGATAATTAAGAGACAGGCGGATCATTTTGTGACATTAATTACTAACCCGCACTACGTTTTAGTCACAAAACTCTGAATTGTAGCCAACTAAAATCTGAATTGGGAAAAACTCTTGTCAAAATTTTACTATTCTGCATAAATGTTGCTGTTCGAATATCAATTTGCTGAAATTCTGACTTTAGTGAATTAACTTGCGATTGCTGCTTTGGTTGTTGCAGAGAGCTCCAGGGAAGATCTTTAAAATCCATGCTAGATTTGTCTATTAAAACAAATCACACAGTAGGTGAAAGCTAACACCACATACAATGAATACTACCACTTTAAATCTTGGAGGTAGTAGATGCTTTCACTTATAATCTGTAATAAAAGCATAAAATACAAACCATAGTGTACTATATATGATCCAAGTATAATAAATAAGAACAAATCGGTCAAACTCACATGTTGCTGAGCCTATTAGTTAGCAGGCTCAGACTGTCAGCGCTCTTTACAGGTATTAAACTCAGGCTCTCTGCTCCCAACAGGAATTATTCCTCCAAATCCTTTTCGACCACCTCAATGATCCAAACTAGATCAGGTATAAAACAATTTATTTAGGGAAAGAGTATTTCCAGAAAATGGTTAAAAAGAGTATAAAACTTATGTAAAACAGCAGCACTAACGCATTTCAACCTTCAGCAGGTCTTTTTCAAAGTGCATAAGGTTCATCTCTTTGTTTCCACGTTTATTCCGTCATTTGCACGGCTTTCCGTTTAATTTTAGCACGCTTTTTCGGACTTCCCAGTTCATTTTGCATCTACGTGCCATTTCTGCCTCTTTTGTCATGACGCTCGGTGTCCCGACCTGATATCACGCGTTCTTCTGTAGCGTTTCCGGACGCCATCTTAATTAAGGTAAGATCATAAAGTCTGCCCTTAATTCTGACATAGTCCATAAACAAGTCCATTTACACATATTAAAAATATCTAAAATGATCTAAACAAGATACCTGTAAATAGAGATCGATATCCAACACATAATTAAACACAATACTATGTATATCTATAAAAACATTTCAGAAGAGAAAAATATGGGAGATAATGGGGATTAGTAAAGAAAATATCTTTATATTTTCTAGAAAGACTAGATGGTAAGCATTTCGAAGAGGGTAAAATTATAAAATATATGTATATAAAAAATGATTTATTAAATATTTTTATATAGAATGAGTAATTTCAAAGTACACATTTAATCCTTTGGGGGTTATGGTGTCAAGGTTAAAAATCCATTCCATTTCTTTTCTATGAAGTCATTAAAGTCATAGAGTGGCCATATTTTGGCCAAATGGACTCATTGGTGTTATTCTTAGCATAATTATTTTACATTCGCTTCTGTACTATAAACAACAAAAACAATTGACTGGAATGTGCCACTTCAGGCTGATAATAAAGTTCTTGACATCAGAAATGGAATTTCGCATTGAGGAATATTGGTTCTTAAAGGTTCAATACCCGATATAAATTCAGATCAAATAAAAAATGATCAAATCAGCTATAAGCTTCCCTATGTCTGTTAAAGTACTTTTACTATCCTGAGAGTCTGTACTGCAGGGTTCTCACAGTAGAAAGCTGACATCTAGAGGGCAACTCCAAAAGACCTCTGGTGTTACCATAGATCACTCATGTGTAATAAATTCTGTACTGCCATTGAAGTTTCTAAAAGCATCAAGATTGCATGAGTTCTCATGTGGATTGGTGTTAGCTGATTGGAGAAGTTGCAATGCCTCGGAATTTTCAGCAACTGCAGGAACATTATGTGTGACCATTACCTGCCCATATGTGGCATTACCTATGTAACAATAAAAATACATTTGTCAACTGAAGCCTGCGGTGCCCCTTTACTAGTAAACAATAATATTATATATATTCCCTCTGTATGTTTGCGTTCTCAGTCATTGAAATCTGCTTGCCATCTTCTTCTTAGTTTAAGTTTCTGTATAGTCCTTTGTGAACCTTCTTTTGTGGCCTATTTTGTCACATTTGACTGCTAGGTCACTGGTGCAGCCGCTCCCTCAGAGAGCTTTATTACTGCCACATTCTACCTTCTCTGTTTGTACAAGGTGTTACCAGTGACTCATTCTCTCAACACGTGACTGCCATATTCAGTCTCTCTATTCAGTTGTCATGTTTCCTAAATGACAGTGATTTAGAGATCAAAGGTCACGCCACCTGCAGTTTCTCTCTGTAGTTTAATGTAGTTCTCCATAGAATGTTAATGTAAAGTATCTAAGTGTTCACGTGAAATCAGTATGTATTGGAGATAATAATCTTCTGGGATTTATCTGCAGCACAAACATAACAAAAAAAACCAAAAAACAAACCCTTCAACTTGTTATTTCTTTATTTTTACATTCGGGCCAGATATACCTAGCTTGTCTTGTAAATGTAGTTCTTTTAATCCATCTACTAATGCATCATTTGGAAAAAATGCACTAGCTTTTATTGTCCAAATCAAATTACTAATATTATGGCTTACAGGCTCCATAACGAGGACAGGTATTCTGATGGTAAATGTATCCCTTTGCCAATATACATGTAGGGTTAATCACTAAAGTGAGAATTTAATGTGAATTCCAAATGGAAGGTCAATGTAGCTGAACAGGAAACATAGCAAGAGAATGATTACTGATCAGCTATTTTTACCTTGAATTTGAAATTCACTTTGAATTCTCACTTTAGTTAATACTCCTGAGAGTCAGCTATGTGTCCAATTTGGTTACTTTGCCCTTAAATGTGAATTTTTTTTTAAAAGCTACTTTAAACTCTCAATTTAGTGAATGACCATGATGATGTGGGGTGTCCCTTAAGTGTTGTGTACCTTGTAATATCAGTACACCATAGTGGGTAAAAATAATGCTACGCATGCTCACCTATTATAGAACTACAACACCCATGATTCTTTGCTGGCCTTAAAACTTCAAAAACATGAAGAGAGTTATAGTTCTGCACCGCTGAAGAATATATTTTGGCTACCTCGGCAATACACAGTAATGTTAATATATAAGCTATTAAAAGCCAGACCACATTCTGTTCAAAGGTAAAAAAAATAATAGAAAGGCAACACACAATATTGTGTTCTCCATTTATTTTAACAAGTTCCTCTATGTAACAAGTGTTTTGTTTTTTTTAACAGTTGGTTTACCAAAGCTTATTCAATATAACCTTTATCTTTTAGATATCTGTTCCCTATATAAACCGACTGCACTTATCCATTCACATACCATAACATCTAATTACACCATGTCAGTTTAAAGTACATTCTCAACGGCACAATATGAGGGTGGAGATACAGGGCCAATGTCACGTACAATAGTGGTTATGGCACATTGGCTCACATCACGTGAGGCACCACCAAGACTCAGCCCACAGAGGAGTTGATGAGGTGTATATTCACTGTACAGCACAATCAAACACAATCATTTCGAGGTAGACACATCAGCGATGGGCACAGTGGAATCTCTCAAAATGGTCATCAATGGAATAAGTTGAATAACTTATGTATCCATGACATTATGGAGCAAGACGCTCATAAACCCAACCCCCTTCCCCTTTGTGTGTCCAGGGACTGTGCTCTTCTCCGTTTTGGCGGCGAAAAACAATACGATCATGCAGACGATTGGTCTGTCCCTGCCAAAATTCCATGACAGATGGGCGAATAATGTAACCTCCCCTGAGGAATAAGTGGGGAACACATTAGTATCTCTAAAGGAGATTTCCAGCCCAATAAAACAATTGTTAAACTCACCACTCAGGAGGTCTGGGCACTTCTTTCTCCTTGTACTCCTCCTCTAGCTCAGCATTCTTTGTGCGCAGATACTGTGGTAAACAAGTTATGTAATGTACAAGAAATTTGAAATTGCACGATGGGGGGGGGAGGGGAATTGGTGTTCATTCTGTAAGGGGAATCTATTTAATTTTGACAGAAAAAAAAGCAAAAGAGAAGCGTGTCACGTCAGTAAGTATGTGACTATTGATGATGTAAAGGCATCTGTGATACTTATGTAATGGTGGAAGATCTTAATGATTTTAAAGTGCTGCAAACATACATTATTACTAACTTCATTAAAAAAAAAAAAAAAAAAAGCAAAACAAAATTACTTGCAAAACAGTGTGTAACACAGGGTGCCAGTTTGAGAATATGTGAGAATCTTAGTGGTGCACTGGAGTATGTAGAGGGAGCAGTGACTGTATTTGGACATATGCAGAGAGACTAAAGACAACCTTATGGTATACGGAACATAGGAAAGTGACTGGGTGACTGCAGAAGAAGAAGTATGAGTATCTGAGAGAATGCAATGAAATGTGACTATATGAGTCTATGTAGAAGGAGATACTAGAGCACCTGATAAAATGAAGAGAGAGGGGTATCTGTAAGTAAATATGGTGACAGGTGGTGTCTTGGAAAACAATGACTTATAGAACCTGTATTACGTTTCCCACAAACCTCTCTGTCAGGAATAACTTGACTCTGTCTGCTCACAGCTGCTCCAATCTGGCTACTTTTGGGACGAGAGTGAAAATATTTTTCAGATTCCTCATCTGAAAGCTGCTCCACAGAACCCTCAATCCGAACCTAAATGAAAGCAAAACCTCATGAGAACCATATACTTCTAGTGATGGAAATTTCAAAACCAGTGTGCATGATGCCTATGGGTGCATCTTATTCTGTACCGTCTGTTGTTCATTCTTGCTTATAAACAGTTTGCTGCTATTTTGCACTCAATGAAGTTTTGAAAATATTAATTAAAAAAACAAGGATAAAAGTATACTTTAAAACGATTGTGATCATATTTAGTTGCGATCCATAGATGAAGGGTATTTATGATCCTCATGATATCTTTAAGATATATATGATAATATCTTTATTACATGTCTATTCAAACTTCAGTACTTGCTTCAGGGCCAGACATAAATAAAACAAAGTTCAACTTTTTTTTAAAAAACATTCCTCTTTCTGATAACCCATTCATTTCAAAGGTGACTGTTTAAGAAGTGTGGTGGTCTGGCTGATGTGATAGCACATTGTACCTTAACATGTGGTTTAAAATAGCCATCATAAATTAGCTTAGTTTAATAGAACAGCTCTACGAGAGGATAATAAAAGTTAGCCAGCAGAATACTCCACATAAAATACTCACTGGAAACTAGCTTTAACTGATACCTGAAAAGTTTTGTCTTTAATTGTCATGGTTACATTATTTGGGTCACGTATGTAATACATCAGGTTTTCTTCTGTGGGTAAATTAGGGCATTTTATTCTGCAATCTTCTGTATGCTCCAGGAAAATCCCTTCCTGTATTTTTCTGGTTGTATTCTTTTTTTTTTTTTTTATCTGTTTTTTTAGGTGCGTAGGGATACAAACTGGCATGTGTTGCCACAACAGCAGGCACACACAAATAAAACAAACAGGGTAAACAGTGTCATGGCATGCAAATAGGGCACCAATGTTTTGCTAGTTTAGATTTAAGTCTAGTGCAGATATATTAAGATAACAATGCATATTAAACCACTAGTGTTAATAGTGATGTGCCTGTCTTGTTATAAGGGATTTTGAGGCGAGTCAGGTATCATGCTACACTGTGCTTTAACTGCGTGTTGTGTTACAGGCTTTGTACATACATTCCTAGTTAAAGGAATCTCTATATGGTTACGGATGCTTACGCCTAAAACTGTAGGTGGCAATAAATTAAATTAAGATTAGGCAAATAAGAAGCAGGCTAGTCTAGCAATATAAATGCTATTGGTGCCGATCTAGCTCCAAGTGGGTTGCATATAGTAATAAAAAAATACCAGCAATAAGCGGGTGGTTGAGTAACAAAATAAGGAGGGATGACTTAAAGCATGACAGTATTGCTTTTGAGTCTCTCACTGGGTTAAATGCATGGGTATTAAGCCTGTTTTCATTGAGGTTAAGGCGTCAGCCCACTCCCATTATAGGTAGGCCCAGTGTGGAATATGGCAGCCCGTAGGGGGTTGTGGTCTGGCTTTGTCGGATTAGGGCCCCATCACTTCGGACTTGTAGGTCTATTTTACTGGTTCAGGTGCTGAAAGTCCGGGTGGGAAAAGTCCACATATGCCATTGCTGGTGCAGGTGGCTTGCAGTTTTCTGCTGGAGCAGAAGTTGGGGCACGGCACCCTGTTGCCGTCTGTGTTGGAGCGTGGTTTCCCGCCGCCGCGGGTGAGGAAGCATGGCTCTGTGCCGTCGCAGCTGTTGGAGTGTAACCCTCCGCCTTCTCGTGAGTTGGAAAGGGGTAGAGTCCCTGGTAATCCACGGCTTGGGTGTGTGGCTGGGAGAGGGACAGGATGCTGCCGAAACTAGTGTCCCTAGGGCAGCCTGTCAGGTAGGCTGGTTTGTCTGCGAGCTTGAACTGTATGCCGCAGCGAGGTTGTCACTAGTCCCCTTTCTAGTTGGACCCAGAAATTCTGGAATATTGCCTCCAGTCTCTGCAGGGGGCACATCGTATTGTTGCTTTCTGCAGCGAAGGGCAGAGTTAGGCATGCGTGGGTATGCACTCTGTGGTTGCAGGAGCTGTCCTAAAATGCTTCAGGATTGCGAGAGTCAGCCCAGCAGGGACTGGGATAACCCTCGCCGGTCTAAAGGGAGTGGGAGGGGTTGGAGCGAGGGTGGCTCGCATGGCAAACTTGAGATCGGGGAAGTCGGCTGTCCTTCCCCTGTCCCGTCGCCCTTAGGCCTCAGCGAGCTCCCCCTATCTCCCCGGCATCGGAGGGTTTCAAGAGAGGTATTGGCGGATTCTCCATGGCACCCCTAGTGTAGGCAGCGTGAGATCACCCCGATTTTGCTGCGGCTTGCAACTACCCCCGACAATCAGTGAGAAGTGTAGAGATTGTAGCCGTATGAGTCCAGTAAGGCAGATGTAAAAAACAGATACAAATTTTGTAACTTGTAGGGGTGGGGCCAAGCTGCTGAACGAACCAGCCGCATTTCAGCCGAGCGCCGTATATTGCCACTGTATTTTAGCAATTCCAAGCCGTTTTCACCGTCCGATAGACAGGATACCGGTGCAGCCAGCAGCAATGGGATGTAAGCTGAAAAAAAACAGAAACCCGATCGGGCACGAATATCGAAGACCTCTTCAGACAAACACACAGAGCATGCAGGCCCAAGATGGCCGCAGTCATAGATGGGTTTTCACACTCTTCAGAGGAGTCGATGCTTCGGATGGGTGCTGCCAACCAACCTCCCCTTCCAACAGCCCCACAGAATGCAGACTCTAATCCAGTGACAAATGCCACTCTGAAGGAGCTGCTACATGGCCTCCAGCTCACCTTACAGGCTGACATGGCCTCTCTTCTGGCTAAACTAACTGGCTTGGTGAGCAGATTGGGGACAGTGGAGACAGCAGCAGCAGACAAAGCTCAAAAACTTACAACTCTCTCCAACGAAGTGCAGACTCTAAAGGCACAGCAAACAGCCTTCAAACACCGCTTTGCACTGATGGAGGATGCCAGACGCCAAAATAACCTCAAGGTCTGAGGTATCCCAGAGGAGATCCCAGCTGCGGAGCTCCCGCATTTAATGAGCTGAAACAAGCTAAGAGCATCAGGTTCGATGGGATACTCAGAATCCCGAAGCCTCGGAAAGCTCCAGAGACCGCTTCTAGAGATTTGGTGGTCACATTCAGCAATGGTAGGGAGAAGGCAGCAGTACAGGCAGCAATTAAGGGAGCTTCTCCGCTCTCTTTTGAGAACATGGTGCTCACGTTTTACGCCAACCTATCTGGGGACACCCTGAAATGGAGGAAAACCCTACAACCCTTCACCACACTGCTACGCACTCACAATATTCCATACCGCTGGAGATAACCGCGGCTACTCCACATATCGAAAGAGGACTCTGCCCACACTGTCCGAGACCTGAACGAAGCTGCAGCCATCTCTCAGACCCTCTGCCTTCCACGAGATTTGCTAACCCAGCCTGGAACAAGCAGTGCCATGACAACAGCACACATCTGGGACCCCGCGAGAGTTATCCCGTTTGTACTTTAGAGGGCCCACTCGGAAGCATATGCTGCAGCCACGACCTCAGGCGGTACTGGACTTTACTGGTGGTATAGTGGATGTGAGTAAGTATAAAACAGAGGAGGATGCAGGATTGGGGGGAGGGAGCATTGGCAGGGGTAGGAGAGGTTGGTGTCACCTATGAATAGGAAAAGAAAATTATGGGTAGTAGGAACACAAACACACACACACACACACACCTCTATTAGAAGGGTCCTGCTGGGGCCAATTCATACAATGACTTACTCACTAAACACCAACCTCAAAATGTAAAGTTTGATAAAAACAAAACAAAACACTATTGCATTTTGTGAGTGAGTTTACTGGATCTTGTATGTACCTCATAATAAACCATAAAGTGGAACCATAACCATACTGAAGGTGGAATCATCTATAAGTATCTCCAGAACCCCAAGATTGCGTTATTTTCCCTCATCTCTTCACCAGTCCCTACTACCCAGCCTTCTTGTATTTTTTGTAGAAGGCATAAATAAGGAAAATCCAGCCACACACAGAAGCAATCCTTGCATTGACATGATCAAAAACAAACATGGAGATTGATACTTTAGACAAAGCAATTAGGCTAGATACATACAAGTGTGTGCATTATTATTAAGTCAAATTAACAGACGAGGCAAGGATCTTCATCAGGTCAAATAAAACAACTGATGAAACAAAAATCATTTTACCTGTCGATTCAAGGGCTCCCAGAAAAAGAGAAGAGAGGCAACAGGGTTTTCTTCCTGCAGAGACAAACACACAACTCTGAAATATACACAGAGAAAAACCAACAAGTGATGCAAAATATTCATTAAAACATAAATACATCAAGTATACCTGTGATACAATTATAAATTCTTACCAATAGAATATGCAGAAGTGGAATCCTGAACATATTTACGCAACTGATGATTTCACAATTTAGGTATTCAGATGGCAAAATTGGTAGCTGTACACCAGTTCACTTTGACAATCAGAGGCTTGCTGCCAAGTGGGGCATAGGGCCAGATGTCATCTCAGTGTGGGTGATAACTTTAAAAACAAAAGTGCATTGAAGTAGGGCTGAATGCAAAATATGTTGTATGTCTTCTTGCTCTGAGCTAGAAATTATTGTAACCTAATGAGCTGCCTGCAATAAGTCAGGTTTCAAACCCTAAAGTCCAGGTAGTGACCATTATACATACTGACATCCTCTGCTATATAACATTACAAATATCTGGTCGGCTAAATGGACACTTTAAGCAACAAAGCTTAAAGTGTCTTCTCCAGGGCTGCACCTTTTCTGCGGAACTCCCTTCCCTTCTCCGTTAGACTTTCACCACCCAGTCTCCACTTCTTCAAAAACATCTTTGAAAACACACTCCTTAGGACAGCATATCATCTAAACTGTTAACGGTTTTCACCGCCCCCATGACTCCTCTCCTGCAATTGTCAAAAATATCCTACTAAGTTCTCAGTGAATACTTTTCTAGCAACCTATTTCATTACCCCTACTTATACCCTCTGTGTCACTATACCCCACTCCCTTTAGCATGTAAGCTCATTGAGCAGGGCTCTCAAAACCTCTGTTCCTGTGCTTCCATTTGTCTGGTTACAATTATGTGTCTGTTAGTCCACCCATTGTACAGCGCTATGGAATTTGCAGGCGCTATATAAATAATAAAATAATAATAATAATAATAATAATGTGATTTTGGTGCTAAGACTCTGTCTCAGCAGTCTGACAATTGTAAACAGTGATACATGGAAATGTTTAAATTTTTCAGTCAATGTGCCTCTAGAGGATGTCAATCAGCAAGTCACGAGAGGCACTTCCTAGTGTTTGTCATGTTTGTCATCTAGACAGTCACCAAAGGCACATTTAAATAATTGAAAGTCTTCAAATTTGTTCTTATCAAGCATAGCATAGTCTTGCAAAATGTTGTAAATGCTTCTCATGAGAAGCAACTGATTGGCTGAATATGGTGACTGGTAAGCATGCTGGTAGGTCCCTAATGCTTCTCTATAAAAGTACTAGATTGGGAATAAGATAACATGCTAAATGCATTAACATTAAAAACAAATCTATTTATTTTTAATGTTCGATTATCCCTTTAATTCATTCTTCACTAATAAACTCATTACACACAACTGGGTTAAGATTACCTTTTCAGCATGAAAAGTTAACATGCCCCTTACCATTTTTATTCTGTAAGGTGTTGTCCTAAGCCTGCCAAAGAGCTTATTTGTATAAAAACTTGGTTTTCATTCCTTTCAATGTTTACTTTGTAATCCTTGAGTCTTACTATTTTTATACTTTTTTTTTGTGTGTGCTGCGATTTACTCAAGTTGTCTGTAGCACTACATAGCTACATTTTGTACTATGAATGGTCTACTTGAGATACAAGTGAATAATCTGGAATGTAATGAGCTCAGCTGTTAGAGCAGTGTTTCAATAAAAAAATAATAGTCATGGTGAGCGCTCATATACTTTCTTTGTCGTATAAGGGTGCAATTGGCCTCCGAATCCATAGTCCAGTATATAGCAAAAGTAAAAATGATGGTCCCGCACTGTTTCAAGAGCATATGTATCCTACTCAATTTTCCCAACGCAGAACTCAGAATTCTATTCTCAGAATCATCCTTTAAATAATCATCCTCTCACTTTACATACTAGGATAAAAATTTGTTTGCAACATGGATGCTGATAAATGAACCGACTGCAACGATTTTTAACCCATCTGTGTGTAAACTAAATATATATGCAAATTCACAGACTACAGGTGAATTAGCATCTGATTTGCATTGTGTGACCAGACAAAAATGATGTTTTTGTTATTTAACCTAGCAAGTGTAATTACATATCAACAATTCAATTCCCAATTCAGGAATTGGTAAATTATTATTATTAGGCAAACATGATATCACGTTTCTATAAATGAGGAGTGTTGTTGGCACTGCCTCTCCATATAACACAGTGAGTGAGGAGAGCTTACACCTCCTGCAAACCTTAGACCGTCAGGCAGAGTTTGAATGAGACAGACTTAGGGCCTTCTCTCCAGTGCTGCTTTGCAGAAACCATCACCATGCAGTAAGTCCCACACAGTAATTACAGGTAATAAGAAAATTGCTGCTGGAATAAGTCATTGGAGTAGGGGGAGTATTGATCGCTGAGTGGCATCTTCATTAGCTGCCAGGAACTTTAAAAAGTCATTATGGCCTAGCATGTCCTTGTTAGCGATCTGTATTGATTAGATGTCAATGATTACATTTGCAGTGAATATCTAACTTCACGTTCTTTCTGTATCACCACCTGGAACCAGCCAGTGTCAAAATCACATCCTCATTTTATTGTCATCTGGTGGGGGTATGAGATGCTAACTATTCTAGCCCTGACCTAGAAGCCAAACTAGCCATCCCTACCCTTACCGCACCCCAATAAACTACTATTATTATTATTGACATTTATATAGCACCAACAGATTCCGTAGCTCTTTACAATATTATAAAAGGGGAAGATTTTACAATAAATAAGACAATTACAAAAAAACTTACAAGAACGATAGGGTGAAGAGGACCCTGCTCAAATGTGCTTACAGTCTACAGGAGGTAAATAAAGCCTGGGCCTTATTTTCTCTGCAGGGGCATTGAGGAAAATCTCTCTCACTGAAGGAATCAAAGGAATGGTGTATCATACTGTTTTTATTAGCTAAAAATCCAGTAGAACTGGAATTAGGACAGATGACCTCTCACACACAGTAAGATTTTCAGAGGTGATATTAGATTGCGTACAGTTATTATAGTTGGTGTTATTATAATGTCCCATTATTATAGTACATATAACAATTAAAAGGTATCAGGGAACACAACAACAGATGTGTAATATAAGGCTTTGTTAAGCAATAATAACTAATATGAGTATAAGAAAAAACACAAAATAAAGAATGACTAATGCACCATTTAGGGGGCTTACCCACCTTCCTAACAACTAAAGTAGAGATTCCAGTACTGAAAGATACTAGACAAACAAAAGTCTGAATAGAGGGCTCTGAAATAGGAATGGAACCAGGTGAAACCACTTGACATTATCCTACAGGATACGCCTGGCAACATCCAGATGTTGCAGCCCCCTACAGAGTAGTAGGCTAGTCAAGCACAAGTTGATTATTTCGAAATCCTCTTTTCAAATGCATGACCTTCTCAATCTTGCATGGCGCTCTTTCTCCACAATAGCCAGGTACCTGATTGAGGTTCCACTTTGGAGTTACATCTTGCAGATAGACGACTTTTTGTGAGGACTCTGTGGGCTGCACTATTCAGACTTTTGTTTGTCTAGTATCATTCCCTACTAGCCCTTTAGATGTAAGGAAGGGGGATAAGCCCTTAAAATGGTGCAATAGGTGTTCTTTCCTTTTAATAGTGGCCTGTCTTTGTCTATATGTTTTATTACTTTATATACTAATATTACTTATTAATGTTTACTAGAGCACTAGATTATACATCTATTGTTGTGCTCCCTGATACATTTTACTATTATATGTACTATTCTCAAGACATCCTAATTATCAGAGGAATCTGCAAGTCTTATAAAATACAAACCTATAGTTTTAATTATCTTACTACTCCTCTAAAGGATTATTGGTGTACTGTACATATCCTCATTATTATAGAACCGAGAAAATGGAAAAAACTCTTTCTTGCTTTTCCGATATCAGTACAGCATGTATATATATGCACTCTGCAGTTTAGATGGCAGATATTCTTACCAGCTCTATTCCTTTCCTACTTCCTCTGTTTGTGTAAAATCGAAAGCCATCTGAACCAAATCCTTTCAGGAGGACCATGCGGGCTGACGGTTTCCCATCCCTGAAAGAAAATTGAAAATAAAAGTAAGAGATGAGCAGAAGCAATGATTCAGGAAGGAAAATGATACTAGCTTAAGCTGGCTTGAAATGTAAGAGAGTAGGTAGGCAAGTGGATATTAAAAATGAAATAAAAAGTGATGAAACAGCACCTGGTGGCTGTGGCCAGACACATTGCATTTGGCTCTGCAATGCCTGAACATTGAGCGACCTCTTGGAACCAGGAATTAAACTGAATAATTGGATCAAGGGAAGCTAGGTGGCTTTCTTCAAATGCCTGTAAGGGAGACAGATGTTAAAAAAAAAAAGTTAGCACACACACACACTATAATAAAGAGAATTATATAAAAAAAATTTTTTAAAAATTAAAATACCGTTGGAGACCATTATCATGTGTAAGAATATCTAAGAGACTTGTTTCCCATGAGGACAAGGACCGTTTTATGTTATTTGGAACATGTACAATTTCTACATAGGCTAAACATCCCAAACCAGATCATTCTTTGTGACTATTTCTTAAATTGAAAAAAACAAAACAAACAAAAAAGACTCTTAAATAACAAGCACAACACCAGTTATATAAAAATTGCCACATAGCAATAAAATAAAATGTTAACAGCATAAGCGCTTATCTTGGAGGCTATTTCACTACATTTGTCAAATCTAATTTATTTCACAGAAAACAATGGTTGGGTAACTTTTTGTGGACATGTGAATATAGAAATATAAATTAATACAAATACTTAAAGTTTTCAGGCTACAGCACAGTGTTTGAGAGAAAGTTAATTAATATAAAAATTAGCTACATAGGGACAGCGCTTGTAGTGTTTTCATGTACATTCCTACCACATATGCATGCAAAGGAAAGTTTTCATCTTGATGTCATGGGATCCTTTTTACAATGCAATGTGAGTGTGAAAGGGGGTTTGCAGAATTAAATCAAATTTGGATGAAAGGTGCAAGGACTCGTGCTCCAGCTTACAGAATCCAAAAAGAAGGTAATTTCCAGCTAAGATATCCCTTTATTTGCAAACCATAAACAGCAATGTTTGACTATACGATGCATAATCAAATGTTGCTGTTTATCGGTTTCAAATAAAGGGATATCAACTGAAAAAATAACGAGCGCAGGACATTATCTTTTTTTTTGGATCCCCATCTTTTTATCCTACTTTAAATTTTGAGTCATTTGGCATGCTCTAGTTTATGTCTGAATAGAATAAAAAAATAAAAAAATAATTTAAAAACACCACATGCAAGAGTTCAAGTATCACGCCATGCACTATTACATCATAAGCAGTTTGAGAACAGTGTGATCTCTTGTGCTTCTTTAGAGTAATGCATTTTTTTTCTGATCTCTTCCTTTCAAAGTATGTTGTACCATTATCAAACAGGATTAATCATGACACTTCCAACTGTAATAAATTAAAATTTGGATAGCAAAATGAAGGGCAAAATTGTTAAAGGAACACTCAACTAATTTAAAATGATTATGGTGCTTGGAGGTCCTGGGCACTGTCTTACCTTAAGTAGATAAATAGTTTAGGAGTGCTTACACCCCAAAGAGCTCCCAACAGCACCCATCCTCCTCCTGCTGGCTTAAATGTGGAAGTTGGGTGCAGGAGATAGGCTGGGAGTGCTCTATGCACACTGAGCAAAACCTGTACTATATAATATCAAAATTGGTATATATAATATATGCATTATGTTAGTTAAAATGTGATTTTTGGACAATACTTTGCATCTTTTAACAATATACCACTGACATAGAATATAAATGTTCTCTAAAACTACAGCTATTCAGTATACATTACTTTCACCTTCACGGGTGGTTGCAATACCACAATGCACCCAGCATGGGTTTGTTGGATGCTTTCTGGGACTAGGCATTATAGATGTGTACAAGCATACATCACTTGTCATAAAGACAAATTCCTCTATACATCCACATTAACACAATATATCAATCAAATTACAATGTCTACCCCAAAGGGACATTGTCATCCACATATTTGTTATAACAGCATACTTCAAATATTATTTCTTTTAATTTTTTTGTCTTTTTGAAGGATAAATGCTTATTAGTGTATTTTTAGCAACAAACTTTAGACAGTCCATTTATCATCTACGTAGCAAAAACTAGCTGTATGGATCTTGTTGGAAATTAGCATTATTAAATAGGCTAACAAGTGGGGGAGGGTATATAACATTTATAGTACATTTTATTCTATTACTCATATATGTAGCACTCTAGGGGATTACAGACAATGAAAGCAGAAAATAATAATTATTTTCCCTTGGAAATTTTATTTTTTATGGGATCGTGAGCCAAAATATTGATTTGTTACAGTGGCCGACTGAGAACAGCACCAGACGTCTTTCCATGGAGCTCTGCTAAGGTCCCACAAAATAGAGACAAAAGCCGCAAAAAATTTTTGTTTACCAAGCAAATACTTACCAGTACCCCCCCAGACGACACAATAGGGTGCAAAAATTGCAATAGAGCGCAAAAAAAGAGCCATAGCCCAAAAATTCCCCGTCTGCCAGATAATAAGTTTTCTTTTGAAAGGCCTGCACCGCAACCACCAGCTAAGAGGGCGCCCAAAACTCAAAATGAACTGGAGGCCTCCGAGGACTCCAAGAAGGGAGAGGAGTCTATTGCCTCACCTACCCCGAGTGGAGTTTACCTGCACTTTGAATCAGATGAGGATTCCTCAGATGCGTATGTTATCAACAAAAGGAGACATAAAGAGCCTACTAACAGACCTTAGGAAGGTCTCGAAATAGGACCCATTGGAAACAAAAACTGAAATGGGTGTAATCCAACAGAAAGTAAAGGCAGTGGAGGCAAGAGAGGCTACAAGAGACAACCAAATCAAGGCAGCCAAGAAGCAAGTAGATGGACTCTTCTCACTAATCCAACAAATGAGCCGAGTGATGACATCGCTGGAGACAAGGCATAGACGCCATAACATACGCATCTGAGGAATCCCAGAATCGGTAGAAGATGAACAGCTCACAAGAGACTTGATTACATCTATGGGAGTTAAGGGGTGCATAGACCCCCCGCAAATCACCTCCATGTTCCGAGTGAGAAAGTCCGCCGCAGTGCCTAGCTAAGTCCCCAGAGACACTATAGCAATCGCAAGGGACATAGCAACAAGGGACAGGCAACATATTGGCAATATATGGTGATATACCATTTGCAGTACTAGCAGAGAGGAGGAGACTTGCACTGGTGGCAAAAAGGTTGAGAAAATGTTTGGTGAAATACCACTGGGGAGTGGAGGGTTCCCTCCTGGCAGTGAATGGT
Source organism: Pelobates cultripes (assembly GCA_933207985.1). Classification (NCBI taxonomy): domain Eukaryota; kingdom Metazoa; phylum Chordata; class Amphibia; order Anura; family Pelobatidae; genus Pelobates; species Pelobates cultripes. The sequence continues at coordinate 198,213,930 of OW240917.1, read as the reverse complement.
GCCAGGAGGGAACCTGTGAGGGTCGAAAGTCGATTGCACATGTAATTTGCACCTTGGAATAAATTAGTATTCAGATGAAGACCTGTGAGTGCTCCTTTTATATTAATTTTTGTTATATATATATATATATATATATATATACACACACATACATATACACACACACACACACATACATACACATACAGAAGAAATCCAGGATGCACACTCAGGTCTTTGTAAAGTGCGATGTGATTTAATTAATAATTAGGCATACAGCAAACAAAATCGATGTTAAGACCCGCTGGGGTCGAAACATCGATTTTGTTTGCTGTATGCCTATTTATTAATTAAATCACATCGCACTTTACAAAGACCTGAGTGTGCATCCTGGATTTCTTCTGTTTATATATTGGACGCATCTGGATTGCACCCAGGCAGTTGAACTTTAAATCCTGGTAACGAGAGTGCCAAGCTATCATCCTATTATATATATATATATATATATATATATATATATATATATATATATATATATACACACACACACACACACACACACACACACACACTGCCTGGCCAAACAAAAAAGGTAACACGCTATAATATTTCTTTGGAGCACCTTTAGCTTTGATTGCGGCACGCATTCGCTGTGGCATTGTTTCAATAAGCTTCTGCAATGTCACAAGATTTATTTCCGCTTAGTGATATTAACAAGATCTTGTATTGATGATGGGAGAGTCGGACCACTGTGCAAAGCCTTCTCCAGCACATCCCAAAGATTCTCAATGGGGTTAAGATCTGGACTCTGAACGTGAAGTATCATGCCTCCTGAACCACTCTTTCACAATTTGAGCCCGATGAATCCTGGCATTGTCATCTTGGAATATGCTCGTGCCACCAGGGAAGAAAAAAATCCATTGATGGAATAACCTGGTCATTCAGTATATTAAGGTAGTCAGCTTACCTCATTCTTTGTGCACATAATGTTGCTGAACCCAGACCTGACCAACTGCACAGGGCCGGACTGGGGATACGAAGCAGCCCTGGAAAAAAATCTATGCCAGCCCCATAAGCCATTGTGCTATGTAGGGTGTTTAGAGATATATATATATATATATATATATATATATATATATATATATATATATATATATATATATATATATATATATATATATATATATATATATACATATATATATATATATATACACACACATACATACACACACACACACACACTAAGTTGTGGTGGGGAAATGTTAATGCAATGTTAAACACAAATACACACACCACGCAAGCCATCAGACTTGCTTTTACCACAGAAATCTTACTTTAACAGTGCTCTCACTACTGCAAGGGATTCTGGATATATATTATATTATATTTATTGTTGAATTTCTCATCTTCTCTGTAAATTTTCGCTAGGTGCACAGGTTAAAGCTTAAAGGGACACTATAGTCACCAGAATCACATAAAGACTATTAGGGATCAACCGATATTGATTTTTTAGAACAGATACTGATAATCTGTGAACTTTCAGGCCAATAGCTTACCGATATTCTGTACATTTACCGTTTCGAGAAAGATTTATTTTTTGCAATTTTTTTATTAAAAGGACCACTATAGGCACCCAGACCACTTCAGCTTAATGAAGTGGTCTAGGTGCCAGATCCAGCTAGGATTAACCCTTTCTTATATAAACATAGACAGCCGCTAGAGGCGCTTCTCACTGTGATTTTCACAGTGAGAAGACGCCAGCGTCCACAGGAAAGCATTGATAATGCTTTCACATTGACTGGCTGAATGCGCGCGCGGCTCCTGCATGCGCATTTAGCCGATGACGTTGCTATGGAGGAGGAGAGTTCCCCGTCCGGCGCTGGAGAAAGAGGCAAGTTTAACCCCATCCACCCTCTAGAGCCCAGCGGGAGGGGGGCCCTGAGGGTGGGGGCACCCTCAGGGCACTATAGTGCCAGGAAAACGAGTGTTTTCCTGGCACTATAGTGGTCCTTTAAGTGGTAAATGCACAAAATATACATGCCAGTCAGATTTTTTTTAATGTTTTCAAGAATATTTATATTTGTATGTGTAGTGGATGCAGTGAGAGTATTTGATTAGTAAATGCAGTGTGTGTAGTGGATGCAGTGTGGGTAGTGGATGCAGAGTGTTTGTGTGTAAATATGTGCGGTAGGACCCCACCCCCCATATGTTCCTCTCCCTTATCTTTTAGCGCCCCCACCCCAGTGTTCCCTCTACCTTCACTGTACCATAGTGCCCTCCGTTAACATTCCTCTCTCTCCCCCTCATGTTCTTTCCCTGTTCCATAGTGCCCCCCCCGTCCTGAAAAAAAAAAAAAACCAAAACAATACAGAACATAAAAGTTACCTTAACCCCTTAAGGACGCTGGACAGAAATTTTCCATCATTGCAGCACTCCCCTTAAGGACGCTGGACGTAAAATTTCCGTCCAAAATGAAAATTAACCCCTGATTGCCACAATCGCGGCAATCGTGGGGTTAATCTTCCTGTAGTGTGTCTCCATATCGGAGGCACACTACCATGGGCAGTTTCACTGATTCAGCCCATGTGATCGCTCTGACCGGGAGTCAGAGCGATCACACGTGCTGCATTGAAACCCAATCTGTTTCCCTGCAGCTCTGTGTGAGCTGTGAACTGCAGAGACACAGATCGGTGCTGATCTGTCTCTCTCTGCAAGAAAAAAAAGTTAGGTACAAAATCCCACCCCTCCTCACCTCTTTCAAATAAAATTTAACCCCTTCCCTGCCCTTTGATCACTTGTGCATCACTGCCTGCCTGTATTTCACTGTGATCTGATTTTTTTTTTTTAACCCCTGAGGGTTAACTTTTATTTTTTTTATCCTCAGGGGTTAAATGTATTTAATTAATTTAAATATTTAAAAATATTTATTTATTTAGCTAGGGTGGGTAGAAGTTAGTGGGGAAATTGGGGGATTTATGGTTAGGCTAGTTAGGGGTTAAAAGTTTTTAAAAAAAACTATTTAAAAGTGAAAACAACTTTTGAAAAGTTTAAACAAAGTTAAAAAGTGAAAAAAAAAACATTTGAAAAGTTTAAACAAAGTTTTCAAATAAGTTGTTAAAAGCTAAATAAAACTTTTTAAAAGTGGGAAAATGCGTATTACCTCTACACTTGGTACAGGCTAGTGAAAAAATGATACCACGGTAAGGTTTCAAATATGCCTTTTGAAACACCGTGGGGTGTCTTCTTTAGGAAATGGTATGCCTTTGTGAAGTAAATGGAAAACACAACCTATTAAAAAAATTCCAAAGTGGGGCATGGACCCAGTGTAAAAATTCTAACTTAAATGGCTGTGTCTCAAATATGCCCCTTCAACGTTGTCATATACCTGGTATTGCTGTACTCAGATGACATAGCGGAGCAACATATGATGTATTATACTGCTGTAACACATATAAGGCTTGCAAAATATATATTACAAACTCATTGAGTATGTCAAAAAGGCATAAGGTATAAGCTAGCGGAAAAATTATTTCACGCTAAGGTTCAAAATACATCTTTTGAAATACCCTAGGGTGTCTTCTTTAAGAAATGGTATGCCTTTATGGGGTAGCTGGAATAATTAACCTACAAAAAAAAAAAAAAAAAAACCCTCCAAAGTGGGGTATGGACACAGCGTAAAAATTTAAAGTTTGAAAAAACTTTAACGGCTGTGTCTCAAATGTGCCCCTTCAATGTCCACATATACCTGGCAAAGGTACATATGGGGGTATTGCTGTGCTCAGGCAACATAGCTGAGCAAGATAGGAAGTATTATATAGCTGTAGCACACATAAGGTTTGCAAAATACACAGTACAAACTCACTGTGTGTGTCAAAAAAGCACTACACTTGGTACCACTACACTTGGTACAAGCTAGCGGAAAAATGATCCCCCGCTAAGGTTCAAAATATGCCTTTTGAAATACCCTGGGATGTCTTCTTTATGAAATAGTATGCTTTTATGGGATAGTTGGAATATGTAGCCTGCTAAAAAACTCCAAAGTGGGGTAACAACACAGCGTAAAAATGCAAAGTTTGAAAAAACCTGCAATGGCTGTGTCTGCCCCTTCAACATCCACATACACATGGCAAAGGTACATCCGGGGGTATTGCTGTACTCAGACAACATAGCTGAGCAACATATAAAGTATTATAAAGCCGTAGCACAAATTAGGTTTGCAAAATATACAGTACAAACTCACTATGTGTCAAAAAGGCAGAAAAAAAAATACTTATTACCACTGCACTTGATACAAGCGAACGGAAAAATGATGCCACGCTAAGGTTCAAAATTTGCCTTTTGAAATACCCTTGGGCGTCTTCTTTAAGAAATAGTATGCCTTTTTGGGGTAATTGGAAAAAGCAGCCTGCTAAGCGAACATATTTAAAAACAGAATACGGACCCATTAAAACTCTCCATGTAAATTCAGACTTAAAAATCTGAACTTATCACGTCTCTTTCACAGCACTGTAACTTCACAAAATAGTGTCTGGGTCATACATTGGGCATATTGTTTTACTCAGAAGAGGTAACTGAGCATACTTAGGGGGAATTTATGACAGTGGCACTTATCAAATGTAAGAAATACCCAGCGAAAATGCAACATGTATGTAAAAAAATATGTAATTTTTTGTTTTCTCACCACAAAATTTGAAATAAATTGGTGAAAAAATGGTGGCAAGTTAAGGTATAACATATGCCTAATAACATACCCTGGAGTGTCTGCTTTCTCAAATGGAAAGCCTTTGTGGGGTTATTTGAACAGTTAAATGGCTATAATGCCACAAAATCAGACATATGATCATCTATGAAAATTCCAACTATAGAAACTGAAATAGCATGGTCTCCTATATGGCATTGTAGCTTCACAGAATAGGGGCAAATGTATACAATGGGGGTATCGTTGTACTCAGCAAATGTAGCTGAACACAATATGAGGGATAGCACACACTAGGTTTATGAAATACACATTACAAAAAACCTTGTTATATGTGTATATGCCAAAATAGAGAAAAAACACAATTTTACTCCAATATTTAGCAGAGATTGTCGGTGAAATGGTTACGCAAAAAGTGTTGTGGTCTGCCAAAATCTCTAGGTAGGTGGTAAATGTCAAAGCAACATCTACATGAATGAGAACCCAAGGTTTCCCAGCAGAACAATCTCTAGGTAGGTGGTAAATGTCAAAGCAACATCTACATGAATGAGAACCCAAAGTTTCCCAGCAGAACATCGCCCAGAGCATAACTGCCTCTGCCAGCCTGCCTTCTTTTCATAGGGCATCCTGCTGCCATTTCTTCCCCAAGTAAATGATGAACACACCCAACCGTCCACCTGGTCTAAAGGAAAACGTGATTCATCAAGCCAGGCAACTTTCTTGCATTGCTCTATGGTCCAGTTTTGTTGCTCACATCCCTATTGAAGGCGCTTTTGGCGGTGGACCGGGGTCATCATGGGCACTCTGACTGGTCTCTGGCTGTGCAGCCCCATACACAGCAAACTGTAATGCACTCTGTGTTCTGACCTTTCTATCATGGCCAGAATTACGTTTTTCAGCAATTTGCAATACTGTAACCCTTGTGTGTGACAGGAGCAGATGGGTTAGCCTTCGTTCCCTCATGTATCAATAAGCTTTGGACGCACATGACCGACAACAGTTCATATCGGCAACACCCCACAAGATTTGCCATTTTGTAGACACTCTAACCCAGTTCTGTAGCCCATTTTGGCCCTTGTCAAAGTCAATCAGATCTTTTCACTTGCCCATTTTTCCTGCTTCCAACAAATGGAATTCAAGGACTGTTTACTTGACAGGCGCTATTTTAACTATATAATCAATGTTATTTGTTTCACCTGTCAGTGGTTTTAATGTTGTGGCTGATCAGTGTATAAGTATCTATATTGATGAATTGTATTGACTTAATTGCTTTATTTCTGCAGAGCTCATACCAATGATAGGGAACCAAAAAAGACACTCTGCGTCAGGGCAAAGATAAAAAAAAAAGTGGTTTTGATTTCTACACTTATTTTTATTTCTCATTCTTCACAAACACTTATTTGTTAAAAGGGACACTATAGTCATCAAAACAAAGTAATGAAGCAGTTTCGGTCTATAGATCCCCTGCAGTCTCACTGCTCACGTCTCTGCCATTTAGGAGTTAAATCACTTTGTTTATGCAGCCTTAGGCACACCCCCTTACATGTGACTTACACAGCCTTCCTAAACACTTCCTGTAAAGAGTCATCTAATGTTTACACTTCCTTTATTGAAAATTCTGTTTAAGTTAGAATTTATTTTCTCTTGCACTGTTAATGACTTGCTGGACCCTGCAGGAGCCTTCTGTATGTAAAGCTCAATTTACAGAACAGGAGAAAAAAAAAAAAAAAAAAACTTTTAAGGTTAAAGGAACAACATAGGATCAGGAATAGAAATGTGAGTCTGCAGAGGCATGATCTATACACAGAAACGGCTTAATTATGCTAAAGATGTTTTGGTGACTATATTGTTCCTTTAAATACAGAGAAATTAAATGTTTATTTTTTTTCTCTCTCTCTCTGGGTGTGTCAATTTAGGCAGACATGGTGACAGCTGGTAACCTGGGTCAATCTAACCCTGCCCATCCTCCATGCTCCTCCTAATCTAAGGTCATGACCTATTACCTCTTCATCACTCCGGTAACTCTTCCGCATCGACCCTAAATCCATGACGTCACTTCCAGTCCGGCCACTGGCTGCTCGGGCCACCGGAAACGGCTGACTGGGGCAAACGGCCCGTGACAGCAACGTCCCAAAGCTCCGCAACATGAAGCGTTACAGCATGACGTCACGCGCCAGTACAAAGTTAAGAGGGGGAGGAGCCGAGGTCAGTTGTCGTGGATACAGGGACGGGGGCGGGGCCTGGCAGAGCGTCACGTGGTGTGAAAGAGCTGCATCGCTCTAAGTAAACAGCCAATACGAGTGACTGCGAGGGCGGAGCCAGTTCCCCTTCCTCCAATCAGATAGCGAGGGCATCATGAAGGCAACCAATGAGCAGTTGAACGTGTCAGCGAGGAGGCGGAGCTAAGGATCCGGAAACAGTCCACCGATGTAAACAGACACATGGAGGTGAGAGAACAGGGGAGTGGGGGAATGAAGGGATTAAATGAGGCTTTATCTATCAAAGGGCTAAATGGGAGAGAGACCGGACACGGAGACATTGCTGTAAAGCACAATAAGATGAAGGCCCTTTAAATGCAGCCATAAAGAGGAGAATGTAATCTGCAGACACATAATACATGAGAAACCACACATCTATAAGCAATATGCTAATTCTACATGAATCACCATGGAAACCAGTGAAGTGTTGTTATTTTTTATTTCTTCACATTTAGCACTTTGCTCTGCAATTACTTTTTATACATTCTTCTCAGTATCTCCTGGTTAATTTTAATATTTCATTTAAACAGCTGTTATATTATGTGACCTAATGTCCATTGTTTTGCTCTCTGTGAGCCCACATTGTTCAGTTTCTAAATGTGTTATGTTTTCTTGAGGACCCTGGCAGGAAACTCCAGATATCCTCTTGGTGAGAATATGTAACTTCAGGTCCTGCAAATGGATTTGACCGCCGGAGACTCAGATCGAAAGTTTGAGAAACCTGAACCTATACTGCCCACTGTCCCGTATCGCTCACATCAAGATGGCGGCACATCTGGAATGCAGATACCCAAGTTAGTAATGTTATGTGTTACTTATGACCTTTAATTGCACAGATATTCAACATATCTCAACATATTTATTAACTATTCTGTCCCATGTGTTATCTTCTAGCGGTACCATCATGCATAGCTCTGATGAGGATTCTATCTCCAGGAAGCGACAGCGAACGTTGAATGGTCCGGTTTCCTACCCTGTCCCCACCAGATGTTCAAGTGCCTCTTATGTCGAGAACCAAAGGTCAATTGACCACCATGTTGTGTCTAGCAGCAAGGCTAGAGATCCAAGAATCATTACAGGTCACATTGTGCAGGGGGAACAATGCTGGACAACACGATCTGGGAGCAGAGTGACAGCCCTTTATGCAGAGCTTGTGCGGGAACTTGAAGCCCAAGTGGCAGAACTGCATCAGATACTGGCTTCTAAAGATGATGCAGCTGCTCTGAAAGAGTGGAAAATCCAGGAACTGGAACAGGAGAACCAGGCGTTAAAGCGACAGATCCTGAATCTAGAAGAACAGAATGATGCCTTGTCCCACAAGTTGCCAGGTAGAGAGGAGGAACGACTCCATACTCCAGAAAGCCACTCTGTTGGTGAGGATCTAGATATGTGTATTATTTATTTAATTAAGGGTCATTCTAGACTAGAGCTGATCCATTTTGAATTCATAATATAGATAATGCATTGAAAATCCACAAAGTATATTGAAATAATTTATAACAAATATACACTTGTCTTTAGAAGTTCTTATTTTTGAAGTTTTCCTGCATTGTTCTTGAATTCCTCTCAGACCACTATTTTTAATCTACTATCAGTTCTGTCCTGAAATTCGTACAGCTTGCCGCAATTGGCTTATTTCTCAGATACCAGAAAATGTCCACCCCTTTACGTGTGGGTCATATCATCACCCTTTGATGCTCTGGGCGGACACACTGTGATATGGCATTTCTTCCATACATTTGCATGTGCACTGTACCACAAGAATTAAACACATTTGTATTGACCGCTTCAAGTAATATACTTATTAAAATAATAGACAAGCTACTGTGGTACTTTTAAAAGCTATAAATGCCACCAGTTTATTTTTTTAAGGTATCTGGAGTGTCACTTTATTGGATTGTATACTCACTAATTATCAGGAAAATTATGTAACTACATCAAAACCTTATCTGAATACATGGTCAAAAGAAGAAAACGATTTTAGGTTTGTGCAAATAGCACATTGAAAAAATACAAATTACTTGCGTTAAAAAACACCTAGATCCATTAATACTGGTTACAATAATAAAGATAGCATTTTAAAAAATAAATAAATATATATATATAATATTTTCATTGATTTAAAAACAAAAAAAAATAATGATGGTGTCTATACGCATGCCAAAAAAGACATATACTAATATAAATCCAGTGACTTTTGGGTTAATCAAGAAATATAAGAAATTGACAATTATACATTTTAGGCCAAGCAATCTTGGTTAGTAAAATAATTCTCACTTCATGAATATATAGTCAGGTTGTATGTGAAAGCAGATGTTTAAACATGTCATACCTGATCCTGTTTAAACCGTGAGAAGAAAGCAAACTTAGATACTTTTTAAGCAATGGATTTGTTAGAGAATTGCACAAAATTTACAAAATTAGTCTAAAAAGATACTAGTTAAAAAAGTGTTCATACAGTTCTGAAGAGAAGTTTAGGCCTGGATAAAATGGCATTGGGTCAGTTCAGCTCAAGTGGTCCAATAACTGTACGTTATCCAAGTGGTCCAATAATAGTTAGTTAGTTGCTTGACCATTATTATTATTATTTTTTTTTAAACCCGAAGTTTCTGTTTGGTTTTTATTTGATGTATTTTAACCATAGCTGCCATCTTTGTGTCATGACATACAAGAAATTTTGGTTATACAGATGATTACAGAAGTCTGTGTCTCTCAATTCAGGATGGTCCTAGGTCCAAAAACTGATCTCTAGAGCATATTACAATGTACATGGAGATATGGAAGATATCTGTAACCAGTGGAGTCTTAAACTCTATTACAACATAATGCTACCATTGACAACCTATGAAAGCTACAGGTTCTTGTCTGGCTCCCACCAGAGATATTCAACCCAAAAGAGTAGGGAAATGTTTATAAACTGTATTTTCTCACCTCTATAAAAAAGAAAATAAGAGAAGTCTCAAAACTTAAATGTTCTGCACACACAATACACTTACTGAGGTACCCCCTAAGGATATTTAAGACTGAAACTTAAACCCTCCCCATTATAAATTGATGCTAATGTGGAACTTTCAGCGATCTTGAGCATTACATTAGGACTAAAGCACGAAGTCCAAGGAACATGAGTGTGCAAAATGTTTAAACACGCCTTGTAATGTGCTCTAGTGATATTGAGATTTACATAAACATCTGTATAACCATAATTTGTGGTGTGCCATGACGCCAAGATGGCCTCCATGGTTAAACCAGGTAAATAAAAAACAAAACAAAAAAACAATACATAGAGATAATCACTCCAATAAAATTAAGTTGCTTGACTGCTTTTAATTTTCCTGTGCCGGACCACCTCATTGCAATAATTCCCATTATATTAATTTTTATCATTTTGGAAAATGTACAGGTTGGCACTTTAGTAATGTTAAAGAATAAAACAATAAAAGTATTTCCAAAATGTGTTTTGTTACTATTGCAGTTTAAATAGCTCACTATTGGATGTTCATCATTTCGTAACTTATAAAAAGTGATATTGAGCTGGATAACCTATTTACAGCCATTTGTAATTGTGTGTTATATGGGATTGAAACCCTTTGGGGGAAAATAAACTTTTTCTTGAAAGTAAATATTGTTATTATAATTTAGCACTGCAGTGAAATAAAAAAAAAAAAATGACGAAAACTGAATGTTTGTTTTTCTCCCATAGCTGTCAATGAGAGTAGTACTACTTCTTTTCATAAAACTATGACTGGATTATTGGAAACAAGCACTAGCTCACAGGTAAGTAATAAAGTTGTATAGTTATTTTTCATCATCCTTCTAGTATTTAAAAAAGAGGGTCAATCTGCCTCAGTCACATCTTCTTGGCATGAAACTGGACTTCGTTCAATTATGGCTATGCTTGACATCCCAGATATATGTGAACTAGCTGACTGATCATCATGGAAAAAGTAGTTAATTTCTGCAATTCCACATTTAGCCGTCACGTCCATAGGTGTTTGTTACCATATAACATTGCTGCATAAGGGTACAATTAATGGGTTGTTTGAGTAAAGCTCTGGGAGATGCTGTTGGAATGAATGGGATGATAAGGTTATAAGGCTATCCATACATTTTTTATTTTCAAGTAGTAGTTGTCCGTTGTTGTTTTAGAGTCTTCTTTTTCTCTATCCTCAGCTTCCTCCACCACAAGTATTCTCCACTCTTCACCCATCCACTGAACCGAAAAGCTCCATGTCAGAAGTGACAGCATCTCCTATTCTGCACTCCGAAACGGAATCTGTAGATGCAAACCTACCAGCAGAAGCTTCTGGCACCCACCCAGATGGAATGCTCAGGGTCACTGGGGTGTCTAGTGGATTCCAATACTGGATGAAAATGGATGAAACTGGAGAAAACACCATTCCCGAATCTTGTGTTCTTTGGGAGGAGCCCCTGCAGGAGACCTTGCCAGATGGAACTCCAGCTTGGGCATCACCCATAGAGGTTGGTACAGATATATCGATGATGTTATGTTAGAAAGCTCCTGGACACTTGATTACCCGACTGTACGTAAAGTAATTATTGTTTATTTATTTTTTAATTCTCTACTAAGTCTGTGCACACATACATTACAATAGATATGGTATGTTTATAGGCATCAGAGGCAAAGCATATGCATTGTACATAAGTTTTGAAAGGACATTTTTTAAAAATTTTTTTTAAAGTTCATACATTCCGTTACACCACAATAACAGTTATAATAGATTATAGAAAATTTATTCATATTGTAATTTTTTTTTCCTGGACATATCCATGGCAACATCAACATAGCTCTCTCCACTTTGTTGTTAAGGACAGGAAATTAAAACTTTAAATACACACCCATATTGAAATATCTCTAGTCTAGAGCCAAGCTCCTAAAGAAAAATACAGTGTGAACATAGGGTGGGTATCCCATGCTGCCTTGGATCTATACAGGAAAAGCAAATTATGGTAGGTATAAAATAATGTTCCTAATTCCTGGCCTACCCACTGCAGTATCACGTTAGGGTAATATCCACACTAAAAACAAAGGGAGGGACCAAGAAAAGCACAAAGACAAGGGCTATTTCGATATCGCAACATTGCAACATACCCTCTTCTGTGTTGTTGCACTAAATCTCCACAATATTTGCTCTCCCTCTTTGAAACCTACGATGCCCAAGAAGGACCCCTGCTAGTTGAGATATGCAGGTAATGCATAGCAGTATTTATGTTTTGTATTTGTATTGTGGGGAGTTGTACCGTGTTTGACCTCAACACAATCTTTTTGGTACCCAGCTCTATACTGTCTTCCTTAGATCAACATTTAATTCCATTTGCTTCTACTTGCTAGTGTCCTCAACTTAACACTTAAGGAACAGTTTACATTTCCATTTTCTATACATAGACAGTGCAACACTAGATTACGGTACATGTATGTAATGCTTTATTTCAAACACATACACAATAGGGCCTTGCAGGGGTCTATTTCCTTTGCTTGCTTTTAAAATTGCTTTGCAACAAAAACAAAGGATATGAGAACGGACAAAGGCTTAGAGAGACTCAGTAGCTTGCCTTTGGTAAATCCCCGCTTAGTTCTCAAAATAGTTTTTGCTCACTTGTGCCATTACAGTGAGAACATATCTGAAGCATAGCAGACTGATCCCACCCATAATGGCAGTCCAGAACCGAAACGCCAGCAAGTTCTCTCTGCATGAGAGATACAGCAGCCCCAGACAATTTTTTTGGTCTTCTTTGGGCCTTGTCAGGGAGGTGTAGCTGGTTCCCCCTAGGCACAGTGAGCACAGGGTCCAACGTCTGGATTACCCTTTTAGCTTGGGGATATCCAAGTTAATGCAATGCAACAAAAACAAAGGATATGAGAACTCTGAGAATGGGCAAAAGCTTAGTAGCTTGCTCTTCGGTAAATCCCTGTTCAGGTCTTTATTTCAAACACATACACAATATGTCATTGCAGGGGTCTATTTTCTTTGCTTGGTTTTATAAATGCTTGCACTGTATGCTTACTGTAGTGCAGTAGTACCTAGGGCCATATCTTTCAAATTGTTATTGAATTTCTTTCACCAGTAAATGTTCCTATACTTCATACTTTACCTGATCCATGGACAGGTGTTTGTGTCTATCTATCTATCTACTTCTCTTTTAGATTCATTGCTGGCAATGGACCTGCCAGGCTTCGTGTAGCAATTGACTTTTTTTACTTGTCTATTAGTGTAGGATTTCAAGTTTTGTAAGATATATATATATTACATTAACCCCTTCACGACCGAGGACGGTTCAGGACCGTCATCAGCATTTTTGCCTTGCCGACCGGTGACTGTCCTGAACCGTCCTAACGGTCCTAGTTATTTACCTGATCGCCGTCGTTCCCCCGGCGGCGATCAGCGTTGCTCCGGTTGTGGGGAGACTGCCTGCAGCCCAGACAATCTCCCCACACTGAATTAGGACCCCTGTGGCCATGTGATCGATTAACACAGCGATCACATGGTCACAATAGGTGTCCATGTGTCTGCCTGAAGGGGGACTGTCTGTGCTGACAGGCAATCTCCCTGCTAGTGTAAAATCAAAAAATAAATTAAAGTTAGTGTTAAAAAAAAATAATTATATATGTGTATATATGATATATAGACATATATTATATCTATATAATGTCTATATATCATATATATAGTGCCATACTAAGTGTATTTTTATATTAATATGTACTTATATTAATATAAAAATACACTTATAATTAAATTACACACGTGTATATATATATATAATATATATAATAACTATATATATTGTGTATATATATATTATAAAATATAAATAATAAGTAATTTAAATTAAATAATTTTTTTTAAATAATAAAAAATTTTTAAAAAATTATATCTATATGAAATTTTATTCTAACTGTATTTTAAAATTAATATATTTTTATATCAAAATACACTTAGAATGAATTTGTATATATATCTATGTATATATAAATAAATAAAAATAATACGAAATATACATATGTCCATATACAAAATTACATAAATAATTATATAAATATACACGTAGACTTCAAATATATAAATATGCATATATATTTAAATTCTACGTGCGTATTTATGTAATATTTTTACATAATTCAGTAATTTTATTGATTGCAATTTGAGGGACCTGCCTGCCAAACCAGGCCGAAATTCCAGAGAATTTAATTTGCTAGCACTGTATTTTACCCTGTAACGTTCTACGACACCCTAAAACCTGTACATGGGGGGTACTGTTTTACTCGGGAGACTTCGCTGAACACAAGTATTAGTGATTCAAAACAGTAAAACATATCACAGCGATGATATTGTCAGTGAAAGTGACTTTTTTGCATTTTTCACACACAAACAGCACTTTTACTGATGATATAATTGTTGTGATACGTTTTCCAGTTTTTAAACACTAATATTTGTGTTCAGCGATGTCTCCCGAGTAAAACAGTACCCCCCATGTACAGGTTTTATAGCATTTTTGAAAGTTAGAAGGTCAAATATTTTTACATTGAAAATGGCCAGGTTGGTTACGTTGCCTTTGAGAGCGTATGGTAGCCCAGGAATGAGAATTACCCCATGATGGCATACCATTTGCAAAAGAAGACAACCCAAGGTATTGCAAATGGGGTATGTCCAGTCTTTTTTTAGTAACCACTTGGTCACAAACACTGGCCAAAATTAGCGTTCAATTTAGTTTTTTTACTTTTTTCACACACAAACAAATATGAATGCTTACTTTGGCCAGTGTTTTCGACTAAGTGGCTACTAAAAAAGACTGGACATACCCCATATTGAATACCCTGGGTTGTCTACTTTAAAAAAAATATGTACATGTGGGGTGTTATTCAGAGATTTATGACAGATAATAGTATTACAATGTCACTATTGATAAATTTTAAAAATGTATGTTTTGAAACCGCAATATCCTACTTGTACCTATAGCCCTATAACATGCAAAAAAAGCAAAAAAGCACGTAAACACTGTGTATTTTTAAACTCAGGACAAAATTTTGAATCTATTTAGCAGTTTTTTTCATTCGCTTTTGTAGATGAGTAAAAGATTTTTCAAGTAAAAGTCAAAAAACATGTATTTTTTCAATTTTTCATATTTTTTTTAAATTAAAATACACGAGAGTATATAAATAATGGTATGTAAAGAAAGCCCCTTTTGTCCTGAAAAAAACAATATATAATTTGTATGGGAACAGTAAATGAGAAAGCGGAAAATTACAGCCAAACACAAACACCACAAAAGTGTAAAAATATGCCTGGTCGCAAATGTACAACATCGCAAAAACAGTCCAGTCCTTAAGGGGTTAATATATAAATGTATTTGTGTCTTTCTTTAGGGAAATGGGCGTCCTAAGCTAGAACTGGTTCCAGCTTCTGGAGTGTATATAACTTATCAGCAGCTAGAGGATCTGTCCCATATTCCTCCAGATAAGCCCAAGCTCATGACTAGGAGACTCCTTGACTACTTCTTTTCACGGGAGACGCTGGCCAGATCTTCTGCCACAGGACAGCGCATTGCTCACAATAACACCACTATGGAGAAACCACTACGCCTTCCAGACCCTGTAGTAACTGCAATTAAAGGTAAGAAGACTCTTGTGTTTGTTTTGTGTGCTGATTTTTCTTGTAATTCGTAATAAACCAAAATATTGAATTAGGAGACCTGAGACTACAGCCCAAGAGCATAACTAGTGCTACTTGGGAACGTTGGAACTATAGCATCCAGCTAATGTAATTACTGCTGCAATCTCTCAGTTTGAAATTGATTGCCATGTTTATTATGTGAACAAGCTCTGTCTATGGAAAGGTAAAATAGTAGAATTCAGTAAGATTGTTTGAGATGTTTTGTGATGTTTCCTATGACGATTGGTCAAATAGATTTCAGTAGGTGTAGTTATGCTGATGTGTTCCCATCAGTTGAAACAAAATTGCTATTTTTGAGCTTGTATTCGTGGATTATCTGTTAATAAAGATGTCAGCTCACAGCAGTGATACTTTTCCTATGAGCTAAAAAGCTGCTAATCTTGACTGATAAACACAACAGACTGTACATGCACTTTGTGAAAAAACTGTATACAGTATGAGCAATACCCGACCTATAAAATGAAAGTGGAAATCTTTTATGGCAGAATATTTTTTTGGTGGCATTGTCATTTTTTTTTTCCCTATGCTTTCGGGTTACTATTTTGCAATAATGCATTGCTTTTCACACGTGTTGCTCTTATTGCCAGCAACATTTTTCAAGTTATTTGAAAAACAGTTGCAAAATAGTGAGCAATCGGTTAGATAACTGAAAATCTGCATAATAAAAAGATAGCGATACAGAGAGACCAACGGATATTCTTGAAGTAGTAATACTCCATGTCTACCTTGATTTTCCTCATCCTCTAGTCTGCAGCCAGCAGTTCAGCTCCCACTGCTGTCAGTGGGCTGAGTGCATACCAAATGGCAGAGGTCAGTCAAGGTAAATACTAGAGGAAATTTTAAATGTTCTTTTCTACATAGTGGTGTGAGTATGTAAAATGGGAGGAGTAGCCAATGGATTGTGCCTGCTGATTCTTCTGACTTCCATGGGGACTGTGTACCTTTTTAAAAAAAAATATTATTATTTAAAGGGCCACTATAGTCAACCACTTCAGCTCAAAAAAGTGGTCTGGGTGCCAGGTCCCCCCAGGTTTTAACCCTTCAGATGTAAACAGAGCAGTTTCAGAGAAACTGCTATGTTTACATTGCAGGGTTAATCCAGCCTCTAGTGGCTATCTTCCTGACAGCCGCTAGAGGCGCTTCTGCAATGCTTGATGCGAAAATCGCATTCAGCGCGCAGAACGTCCATAGGAAAGCCTTGATAAATGCTTACCTATGGACTGCGCGCGCGGCTCTTGCCACGCATGTGCATTCCGCTCCACTCGGGAGCTGACGTCGGCGGGGGAGGAGAGGTCATCAGCGCCGAGGGAGCCCAGCGCTGGATTAAGGTAAGTGGCTGAAGTGGTTTGAATCCCTTCAGCCCAGCGGGAGGGAGACCCTGAGGGTGGGGGGGACCTAAGGGTAATATAGTGTCCGGAAAACGAGTTTGTTTCAGTCACAAGGGAAGGGGGGGATTGAAGGTGAGGTTAACGGCTAGAGGGTTATTCCATGTTATACTTAAAGCTAATGTACCATGATCGCCTGTGCTGAGACCACATATGGTATTCTTGCTTCTCGGAGTTGTTTGGTTATTGGATTCATACATTTCTGCCAAAGCAAGGTTGAGCAGTGTAGATCATAGAAGAATGTAAGTGTGAATGTGTCTCGACATTATAAGCCCATTACCCAGTAGTGTAGTCATAAGACTTTCCTTATCAGGCAGTTGTCTGGAAGCGATGTCTCTAGGGCTAGTAGTAGGTTCTGGGTTGACTTATTAATTCTGTAGACCCCATCATACATGTCCTCCATACTCCGCTCAAAGCAGATCATGTATGGAGGACATATATGATCTGGAGGACACCAGGTATCTTTAAAGTGTCAGTTCCTCCGTGGAGGTGGAGTCTAAAATTACCTTGAACTTTATATGCTTCCTGCTACCCCTGTCATCAAGGTTGTCTATTATCAGTATTAGATTAGAATGTATTGCTTGAATTTGTTGCACAGTTTCCTCAAAAAAATGCTATCTATGTCACAGGTTAAGGATCTCCTCAAGTGCTTGCACCTCTTCCTTTACTGCATCCAAGTCAGCAGCATAGAGTTTCTGTATGTTTGTTAATAAATATATTGCTTGTTAGCTTGGGATGAACCCTCTAGCTCCACTAAAGGGTTCAGAGTAACTGTTACTGGGGTCCGTAGCCAAGGTGTTAGAACTTGGTCAACAGTGTCATCTTTCGACACAGAATTTTAGGCCTCCGAATCATCTGTGTCTGCCTCCTTGGTGCAATGAGTGCAGATAAGCAAAGTGCTGATATCAGTGCAGTCTTTTTTATTTTTTTATTTTTGTATCCACATTTGGTTTCTGAGATCTATGATGCATTGCCACTAAAACTGGTGCCTGAGCACACAGGATAGCAGGTAAGTGCTCCGGACTGCTAGGCCTCTGAGAAGTTTATACTCTACTAGTATGCCGCCCACACGACAGACCTTAAAAGACCGGTGCACTTATTTGCCGACTGGTGAAAATAGAAAAGGCATCCAGCTACTTTACAAATCACCCCACTGCAAAAGCAGACAAAGTTGAGGATAGATGGTCATGGAAACCAAAGATATAAAATACTTCGAACTGCAGGGGCAAGGAGATATGGTGTCTCGCTGTCAGGCACCGCCCACCACTTTTTAGAAAAGAACTCAGCTAAAACTCCCCCTCAATGTGAAAAGGGTGAGTAGCTAAGGTGTCCCGGTTAAAGTGGATCTGTTACCAAAAATAAACTTTTATTTTATCTGCTTCTATATAGCTCCCTGTGTCTGAATTATTTTTATTTTATTCCTGAGCGCTCGACTTTTCATAAAATATTCAACAATGGGTGGCATTTAAAGCACCTACAGTCCATCAGAAAAATCAATCCCACAGAAGGGCAAACGGCAGATATCATGGGCAGAGAAGAACAACATGGTTATGTTCAGGCATTGAGATCCAGCACAATGGAGAAAAGATACAAAATATAAATAAAGGCAAGTGGCAAGAGAGGGAGTACAATTATTAAGATACAGTGAAGTAAGTAAATGCAAAAGGGAAAAAAAGACAGGTCTGCTTTAAGCTGAAAAACCTTCAGAATAAAACTGTCCAGCAATTAACCAGGACTTTAAAAAAAAAAATATATATATATTTACCGTATTTTTCGCTCCATAAGACGCACTTTTTTTTTTTTTTTTGTAATTCTTTATTTTTGCTCTGCAGGTGGGTACAAGGAATCAACAGACGCCACAACAGCGTATTGCAAGATATACAATGGTTAAACAGTGGCATGAGAGTCTGCACAATTTTATATTTTTAGCAAGCTTGGCTAAACAGTTAAATCATTAGCGTGAAGTTACATAAAATACAGCGAGATAGTTGATGCTTAACCTGTCTAAATCGGCATTTGTGCTAGGCATATATGTGAGAAACAAAACAGTGAGCATATTTTTGCCATTAAAACAGAAGCTAAGGTTATCATCAAGAACAGATTTCTTTAAGCTTAATTAAGTTTAACCACCAGGGGGCAGCAGAGCGTCGGACACACATGCAGGCTCAGACATTTGGATTACTTTCTAACTGCAGGAAGAGAGTCCGATGCAAAAGGCACACATTAAAATTGTGGATGGGGTGCTGGATTAAGAGGTACACCATAGTCTGTTATCTCTGTAGGCATATGTGGTTGGAAGCCGCTTGGTCCCTCTTGCAGCTGTGCTAGATCTGTGCTTGTAGCTGGTTGTTTTAGTGTGCAGGGGCTTGACAGTTAGCAGTGGAGTGAAGCTTGTTCCCCATTCTCATTGTTACCTTGTACTCAGGCAGAGTCAGAGTCCAGAGAGAGTCCCCTTATATCCACTGGTATTAATGGGAGGTGATGCCTCTGTTGGTGTGAGGGTTATTATGCTGAGCTGGGCTTGCTTGTGGAGTATACCCCTCATGCTGGTATCCTGTGGGTGGAAGGAGCATTCAGTCTGTCTGCCGTTGCTGTGGTACTTCCCCCTCACTTCTCCGTCTCACAATGAGCGCGGCAGCCATCTTGGATTTTTCCATGCGGTCCCCAGTCAGTCCTCCTGCAGCCTGTATGCCCTGAACGAGCACTTCGTCCCCGGTGGGGTCCGGGATAACCCCCCCGGCCCACAGGGGGGGGGTAACGGGGCCCTTAGCAGGCGGTGGGAGGTCCCGCCGGACCAAGCACGGGAGATCGGCCGCTTCTCCCGCCAGGGCCTCACAGCAGGCCACAATCCCACTCGCCCACCAGACCGCATCGCCAGCGGAGTGGGGGCTGGTACTTGCCCCAAAGGTTGGTGGTCGGGTCCCCTTTGCCCTCTCACAGCAGCTGAGGGTTTTCCAGGCGAGTAGGGGCATTTTGAGGCTGGTTATTGCGGGTTTGTCAGGGAGCTGAGGCGCCCCATGTCCACTCAGCTCGGCGGCCAGGCCCCGCCCCCCCAAGACGCACTTTTTTTCCCCTCAAAAGTGAGGGGAAATGTCTGTGCGTCTTATGGAGCGAATGTGAAGAATTACTTACCTGTCTTGGAGCGTGGGCCGGCTTCACAGCGCGCTCCGCGGTCCAGGAACTTCTATTTCAGGTTCTTTCCGGCGGGACTGAAAGGAAGTGCACACTGAGTGTGCACACTTCCTTTCAGTCCGGCCGGAAACCGGAACCTGAAATAGAAGTTCCTGGACCGCGGAGCGCGCTGTGAAGCCGGCCCACGCTCCAAGACAGGTAAGTAATTATGGGACAAGGGGAGGGGGAGACACTATGGGACAAGGGGAGGGGAGGAGACACTATGGGACAAAGGGAGGGGGACACTATGGGAGAAAGGGAGGGGAGACACTATGGGACAAGGGGAGGGGGAGACACTATGGGACAAGGGGAGGGGGAGACACCATGGGACAAGGGGAGGGGGAGACACCATGGGACAAGGGGAGGGGGAGACACCATGGGACAAGGGGAGGGGGAGACACCATGGGACAAGGGGAGGGGGAGACACCATGGGACAAGGGGAGGGGGAGACACCATGGGGAGGAGGAGACACCATGGGAGAAGGGAGGGGGACACCATGGGACAAGGGGGACAAGGGGAGGGGGGGAGACACTATGGGACAAGGGAGGGGACACTATGGGAGAAAGGAGGGGAGAGACACTATGGGACAAGGGGAGTGGGAGGAGACACATGGGACAAGGGGAGGGGAGACACTATGGGACAAGGGGAGGGGGACACTATGGGAGAAAGGGAGGGGAGACACTATGGGACAAGGGGAGGGGACACTATGGGAGAAGGGGAGGGGGGACACTATGGGACAAGGGGAGGGGGAGACACTATGGGACAAGGGGAGGGGGGACACTATGGGACAAGGGGAGGGGGGACACTATGGGACAAGGGGAGGGGGAGACACTATGGGACAAGGGCAGGGGGGGACACTATGGGAGGGAAAGTGCACTATGGGACAATGGGAGGGGGGGACACTATGGGATCAGAACACTAATGGACAAGGGGAGGAGGGGTTAAAGAACACTATGGGACAGGGTAGGAGGTGTTAACAATCACTATGGGACAGGGTAGGAGGGGTTAACAATCACTATGGGACAGAGGAAAGGGGGGTTAAAGATCATTATGGGACAGGGGAGAAAAAAAAATATTCTGAACAAACTGTCCCATGGTAAGAAACACTATGGAACAGTTTGTTCAGAATATTTTTTTTTCTGGGTTTCCTCCTCTAAAAACTAGGTGCGTCTTATGGTGAGGTGCGTCTTATGGAGCGAAAAATACGGTATATCAAAATGTTAAAAATCTAGCATTTTGGTTTTCAATTGACTACATTTATTTTTTTAGGAAATAACTCGTGTACATGTGTGACTTAAAGCAGTGTTTCACAGTTATTCTCTGAACCGTTGGACTTTTATCAAAGTCAAGACCACTTAGTGCTCTTCTTTGTGGAATCAATCTCAGTGGCAAGACATCATGCATCAAAATAACTGTTTATGTTTATGTCTAATATTCAGTTTCTAAATACATCTTTGTTTTTTTTTTCTAAACTGCACTGTCCTTTTATTAATAGCATATGTCACAAGAGCCTGTGGTCGTGGCTGCAACTTCAATGCAGTGATTAACAGTAAGTGTGGAACATCCCGAAGAGCAGTGAAAAAAATGTCTATCCGCATTGACTGGACAGAAGCAGGCGGGGGCAAGCATTGTCCAAGGACTGCATCCATTTCATCAGCACCGAGGGGACAATTTCTTAATGAGAAGGCACTAGTCCCTAGTGTTAAAGGATCAGAGACTTTACTGCCACAGAGTGTTCCACAGAACAGCTGAGCAGCACTTTCTGTGGCCATATTTTGGTCATCTTGGACTACAGAACAGTTCTCACAAGTCATGTCTCCCAAATTGGATGCTATACCTCTTTTCATTGTATTTGAAGAGAAAGGACAAATTGTGTATGGATTGGATAAGGCTTGGGATCTGTCAGTGCGCATGACTAAACTCTTGTAAATAACAAGTGACAAACAGAATAAAAATTTTGTCCTTTTTTTTTTTTTTTTAAATATATTTAATGTGAATATTTGACCATGAGCCAAAAAAAGTAGTATGTATTAATGATGGGGCTTGGGCATTCCTGAGAAGTCGCATAAGTGAGGAGTACAATTTATTTATTAAAAGGTTACTTCAAGCAGCAAGACTACTTGTGATTTGAGGTGGTCATGGTACCTGGAATATGTATGTGCAGTATTTTGCTTTGAAACGCTACACATGCAGAGATTAGCAAAGTAACGAGCTGACTAATGTGAATTCTGTACAAAATTGGCACTTGACGACAGCACGCCAGACATCCAACGGCAACATGTGAAGTCTTAACATGCATGCATCATGTAAGTGCAGTATTACACTTTTCCCTCTTTCATTAGAAAATACGAGATTTATTTATTTTAAAGCATCTGTGAGTTCTAGGGGTTTACACGCCAACATGTTTTCCTGTACACATTTTCCTATTGCTTTGCAGTATATGAAAAGTGCTACACTGCAATATGTAGCATATGCTGCACAAGGCCAATGTTTAAACAAGGAGGCCCCTTTAGGATTTCTTATTCACTAATGGTTTTACTCGTTTGAAGAGACACCCCACTGCCTAAATGAAAAACCAGCATTATTTAGTAGATGTACCCTCAATAAAAACATTCATGCATTTTTTTTTACATTGGAGAAAATCTAAAAACAGCTTGCAAAAGCTTCAGATCTCTTGTCTTTAGTTTTGTAAGCGCTCTCTTTAAGCCCAGCCCAGCCCAGCCCAGCCTGCCTGTGGTTGTCTAATCACAGCCTTCCCAATGCAGCTTAATGAGTAGTGGCTGAAAGCAACACTATAGGGTTTATTCACTAAACAGTGAATTAAGAGCCAGACTTTGAAACGAACGCTAAACTTGACAAGCTACTATGTTGTGTTGGAGAAATTTCCAATGTGCTGTAAATTTTGGAATTCTCTTACTCGAGTATGAGAGAGTTAAACTAAACACTGATTTGCCAATACTACTCTAACATGAGTTTTATATTAAGGGACATCAATTGTTTTAATATATTCATTTTAATGTGAAGGGTGAGGGGATTTGTTTTTTTTTCCAAGTCTAATTTTTCCAGGAAAAAAAATATATGTAGTCAATTTTTCTGGTGACTAAAACAATCAAACTGAAATTCATGTACATTGGTGCAATTGGTAAAGTATATGTCACATATATAACCAAATATCAAAACCAAATTTATAGACTCCAAGCAACTCTATATCAGTGCTAATCTTTATTGGGTAGCAAATACCCTTATCTGAAAATAAATGAGATAACAAAAGCATGTTATCTAATAACATGTAAATAAGAAAGTATACATGTAAATATATAAATAAATCACATCATTTGTTTTAGCACTTGGGGTTTTTCGTATTATTGAAACTGTAAGTGAAACTATACGATCTAATTATATTTGTGTTTTTGTCAACTGCATTATTAGATCTTATGGTTTTGATATCGTATGGACTTTGTGATGGTTGTATATATTACCTATTACTCTCTAAAGGGAGGGGTGCTGAATTAAAGACTGCAGCCTGTGAGTATAACTCCCTACAATCTTGGGTAGAGGCATCTGTTCCATATTAAAATAAAAAAAAACCTTTTTACTAATTTAAAAAAAAAAGTAGCCGATCTACCATCCGTTGAGAGGTCGCTGGGGCGTTTTTCATCCCGAATGGCATGACTCGAAATTGGTACAGGCCAAACGGGGTGACAAACGCCGACTTAGGGATGGCATCCTCGGCTAGTGGAATTTGCCAGTATCCTTTACACAAATCTATGGTAGTGAGATACTGGCCTTGTGCCATCTTATCCAGCAGCTCGTCTATCCGGGGCATCGGGTAGGCATCAGACACAGTTTTGTCATTTAGCCTCCGGTAGTCGAAACAAAACCGTGTCGTGCCATCCTTCTTGGGTACTAGCACTACCGGCGATGCCCAGGGGCTATCGGAATGTTCAATAACCCCTAGCTGCAACATCTCCTCAATCTCTTTCCTCATATGTTCCCTGACTGTTTCAGGGATACGATATGGGGTCTGCCACATAGGTAGCTGTCCGGGGGTCTCAACTAGGTGAGTGGCCAGCGGAGTGTACCCAGGTAAATTGGAGAAAGTGTCTCCCTTAGCCGCGATCAACTCTTGCACCTGGGCCCGCTCCTGAGGGCTTAGCCGCTCCCCCAGTTGAACACCCGTGGAGGGCTCTACCTGGTCGTCCTGTTCTAATAGGTCAGGTAGCGGCAGGTTCTCCTGATCCTTAGAGGCTGAGGCGCGTATCGCTGCCACGTCCTCTATACTCTCATGATAGGGTTTGAGCATGTTCACGGGCAAAATGCGTCTCTTCCCTACCCCTGAGCAGGGGCCGATCACATAGGTGGTGTCACATCTCTGTTCCACCACCTGGTATGGGCCTTGCCAGATGGCCTGCAGCTTGTCTGTGCGGACAGGTTTTAAAATCAAAACCTTCTGTCACACTTGAAAGCTGCGGTCTCTGGCTCCCCTATCATACCAGCGGCGCTGTCGTTGTTGGGCCGCCTGGAGGTTGGTGCGTACGGCCTGGGTTAAGGCCTCCAAGTGATCTCTGATCTCCAGCACGTATGGTACAATGGGTGTCCCATCTGTACTACTCTCCCCCTCCCAGTGCCCTCTAAGTCTAACGGCCCTCGCACCCTTCTCCCAAACAGCAATTCAAAGGGGGAAAATCCCGTCGACTCTTGGGGTACCTCTCTATACGCAAATAGCAGATGGGGTAGGAATCGCTCCCAGTCTTTATGAGCCTCTCCAAATGTACGGAGCATCTGCTTCAGGGTACCGTTAAATCTTTCGCATAACCCATTGGACTGGGGGTGGTATGCGGAATTCACTATAGGCTTAATGCCACATATCTTCCAGAGTTGTTGTGTGACCTCGGCGGTGAACTGGGTACCCCTATCGGATATGATCTCCTGGGGGAACCCTACCCAGGAGACTATTTTCATTAAGGCCTCGGCCACAGTTTCCGCATGAATATTGGAGAGAGCTACTGCCTTGGGGTACTGGGTGGTGTAGTACACTACGGTTAAAATATACTTCTTGCCAGAGGGACTGGGCTTGGACAAGGGGCCTACTATATCTACGGCCACGCTACTAAAAGGTTCTTCAATGATGGGCAGGGGGCATAATTTGGCCTTGTGGCGGTCACCCCTCTTGCCCATTCGCTGGCAAATGTCGCATGACTGGCAGTACTGCCGCACATCCTTAGATATCCCTGGCCAGAAAAAGGCGTGGGTCAACCTGTATCGGGTGTGTGTCATCCCCAGATGCCCAGACAAGGGGATGTCGTGGGCGATCTGAAGCAGTTCTTGTCTATACTTTTGGGGAACCACTAGCTGTCTAGTCATCACCGTGACCGACCCCCCCCACTACCCTTTCGGCAATACGATATAATAACCCTTTCTCCCAGGTATACCGCTCTCCCTCTAATCCGGCCTGGTTTGTGCTCACCCTGTCTCTGTACACTTGTAACGTGGGGTCTATCTTCACCTTCGCCTCAAATTTAGTCGGGGTGTCCCAGGTCATACGTGTCGGGTGAGGGTCACTGTCTCTTACCTGAGCCTCAGAGTGTGCTGGTGGAACCGTGGTGCGAGCCTGCTGTCTTGTCACTGGATGGGCTTCCTGGTGTGGAGCCTGAGGTATAAAAGCAGAAGTCATCCGGCCCAGGTCGTTCCCCAATACAACATCCGCGGGTAACTTCTGCATCAGGCCCACCTCTACCATCCCCTCCCCAAAACCCCAATTCAAATGAACTTTGTCAGTGGGTAGTCTGTACACTGCTCCTCCGGCAACTCGTACTGCTACGGATCCGCCGATGGGTGCTGAACCTGGAACCAAATGGGGGGCTACCAAAGTCAGGGTGGCTCCTGAATCCCGGAGCCCTTGCACTTCTTTCCCCTCCAGAGTCACTAGGTGACGATGATGTTGCCTGTTGTTGGTGGCTTGAACCGACATCACCTCGTGCAGGATCCCCAGGGGTTCTTCGCCCTGAGTGCTCAGTATCTCCTGGGTGAATGGCTCCGCTTGGTAGTGGTGAGCGGCTGCCCTGGGTGCTGGGTTTGGCCGCACTTGGTTCCACGCTTGCCGGCTCTGGTTCTGAGTGCACTCCCTTGTCATGTGGCCCCATTGCCTGCACGTATGGCATTGGATATTGGCCCTGCCATTATATCGGGAGGGTGGAGGTTGGCTCCCCGGGGTTGGTCGAAAGGGGGTGGCTGTAGGGGTAGCTGTACTTGGTTGAACGGTGGCTTGAGGGTAACCTCTGTTTAGGTGCCCGTGATGTCTCCTCGCATCAAAATGTTGGTCAGCCAGTCGGGCCGTTTCGGTTAGGGTGAGGGGTTTGCGGTCTCTCACCCATTCTTGTGCCTCAGGAGACAAGCCATTAAAGAATTGTTCCTGCAGCATCAATTGCCGTAACTCCTCCATAGTGGTGGCTTGGCTCGCTTGTATCCACCCCTGTGATGCTTGGTCCAGCTTGTGGGCCCACTTGGCATGAGATTCTTTCTCAGGTTTGCGCAATCCCCTAAACTTGCGCTGATATGCCTCCGGGGTAATGGCATATAGTTTTAATATGGCCCGTTTTACTTTGTCATAATCCTTGCTGTCCTCCCTGGGTACTGCCCAATAGGCCTCTGCTGCCCGACCTGACAGTTTGCCTGCTAGTAACGGTACCCACACTGCCTGCTCCAAGTCATGTAAATCACACAGCCTCTCGAAATCTTGCAGGTATCCATCAATCTCATCCTTCTCTTCACAAAACATCTTAAAAGCATGGTATGGGATTTTGGGCTTTGCCTGGCTGTAGACTGAGGCGGTAATGGATTCTGCCCTGGACGGTGTCTCCTGTGGACCATCACATACTCCTGCACATCCGCCATCAGCACGGTCAATATTTCCAGGGGTACTGGCTGCGGTAGAAACTCCATCCTGGTTCTCATTTCTTTTTGGTAGAGGGTTTCTTCCATGGCTGGTGGGGGTGTAACGCTGCGAGCTCTGTCTCCCTCCATCAATTCGGCAATCAGCACAGCTTTTGGCTTATTGCTGGCTATCTTCCCCCCGGCTTCCAGCAGTTCCTTTAACGTCTGCCTTTTTAATGCAGTGTAATCCGTCTCCATTCACTTTTGTGTTCGGTTCTCTGCTGCATCCGAATTGCCATTCACTTTTCCCGTTCAGTAGTTTCACTTTATCCGAACGCCGCGTTTCGGCTGTAAGGTTGGATCCCGTCGCTTGCCACCAATTGTAGCGGAGCTGCAATATTAAATCCCAAGATCTCCGCTGGTACAGAAGCTAATCCAAAGTCAAGTGCTGAAAAGTAAGGCAATATCCCAAATCCCCCAGTAACCGGACGAAACACAGTTCTGGGAGTCAACTGAGGTTTTTATTCACAGGTCACAGTATTTATGCAAGTCCCCATGCAAGGGGTTTCCCTACTGACATTGCAGGGGTTATACAGTAGGGGACTACATGGGGGATTTAGCAATCTGGACATTTCTCCCATCAGGCACTGCTGGATGAGAGGGATACTCCCACTGGAATATACCGTTAAGTGGATTATCCCTCCGTGCAGCAGAACCGACATTTTACATTAAAATATATAACTTTGCCTTTATTCACGTTATTTAGACGAATGGACGTTCGGTAGATAGCTGGGGCCCGAGTGCACATTTCGTGAGAATACCGCTCAGATCCCAGCCTAAACAACCGAACGCCGCACGAAATACACTTTAACATTATGTTCGCCTAAAAGTACCGAACACCGATGGGGAAACCAGAATAGTGAATGACCGGAGCTCCCGAATGGCCTGGAAGCCCAGCGGTGTTCTCGCCGTTGAGTAGCTGATTTCAGCTCTATGCACTCGACGGCCAAACGTCGCTGGTGAAACAAAGGATCCAAGATGGCCGACTGCCGCGTGGCTGGTAGCCGAATGACGGCCACCTAGGAAAGCCCTTAACATTGTTGAAATCGGTTAATGAGTGCCACACGACCCTCTGTGTGTGGGCTACTGGGTGGTAGCTCATTCGTTTCACGAACAGCCGGTAAAGTCTCTGTTCGTGAAACGAAACACATGAATGCTAGCGGCTTTCGTCTGCTAGCACACGAATGCTCTAAACATATCAGCACAGACAGACATTATAATATACAATCCAGCGGCTATTACAGACAACCTTTTGCCCATATAGTCCAGTAGCCTAAAAGTGGCTAGGTTTGCCACAGTCAGTAATGGTGTGGGTTGGCATTTCTTTGGGGGGTTGCACAGCCCTGCATGTGCTCACCAGAGGTAGCCTGACTGCCATTAGGTACCGAGATGAGATCCTCTGACCCCTTGTGAGACCATATGCTGATGCGGTTGGCCCTGGGTTCCTCCTAATGCAAGACAATGCTAGACCTCATGTGGCTGGAGTGTGTCAGCAGTTCCTGCAAGACAAAGGCATTGATGTTATGGACTGGCCCGCCCGTTCCCCAGACCTGAATCCGATTGAGCACATCTGGGACATCATGTCTCGCTCCATCCACCAACATCACGTTGCATCACAGACTGTCCAGGAGTTGGCAGATGCTTTAGTCCAAGTCTGGGAGTAGATCCCTCAGAAGACCATCTGCCACCTCATCAGGAGCATGCACAGTAGTTGTAGGGAGGTCATACAGGCACGTGGAGGCCACACACACTACTGAGCCTCATTTTGACTTGTTTTAAGGACATTACATCAAAGTTGGATCAGCCTGTAGTGTGTTTTTCCAGAACTCCGTGGGAAATTTGATTTCCATGTTTTATTTTTGTGTGATTTTGTTGTTAGCACATTCAACTATATAAAGAACAAAGTATTTCAGAAGAATATTTAATTCATTCAGATCTCCCAGATGTTGCTGAACTACAACTCCCATGATTCCCTGGCTATCTGTTTCATTGAAAGAATCATGGGAGTTGTAGTTCAGCAACATCTGGGGGGCCACATGTTTGACAACCCTGCCTTAAAAAGTAGATTTACAACTGCTCCTATATTACATCTTCCAAATCCTTCATATCCTTATGTCCTAGAAGTAGACGCATCTGAAAATGCTATTGGAGCAGTTCTATCTCAACAAAAGACTCCTCAAGATCCTCTCCATCCTGTTGCATTTCTTTCAAGATCCTTAACCTCGGCCGAGAAGAACTATCCTATCGGAGAAAAAGAATTGTTAGGCATAAAAGTAGCTTTTGAGAATTGGCGTCATCTTCTAGAGGGAAATGAAATTCCTATCATTGTCTATACAGACCACAGGAATCTTGAATACCTCCATACCAACAAAACTTTATCTTCCAGACAAATAAGATGGAATCTTTTTTTTGATCGTTTACATTTTCAAATAGTCTATAGACCTGGATCTCGTAACAAAAAAGCTGATGCTCTTTCCAGAATCCCCCGTAATCCTTCCTCAGAAGTGAAAGCCTTCTCTATATTGTAAAACAATAAATTTATTGGACTTACATCTACCATATTGGACGAACTGAAACAATTATCTCTTAAAGAACTTGAATTACCCTCCACTCCTCTAAATTGTTCAAAAAGGATGGAATCTTTTATTTCAAAAATAGGATTTATATTCCTCCAAAACTGCAGAACAAACTTCTAAAATTAATTCATGATTCTCCACTTGCCGGACATCCCGGGATTAAAAAGACAATTGAACTCTCAACTAGACAATATTGGTGGCCTCGTCAAGATAAAACCATTGAAACTTATGTTAAGTCTTGTCCTGTTTGTCAAAGATCCAAAGCTGAACATTACCTTCCTTACGGATTATTGATGGGGTTACCAGTCCCTGTGAGACCTTGGCAATCTATTTCTATGGATTTCATCGTGGAACTCCCTCCTTCACAGAAATACACCACCATACTTTTTGTTGTAGACCGTTTCACAAAAATGTCACATTTCATTCCCTTAAAAAAGATACCTACATCGTCCGAACTTTCCAAAGTCTTCATAGACAATATAATCAAATTACATGGATTCCCCAATGAAATCATCTCAGACAGAGGTACCCAATTCACTTCACGATTTTGCAAGGAAATGTGTTCCTCTCTTCAAATCCAACGTAAACTCTCTTCTGCATACCATCCTCAAACCAATGGCCAAACAGAACGAGTCAATCAATGTCTGGAACAATACCTTCGTTGTTATTGTACGTATTTACAAGATGATTGGATTAGTTGGTTACCTATGGCTGAATTTGCCTATAATAATTCCATACACTCAAGCAGCAAGATGACTCCATTCTTCTCAAATTATGGATTCCATCCCTCTCTAATTCCCGATGAACCCAAAGCAACTTCTAACCCGTTGGTCTCTATTCAAAATACTGAAATGTCTTCATTGTTTAAACAATTAAAGAAAAACCTTGAAAGTTCTATGGTCTTTCATTAAAAAAATTATGATATTAAAAGGAGAGCTCCTCCCAAATATAAAGTTGGTGATACTGTTTGGCTATCTTCAAGGAATATTTCTACAACCCGTCCTTCAAAGAAACTGAGTCCTCTCTTCCTTGGTCCTTTTCAAATTGAATCCGTTATTAACGAAAGCGCTATGAAGTTGAAACTCCCTCCTTCGCTTAAGCTTCATCCCGTTTTCCATGTTTCCCTTCTTAAGCCTTTTCTCCCTGATCCCTTCCATAGAAAACAACTGTCAAAACCTGACCCCATCATGGTTCAAGGTGAAAAGGAATATGAAATAGAAAAAATTCTTGACTCAAGACTTCATAGAGGTACCTTACAATATCTTATCAAATGGAAGGGTTATGGGACTGAAGACAATACGTGGGAAGACTCTTCTGATGTACATGCAAAAAAGTAGATTTCTGCCTTTCACAAACGTTACCCCGATAAGCCAATGTAATAGCACCCTGAGTGTGCTCCTTAGGTAGGGGGTACTGTCAGGCCGTATCTGGTCCGGCTCCGTTCCGGCGTTTCCGGTATGCGGAACTGGCTCCGCCCCCTTTCTGACGCGGCTCTCTCACGCTTTATAGAGAGACCGCGCCAGATTCAAGGTGCTTGGTGATTTCGGATGTTACTTCCGCATTCAACGCCGGCTAAGCTTCTCTTCGTTCCTAGTGTGTACCGAACCTTGGATTGTTGTAACACTTCAACATTCAACGACGGCTAAGCTTCTCTTCGTTCCTAACGTGTACCGAACCTTGGATTGTTGTAATGGACTTTTGCCTTCTCATTGCCCTCTGACCACGGACCGTATTGGATTTACCGGATCTCTACTTATTTCCTTGAAACCTGACTGTTTATGTCAAACATCCTTTGAACTGAATCTATTCAGTTCCATGGACGACAACTCCCATCAATCTTAAGTATACAATTTACTTCTATCTCTGAAGGTTTACTTATTAATGAACTTTTACTGGCTTGCTATAGCCTGCATTTACTAAAATATTATTGCAATCATTAAAGCCTTTCCTTTTCCACTAACTGCCTGCAAACTCCACCTTGCTTTAAAGCTACAGTAACCTTATTAATTTAAAGGATTTCTTCTCTTCTTACTAATGTAATTAAGGAGTTTTACAAGCTGCAGTTGAGTTCCAAATTCAAAACCTCTTGTGACATAACAAGAGATTGGCATGGAACGTGATTGGGCTGAGCAGAATTGTGATTTCACTTTGTGGAAACACATTGATGATGAACACTGACAGGATTATTTACTAAAGTGAAAATTCAAAGTAAATATTAAATTAAAGGCCAGTGGAATCATAACTGATTTGGGATGTTTTTTTTAGGTTAAAGGACCACTATAGTGCCAGGAAAACATACTCGTTTTCCTGGCACTATAGTGCCCTGAGGGTGCCCCCACCCTCAGGGTCTCCCTCCTGCCCGGCTCTGGAAGGGGGAAAGGGGTAATAACTTACCTTTTTCCAGCGCTGGGCGGAGAGCTCTCCTCCTCCTCTCCGCCCCCCGGCTGAATGCGCACGCGCAGCAAGAGCTGCTTGCGCATTCAGCCGGTCTCATAGGAAAGCATTTACAATGTTTTCCTATGGACGCTGGCGTGCTCTCACTGTGATTTTCACAGTGAGAAGCACGCAAGCGCCTCTAGTGGCTGTCAATGAGACAGCCACTAGAGGATTAGGGGGAAGGCTTAACCCATTCATAATTATAGCAGTTTCTCTGAAACTGCTATAATTATGAAAAAATGGGTTAACCCTAGAAGGACCTGGCACCCAGACCACTTCATTAAGCTGAAGTGGTCTGGGTGCCTAGAGTGGTCCTTTAAGCTATTTTGGCATATTTGAAATTCACTGCAAATTCTCCCTGTAGTGAAAAGCCTGGTCTGAAAAGTATAAATTGTAAAGTACCAAATGAGGACCAGTTCAGTATGTTTGTATAAAGTTTAAGGCTCATGTGGCATTGTGCTGGCACCTTGTATGGTATTCTAAACAGTAAAAAACTATATGCTTTTCGACTTAAAAGTGGCCCTATCTTTTTTCTTTTGATTTTCATTTTCTTAGGCTCCATGTATCATAATGATTATACTCTCCCCTTCACGTCTTGCTTTTATTTATAGTTAGCTTTTTTTCCCTGTGTTGAATCTCTTTGTAAGGATACTTTGGCCACAGACATTTTCTTCTTCTCTGCCCATGATACCGTCTGTTTGCCTTTCTCTGGGATTGCTTTTAATGATGGATTTTGGGTAAATTTAAACTTTTGCGGAAAAAAAAAAAAGCCTCCACTTTCAACAGGAAACGGACTGTAAAATGTCAAAGATCTAAATTTATGACCTGCGTGTTTCCACAGGAATCAATAACAGTTGTGTCTGATTATAATATCTGCACGTGCTTAGATCCATGTCAGTGGAACCACTTGCATCTGTAACAAGCACACATGTATAATATCAACCAGGCAGAGTGCCAGATTGGTCCCCCACATAAAGTCTGAGGCTCTGTTTCTGAGAGTGGTACATGTAGTGGCTGAACACTTTTTGCATAGCGACGTGAAACTCGTCCAGTTTCCAGTTTTCTTTTTATTCTCTCCCCTCACTTTTTTATGCCCAGTGCAGAGATGTGTTAGCTAAACATTTTAGCTTATTATGGTGGACATTGTTTGCTCACAATATAATAATACATCTACTAAAAGGATATTTGTTCTCCAGATATCTTTTTGAGTGCAGTACTGCTACTTTGCGAGAATTTTCAGAATTGGAGAAGCATTGCTACAGGAAAATAGAACTTTGATCACATCTACAGCCATGTTGGAGTTGGAGTTGTAATTTGTTACCTGCTGTTTTTATGATATTTTATATATCTATTTTCATTGGTTTTCATTAACAAATCTTCCTTATTTGGGGTAGTGGCACATACTTTTCTTTTGTGACCTGTATATATACCTCAGAGTGTGTGTATCTCTGGCATTGTGTACCTGTGTATGTACCTGAGCATCCTTGTGTTTGAATTGTATATATGTCAATGTTCTGGGACCCCTTCTATTTAAAATGTTTATAAATGATCTTGAAGACAACATTGAAAGTCATGTTTCAGTGTTTGCAGATGACACAAAACTTTGTAAAATAATACAATGTGAGCAAGATATTACTTTGCTGCAGAGGGATTTAGATAGACTGGGGGACTGGGCACTCAAATGGCAGATGAAATTTTATGTTGAAAAATGCAAAGTTATGCACTTCGGCGTAAAGAATACACAAGCAACGTATACCCTTAATGGAAGCGAATTAGGGATAACAACACATGAAAAGGACTTGGGAATTGTTATAGACAACAAACTATGCAACAATGTGCAATGTCAATCAGCAGTGGCCAAGGCCAGTAAGGTATTGTCATGCATGAAAAAGGGCATTCATTCTCGGGACGAGAATATCATTTTGCCTCTTTATAAATCACTGGTAAGACCACATATTGAATATGCTGTGCAATTTTGGGCACCTGTTCTAAAGAAGGATATTATGGCACTAGAAAAAGTGCAGAGGCGGGCTACAAAATTAATAAAAGGAATGGAACATATCAGCTATGAAGAAAGGTTAACAAATTTAAACCTATTTAGTTTAGAAAAACGTCGCCTGAGAGGGGATATGATAACATTATACAAATATATTCGGGGCCAATACAAACCATTGTGTGGAAATCTATTCACAAACCGGACTTTACATAGGACACGAGGCCATGCGTTTAGACTGGAAGAAAGAAGATTTCGTCTAAGGCAAAGGAAAGGTTTTTTTACTGTAAGAACAATCAGGATGTGGAATTCTCTGCCTGAAGAAGTGGTTTTATCAGAGTCCATACAGATGTTCAAACAGCTACTAGATGCATACTTGCAAAAACAGAATATTCAAGGATATAATCTTTCAATGTAGGGTAATAACTGCTTGATCCAAGGATAAATCTGACTGCCATTCTGGGGTCAAGAAATAATTTTTTTCCTAGCTTGTTGCAAAATTGTGCTTCAAACTCGTTTTTTTTTTTGCTTTCTTTTGGATCAACAGCAAAAAACAAATATGAAGAAGGCTGAACTTGATGGACGCAAGTCTCTTTTCAGCTATGTAACTATGTAACTATGTAATGTGCATGTGTATGCCTTTGTCTGGGAGGGTATATGTATGGGGTAATTGCTTGTCTTGTGTTGTGTGTGTAAAGGAGGCTGCTTGTGGTTTTTGTGTGCTCTGTTTTATGTGTGGGAGGTGACTGTATGACGTTGACTATCTTTAGGGGGTGACTGTGATACGGTGAGGTGGTGAGTGTGACATGGTTGAAAGGTGAATGTTACGGGTTTAGTGTGGCATGCTGAGAGGTAGGTAAGTGTGACCATACTTGCTGTTTTCAGTCCAGCATAATGTGAATAGGTCAGAGCGAAGGCAGGAAATTTCTGCACCTTTGCTCTGACTCCCACACAGAGTGCTGAAACTAGGGATCACAAGGATCATTTCTAAAGAGCTGTCAGAGAAAATCCTTGTGTTCTGATTATTGACCCATGGTCTTTGTTACTTTGACTAGTCTACATTCCACTATCCTGATTCTGACTTTGTTTGACTATTCTGACTTCCAGTATTGCCATCGTTTTCTTGCTAGTTTTCCCTAGTATACAAGTTTCTCCTGTAATCCAGACTTTGCCATTGGTGAGTGAAAATTGAATCCTAATGAGGAGAAATTTACACAATTTATACAGCCCTGGCTTGCAGTGGCAAGTAACTTTTAAGGCTTGGCTTTTAGTGTAGGACTTGAAATTTTATGCCCTATACTACACAATATGCCTATATTTTGGAATTCTATTTTTCACCTCTTGAAGGTATTCCATGACATCCACCACTCTAAGATGTTGTGTGCAGTTGTATAGCATAGTGTACCTGTTCATTAGAACAGGAGACCAAAGGTCAGGTGAAATAATTCCTTAATTTCTCTAGCTGCAGATATTTTAGTATCTTGAGGATAGCCTGCTAAACAGGCATTCTGCAGTAAATATCTGCTGCGGCTCCCAGCCCGCCGCATGGCGCAGCCGTGCCTGACCTCGCTGATATTGTGAGCTTACCTGCTCGTCGGCGAGGCGGGAACCGCTCCTCCGCGTCTTCTGGGCATGGCGCCCAGATCAAAGATGCCACTGACCACGTGGTCGCGCAGATCACAAGCTCCGCCCCTCAAATTTATACGGGGTCAGAGCCCAGAGAGCAGTGGCGTCGCTAGGGGGGGGCCAGAGGGGGCCATGGTCCCCCCTACATGATGCTGTGCCCCCCCTTGGGCCCCCCCAAATGCTGGCAACTAGCTGGCCATCTGCTTCCCTCGGACTGTTACAGCCCGAGGGAATGCAGGAGAGAGGTGCTGGAGGCTGTCTGTGGCTGGAGGGAGCACTGATTGGCTCCCCGGCACAGGCTCCGCCCCCAAACGAAGCCCCGCCTCCCGCCGGTAAGCCCCGCCCCCGCCGTTATGCAGCAGCCCATGCTGCTGCTGAAGATGGCTGCCTGACCCCCACAGGTGACAGGTAGGCTGGGGGGGGTGTACACACACACATTGCCCCCATACACACACACTGCCCCCATACAGCCTCCCATACACACACACTGTCCCCCATACTGCCCCCTCATACACACACATTGCACCCCATACACACACACTGTCCCCATACAGCCTCCCATACACACACACTGTCCCCCATACTGCCCCCCCATACACACACACTGCCCCCCATACACACACACTGCCCCACACACTGCCCCCCCCCATACACATACAC
>OW240917.1:198042343-198177424 GCA_933207985.1 Pelobates cultripes | reverse complement strand
AGTCTGTGTGTGTACGGACTCAGCAGAGTCTGTGTGTGTGTTTACGGACTCAGCAGAGTCTGTGTGTGTGTGTACGGACTCAGCAGAGTCTGTGTGTGTGTGTACGGACTCAGCAGAGTCTGTGTGTGTGTGTACGGACTCAGCAGAGTCTGTGTGTGTGTATGGACTCAGCAGTCTGTGTGTGTGTATGGACTCAGCAGCCTGTGTGTGTATGTACTCAGCAATCTGTATGTGTACGGACTCAGCAATCTGTGTGTGTATGGACTCAGCAGTCTGTGTGTGTGTATGGACTCAGCAGTCTGTGTGTGTGGACTCAGCAGAGTGTGTGTGTTTGTGTACTCAGCAGTCTTTGTGTGTTTGTGTACTCAGCAGTCTTTGTGTGTGTGTGTGTGACTCAGCAGTCTGTGTGTGTGTGGACTCAGCAGTCTGTGTGTGTGTATGGACTCAGCAGTCTGTGTGTGTGTATGGACTCAGCAGAGTCTGTGTGTTTGTGTGTGTATGGACTTAGCAGTCTGTGTGTGTGTATGGACTCAGCAGAGTGTGTGTGTGTGTGTGTGTATGGACTCGGCAGTCTGTGTGTGCATGGACTCAGCAGTCTGTGTGTGTGTGTGTATATGTGTGTATGGACTCAGCAGTCTGTGTGTGTGTGTATAGACTCAGCAGTCTGTGTGTGTGTGTATGGACTCAGCAGAGTCTGTGTGTGTGTACGGACTCAGCAGAGTCTGTGTGAATCTGTGTGAGCTGCCGCACACTTTAGCCCTGTTACACGCGTCTGGGAGCTGCTGTTGACAGGTACTAGTAGTCTAGAGATTGGGGTATATGCTCAGCTATCTGTATAATACAGATCTGTGTGTATAAAATATCCCGGGATAGTCAGTGCTTCCTGTATAGTGCTGCTCTCTGTCTGGGGATTATACAGAGAGCAGCACTATACAGGGAGCACTGAGTGTCCCAATTTATTATACACACAACCCTGAATTATACAGAGAGCACTGACTGTCCAGGGATATTATACCCAGACAGTAATTGATAGCTGTGCTGCAAAATGTCCTTGGAATTTTTTTTTCAAATGTTGGGAACTATGGCACTGTATCAAGGATAATGTGTTTGTTTTTTTAATAATCCCTGGTGGAAAATCATGATTCCTCCACCAGGTATTATTAAAAAAACAAAACACATTGTGTTGGGGGCATGGCTTAACATGTGACAGGTGCGGGGTCAAACTGCGGCGAGGGCGGGGTTAAATGTGCCCCCCTACTTTTGTCACTGGCCCTCCATGTGCCCCCCCGAAAAATGAATCCTAGAGACGCCACTGCCAGAGAGGGATATTTAAATCCCTAATTCACTCCAGTTCCTTGCCCTGTCGTGGTTTCCTGTTCTTGGTTCCCGAGAGTGCATTTATCTTTGTGAATCTGACTTCCTGGTATCCTGATCTTGGCTTTTCCCTGGTTATTCCGAATTCTGGTTCCCCTGACTTGGCTTGTTTAAACGGTATCTGAGTATTTCTGGCTTCCTTGACCTCGGCTTTCCCTTTGACCATTCTCTATCTCTAGCGTATGAGTCCGGCCATTCTAAGGTCCAGTTTACGCTCTGTCCATTTATTTTATTTCCTTTTTTATGTATATGTTTACATAGTTTCTGCGTGTTGCACCACACTAGCAGCCGTGACAATATCCTATTGAAGCACTTTTTAAGCATAATGTAGATAATGGATAAAACCAAAAGCGCTTATTTTTCTATAGTACTTATTCCACAATAAACAGCTGTGAATTCTTCTAATGTAAATGGAATTCTGTTTTTCACCTCTTGAAGGTATTGCATGACATCCACCACTCTAAGATGTTGTGTGCAGTTGTATAGCATAGTGTACCTGTTCATTAGAACAGGAGACCAAAGGTCAGGTAAAATAATTCCTTCATTTCTCTAGCTGCAGATATTTTAGTATCTTGAGGATAGCCTGCTAAACAGGCATTCTGCAGTAAATATCTGCTGCGGCTCCCGGCCTGCCGCATGGTGCAGCCGTGCCTGACCTCGCTGATATTGCGAGCTTACCTGCTCGTCGGTGTCTCATGTAAATGATCGTTAGCAAAATTGCAAATAATATATGACAGGATGAAGCCACAATAAAAAAAAAAGTAGAGTGGATCTGTCATGCACAAAATGTGTGGGTGACTAGTTCTCCTTTGTCAACCTCAAATGTTTCCATAAGACAAATCTGTCCCTAGTCGGTCTTGTTATATCTTATGATTGTGTTTGAATTTCAACAAGTCAATATGAGTATTCCATAAAGATTGTATCTTTCCGAAATACTCATAAACACAACCGAGTTGACAAAGTCGCTTGAATGATACATGCAACATTCCACATATCCTGTTGTGTGGATACACATTATGTGGATGCAGTTCAGGTGCTCTGTCTGTGTGTATGTGAATGTCTGCATTAAGGAACACTCTAGACATATAAAGCACTTCAGATTGCTGTCATGTTGTGACTGTATTATTAAACGACAAACATTAGTACTTTTATCAAACAGGCCAAAATACCTCACCAGCTGTCAAGACACCCGCCACAGAGCTAATGGAAGTGGCAGGTGTGCTGCACTAGCGTGCTCCGGCCTTCCCATCTTCTCAATGAGAAGCATAGGTAAACCACAATTGTGTGCACTTACATTTCAGTGCCTCTAGCACTCAGGCTTGTGAGTGAGATGCCTCTTATTGGTCATTTCCTTGGCAGAGACTAAAGAATAAAGAGGATAACTTGCTTGCAATGTAAATGGCTTTTGCAAACTGTTTGTCCTATACTCCAAATAAAACATGCAAGAAATATACATACGTATTTTCTTTGGGGGTATTCTCTGGCCACAGTCCTCTTCTCATATACTCATGCTGGAAAAACCCTATGTTAAGTTGAAGGGGGCTAGGTGCTCTCACATAACCCTGTCTTCCTCACCAGCAGAATCTCCAGCAGAAATGTTACCCTCTCCATTAGTACAGGCACCAATAGGCAGGTACCTATTCTGCTTAATTGTAAATCAGGCCCTGTCAACATAAAAAAATGCATTTGTGAGCCATGTGGTCTACATACTATACCCGGTCAACTGATGCCAAGTGGACATTTAACCT
Source organism: Pelobates cultripes (assembly GCA_933207985.1). NCBI lineage: Eukaryota > Metazoa > Chordata > Amphibia > Anura > Pelobatidae > Pelobates > Pelobates cultripes. The sequence goes on along the minus strand of OW240917.1, from coordinate 198,174,302 downwards.
GTGTGTGTTGCAATTCTTTTTTTATTACACTTTTTTGGCCCTGGCCTACCTGTTGTAATGCTAGCTCAGCAAGGCACTTTTCAAGAACAGCATCACACTGTGCTTTCACTGCTATACACAAACCTGTCTCCCGGCTCCATCACAGTTCAGCAGTACGCAAGTATCACACACTCTGTAATGTGTTTTACACCATTTGTATAGAGCCCTGAAAATGCAGGGAGAGTGTATGCAGTGGGTACAGCTCAAAACACATGTGCTCTTGTCACATGAGCCACTACACAATAATGAAAAAATGGGAGCTAATCAATTGTTGGATGGACTTGTCTACTGGAAGTCATGTGCAGTGGACAGTCCTGGAAGTGTGGGAGTGAGAACCTGTATGTTTGATACATTTAAGCAAACTTTCATTATTTTCAGATCTAATTGTTGGGAAAGCTCAACTAAAAAGGCAGTGCTTACACTCTGTCTCTATGGTGTTCGTCAAACCATGCCATATTTTCCATAATTCTCCTATGATGTCTCTAACAATTCAGCAGATTGTCAGAACAATTCTAATTTCACCCAGGATATAAGATAACCTGACTGTTTCTCCATATTATTACAAGTACTTAAAGGAAAGGAGACAAAATGGAATCAATCATTTTGAACCCAATATCCACAAACCATCAGTTAATTGCGTTTTCTTATGGATGAATGTTGCTGCAATACACAGGTTATTTGAATGAATGAATAAGGAGATACTTTGTCCAGAACAATAGTTTGGCCAACCCAAACATCTTCAGTAAAAACTAGAGTTGCTGAATAAGACTGATTATTGAGTGAAACTATTCACAAGGCCCATAAAACCTACCATACACAAGATCCAACGCACTCACTTATCCACTAAACAGCAAGTTCAATGTTGACAGATTTGTTTTTTTGTTTTGTTTTTTAAATAATGGGGATTTAGTTACATTATATGATCATACATTGCATAAGCCTGCCACAACATCAATGTACCCCATCTTTGGCAGGTCCTACTCTAACAGCCCAATGTCTGCTCTTATGAGATTAATCCACATGGGGGGGGAAATTCCATCCGGGGCTCTCTCTGCAGTACAAAGCTAAATAGACCCTGTGACAGGGAGGGGTGCAAAACCAAGGAGTTGACTAAACTCCCATATATATATATATATATATATATATATATATATATATATATGTGTGTGTCAAACTAGGGGGCTGCACTCACCTGAACATGCATAAATGGGGTGCTGCTGGGGGCCAATTTATACAATGCACAAGATCCCCCATTAGTTTTGCCTAGATTAGATGTTTTAAAAAAAACTAATACAATCTGTCAACATTGAAGTTACTGTTTAGTGGATAAGTGAGTACGCTGGATCTTGTGTATTGTATAAATTGGCCCCCAGCAGCATGTTCAGGTGAGTGCAGCGGAAGTGCAGGAGGAGAGCAGAGCAAAAGGAGAGGAGAAGGAAAGGAGAGCAGAGCAAAAGGAAAGCAAAAGGAAAGGAGAGGAGGGCAGAGCAGAAGAGAGAGAAAAGGGAAAGGAGGGGAGAGCAAAAGGAAAGGAGGGGGAAGCAGAAATAGAGCAAAAGAAAAGGGGGGGGAAGCAGAAGAAAAGCAAAAGGAAAGAAGGGTGAAGCAGAAGGAGAGCACAAGGAAAGGAGGGGAAAGCAAAATGTAAGGGTGGAAAGCTTAAGGAGAGCAAAAGGAAAGGAGGGGAAATCAGAGCATAAGGAGAGGAGGGGAGAGCAGAAGGACTCAAGGGGGAGAAGAAGGCAAAAAAAAGGAGATTGGAGCAGGTAGGACATCGTGGAAGACAAGTGATCCCTCCACTTCATCTTGAACACTGGGCTGAGGCTTTGGTAGCTGACAGGCAGACTTTGGACCCTCTCATCATCCCACGTAAAATAATTTAAAAAAACTATCAATGTATTCACTTTTCTGATTATGTGAGATGTAGACATATTGGTTGTTTTTAAAGGAACACTGTTTACCATAACAATTTAATATAAATGAAGTTGTTATGGTGCCAGAAGGCCCCCGGGCACTCTGTTAATTTAATGGGTTAAAACCTATCCTAGAGCTTCAGGTCCCACAGCAGGAACCAGCTTCTGAAACTGAGTTTCAGAAAGGTCAGAGTGACGCTGCGTAATGGCGCCGCAGCTTGGGTATGGCAAAGAGCTACTGATTAGCATAACATCAATATCTGTTATAAAAGCAGGAAAAGGTGGGGATAGATGGTGGTGCAATGGGCCACTTGACTGGATTTGACCCCCAGGCCTAAGGCTGCCAGCTCTCCCCTGCATATGGTAGCCCAGGAATGTGAATTAACCTCATCATGGCATACCATTTTCAAATGTAGACAACCCAGGGTATTCAAAATGGGGTATTTCCAGTCTTTTGTAGTAGCCACTTATAGACAAATGCTGGCCAAAGTAAGCTTTTTGATTTGTTTTTTTGCATTTTTTGTAAACAAAAACGGCACTTTTACTGGTGATATCATCGTCCTGATAAGTTTTACTTTTTAAAACACTCATATTTGTGTTCAGCGAAGTCTCCCGAGTATAACAATACACCCCATGTAAAGGTTTTATTGTGTTTTGGAATGTTACTGCTTTAAATATAAGGCTTGCCAATTAAATTCTCTGGACTGTCTGCCTGGGTTGTCAGACAGGTCCCTCAAATTATAATTAATAAAATGAAATAATTATGTAGCCAATAGTTAAATATATATGTAGAATGTGTGTGCGTTTGTATATATAGATATATATAAAAATTGAATTTATATATATATATAATATATGTGTGTATATATATATATATATATATATATATATATATATACGTATATATATATACGTATATATATACAGTTGCAAGAAAAAGTATGTGAACCCTTTGGAATGATATGGATTTCTGCACAAATTGGTGTGATCTGATCATCATCTAAGTCACAACAATAGACAATCACAGTCTGCTTAAACTAATAACACACAAAAAATGAAATGTTGCCATGTTTTTATTGAACATACCATGTAAACATTCACAGTGCAGGTGGAAAAAGTATGTGAACCCCTAGACTAATGACATCTCCAAGAGCTAATTGGAGTGAGATGTCAGCCAACTGGAGTCCAATCAATGAGATGAGATTGGAGGTGTTGGTTACAGCTGCCCTGCCCTATAAAAAACACACACCAGTTCTGGGTTTGCTTTTCACAAGAAGCATTGCCTGATGTGAATGATGCCTTGCACAAAAGAGCTCTCAGAAGACCTACGATTAAGAATTGTTGACTTGCATAAAGCTGGAAAGGGTTATAAAAGTATCTCCAAAAGCCTTGCTGTCCATCAGTCCACGGTAAGACAAATTGTCTATAGATGGAGAAAGTTCAGCACTGCTGCTACTCTCCCTAGGAGTGGCCGTCCTGTAAAGATGACTGCAAGAGCACAGCGCAGACTGCTCAGTGAGGTGAAGAAGAATCCTAGAATGTCAGCTAAAGACTTACAAAAGTCATTGGCAAATGCTAACATCCCTGTTAGAGAATCTACAATACGTAAAACACTAAACAAGAATGGATTTCATGGGAGGATACCACAGAGGAAGCCACTGCTGTCCAAACAAAACATTGCTGCACGTTTACAGTTTGCACAAGAGCACCTGGATGTTCCACAGCAGTACTGGCAAAATATTCTGTGGACAGATGAAACCAAAGTTGAGTTGTTTGGAAGAAACACACAACACTATGTGTGGCGAAAAAAAGGCACAGCACACCAACATCAAAACCTCATCCCAGCTGTGAAGTATGGTGGTGGGAGCATCATGGTTTGGGGCTGCTTTACTGCATCAGGGCCTGGATGGATTGCTATCATCGAAGGAAAAATGAATTCCCAAGTTTATCAAGACATTTTGCAGGAGAACTTAAGGCCATCTGTCTACCAGCTGAAGCTCAACAGAAGATGGGTGTTGCAACAGGACAATGACCCAAAGCATAGAAGTAAATCAACAACAGAATGGCTTAAACAGAAGAAAATACGCCTTCTGAAGTGGCCCAGTCAGAGTCCTGACCTCAGCCCGATTGAGATGCTGTGGCATGACCTCAAGAAAGCGATTCACACCAGACATCCCAAGAATATTGCTGAACTGAAACAGTTCTGTAAAGAGGAATGGTCAAGAATTACTCCTGACCGTTGTGCACGTCTGATCTGCAACTACAGGAAACGTTTGGTTGAAGTTATTGCTGCCAAAGGAGGTTCAACCAGTTATTAAATCCAAGGGTTCACATACTTTTTCCACCTGCACTGTGAATGTTTACATGGTGTGTTCAATAAAAACATGGCAACATTTAATTCTTTGTGTGTTATTAGTTTAAGCAGACTGTGATTGTCTATTGTTGTGACTTAGATGATGATCAGATCACATTTTATGACCAATTTGTGAAGAAATCCATATAATTCCAAAGGGTTCACATACTTTTTCTTGCAACTGTATATATATATACACACACACTTTTATTTCATATATATGTATAATATAAAATAATATATATATGATTACATTATAAGTGTATTTTGAGATATATGTGTATATATCTCAAAGTACACTTATTAAATCATATATATGCTATTTGCAAAGTTTGTTTTCTTTTGTGTGTATTTTTGAAGTCTGAGATTTGTAAATTATCTGGTAAACAAACTCAGGCTGGAACTGCTGCAAAGCCACTGCCGCAGAGCCGTACTAGGAATGGCAGATGGATTACTGCAGGATCTGGTAGACTTACGAGTTGTGGATAAAAGACATATTGTACAGTCTGTTGCTCTACATAATTCATTTTCTGCACTTTCAGAGTGTAATGGTGTTATGGAGACAGGCTCAGGTACTGAGGGTAGTGGTGTTGTGGAGACAGGCTCAGGCACTGAGGGTAGTGGTGTTGTGGAGACAGGCTCAGGCACTGAGGGTAGTGGTGTTGGGGAGACAGGCTCAGGCACTGAGGGTAGTGGTGTTGGGGAGACAGGCTCAGGCACCAAGTGTAGTTGTGTTGTGGAGACAGGCTTGGAGACTATGGTGAGGCCTAATAGAAAGCAGTTGTTGTTGGGGGATTCCATTATAAGAGGTATGGAGATGGACAATGGTGGTCTTGTGAGATGTCTTCCCGGAGTTACTGCTCACAGAGACAGGAGACGTATTTGTAATATTGTTAAGCGAGCAAAGCAGGAAGGGGAATTGGATGTACTTGTCCATCTAGGGACAAATTACTTGGCTTGCAATGAGGTTTCAGAGGTAAAGGAAGTTTTTAGTGTTTTTGCCAATGATATATGGCAGGTTGCTTCCACACCATCACAGGACCTGTCTGCCTGTGCATAACACTCAGAACGACAGGCGGATGCGTATTAGGGACTTTAACTGGTGGCTTGGTGAGTGGTGTGTGGGAACAAGGATTTGGCTTTTTTTCTCATGGTAGCTCTGTTTGGAATGGAAATAAACTGTACAAAAAAGATGGTTTGCATCTTTCTAAAAAGGGAACAAATATTCTCAGTGAGCAGTTCAGAGGTTTTGCTAGGATGTATTTAAACTAGGAGTGGGAGGTAAAAGGGTGATAAAACATCAATCCAATTGCCCCCCAAAAAAGGACAGAAGGTGCCTGTAGCAAGTGTGTTAAAAATGATAAGCTTAGAATCATGTCTACAAATGCTCGCATTTTATGAAATAAGATCCATGAACTTGTGGCAATAATGGCAACTGATAATGTAGATTTAGTCGCTGTTACTGAGACATGGTATAATGAGAAAAATGACTGGGACATAGCAATACCAGAGTACTCTTTATATATAAAAGACAGGGAAGGCAAGAAAGGGGGAGGGGTGGCCCTGTATGTGAAGGATAGCATGGAATCTAGCCTAATAAAAGTTAGTGAGGCGAACATAGAGTCCATTTGGGTTACGTTAGAATTTGGTAATCACACAGTAACTCATGTAGGTGTGATTTACAGGCCTCCTGGACAAATAGAAGAGTTAGATAGTTGAGGAAATAGCTAAAATGACAATGAAGGGGGGAAGTTATCATCATGGATGACTTTAATCTTCCTGATGTGAATTGGAAAACCAAAATAGCTGCTTGTGCCAGGAGCACACATATTCTAAACTCCCTACTGGGATTGTCTCTACAACAAGTCATTAAGGAACCAACTCGTAAAGAGGCCATACTAGATTAAGTGTTAACAAATGGAGATTTGGTATCATATATTACTGTAGGTGAAAGTTTAGGATCCAGTGATCATCAGTCAGTGTGGTTTAATATAAGAACAGGACTGAGTCACACCACACAAAAACAAAAGTTTTAGACTTTAGAAAAACAGACTTTTCTAAAATTAGAATATGCATAAAGCAATTTAAATGGAGTCCAAGAGAAATAGAATTATTTAAAAGGTGCACTGCTGAAGGCAACAGAAATTTGCATTAGGCTTGTCAGTAAAAGCAAAAAATTCAAGAAACCACTGTGGTACTCCACAGATGTGGCCAATATAGTAAAAACCAAAAAGTTAGCATTTAGTAATTGTGACGAAGTGCCCTTCACCACTTGGTCTTGGAGAGGCCTGCTTGCCAGCCTCATAACATGTGACTATGGCCCCAGGGATGTATGGCTCTTTAAAGACCCTATTTAGGCTGATGGACTTTCAAAAGACTGTTGCTGGCCCTTTAAATACTTTGGAAAAAGCATTGGTACTTTTTATATGGTGCTTTGGATGCAGCCGAAGTAGTCGAAGTGGCCGCCATTCAACAACGAATACGTGGTGGCGGCCATTTTAATTCAGCCGAACACAGTCAGCTGTGTTTTGCCGTCGAGTTCATGGAACTAAAATCGGATACGGCACGAACCCCGCTGAAGTTTTACCTTCTCCAGACTTCGACTCATTTGACTGGAGTCGAACGCTGTTCAACTATTCGAACGTCACATTAATACTGGATATTTGCATGAACGGCACCCATTCGTGCATTCGAATGGGACTTAGCCTTTTTACTGTGTTAAATAGACCGACTGCACAGCCTAAATCTATGGAACTCTTTTGGGCAGGAAATCCTGCGTACGATCGGTCAAAAGAGGCTTCCACAAAACTTTAACCCCATGGCAAAGTTATTCTGTTCGTGGGTTTTGAGCGCTGTTCGCCTATATTGAGCGCTCAGATCCGTGATCCATCCGAAATGTGATAGTTCTGTTCAGTATAATAGGAATTATGTATTTTTTTGTATGTTTACTGTTACTGTAAATGGAGATATTTTCTGTACCAGGAGATAATTGAGTTTACTATGGTTACTTAAGCCAATTATCTCCAGGCTAGATCGGAGGGATTTTACTGTGTATGGGGGAGTGTTATTTTGTTAATTAGTGTTCCTATTGGTTTGTGTCCCTTTTGTCCCAGTTTACAATCAGGTCCAGGGGGTGTGCCTCTGGCCTGAAAATGTGTATAAAAGAAATGCCTTTGTGCACATTAAACAGATCATCTTGTACCTTCATGAAGTTTCAGCTCATGTTGTGGGGGATTGGAGAACTACACTCTGGGTATTGCTATAATCATTATACTCCCCAGGGTATAATCACTAAGCTCTGCTAAGCTTGTGCCTGTTCCTGCTCTCTGGAATTCGGAGAGGTCGACCTACTGGAAGCTCGACCCTGGTCTTGGGTCCAGAGTGGGTGGAGACAGCGAGACCCCAACCAAGCTGCGGCGGTTCGTGGGGTCTGCAGTGATTATGGTGTCAGGTGGAGTGCTTGGAGCCCTCGGAAAGCACTAGGAGCATCCATCAGCGAAGGTACCCGGTTGGGGTGCCAAGCAGTTCCGTTACAGTGATTATAAAAAAAAAACAGAGTGAGGAAGACAGAATGATCTGTAAGATTAGGCAGAAAGAGGCTAAGCAAGTTATAAGAGCTTCCAAATCACACACAGAAGAGAAAATAGCACAGTCAGTAAAAAAGGGGACAAAACATTTTTTAGATATTGTGATAAGGTGAATGGGGTGGTCTGTGAGGGAGTCTATATCTCGACAGAATTGTTCAGAGAGGCATATGATTTTTAACCCCAGGGGGAGTGTATGTTTCTGTGTATGTAACCAGAATGAATATTTAGTTATGGGCCCCTGGGGTGGAGCATTTGGAGAGCAGGGTGGGCCAGTGCTCCACTCCGCAGTTTAGCGGTTTTCTTGGAAGACATAGATCCAGCCCAGGGTTTTGGACTGTCTCCAACCTACTGCTCAGCTGCAGGTAATCGGCTGCAGCAGTGGGAATAAATCCCTCCCTGCTAGGTAGGTAGGAAGAGAATGTTTTGTTTCTCTCTGAAAGGCTGGAAGCAGCAGGCTGGCTAAATACTGGAGTGCTGAGAGTGGACAAAGACTCTAGGTTGGTGAAACATTGTTTTGTTTAGTTTAACCCTGAGAGATAGGGAACCTAATGTCAGTTAGTGCTCAGACGAGCTAGGTTTTTGTTTATAAGGTTTTGTGTTACATTTATGTTTTTCATTTACTGCTGTATCCTGTGTGGATTTAAAAATAAAGTGCCTGGAGTATATGCAATTACAAGGACTGTGCATGTTTTTGCCCTAGAGGACCGTGCTACCTGCCGACAAGGATCACAATATGGTGGAGAATGCGGGCACAGTAGCACAGTGAGGGTCTGTGGGTGTGCCAGTCATCTGGTAGTCTGCTTGAGGACTTTTATTTTGGCAGACTTGCTAATCAAATAAGTAGCACCGTACCTTTAAGACTGTTACCTGCTTGGTGCTATAATGGAGGAGCTGGTGAAAGCTCTGGTACAGGCAACCGCTGTACAACAGGAAACAAATCGTCTACTGGTTACCCAGGTTGAGAACCTGAAGGAAGCCCAGCAGATGGATAGAGCTGCCCTTACTGAGGTGTTGCAGAGAGTGATATTGCCATCTGCAGGGAGCCCCACTGGTGAAAGGGGATCCCGAATCCGTGCCACAGACTTCCTGCATAAGATGACAGAGACAGATGATGTGGAGGCTTATCTCACCACTTTCGAGAGGGATTGCTGGCTTCCTCCCAGGAAGCAGGTAGGAGAGAGAGGCTGTTCTCTCCAGATAGAGTCAATGAGACTAGGCACTTGGAGTGCAGAAAGGAAGCAGTCAGGGCAAGGCTGGCTTGGAGCACTGGGAGTGCAGAAAGGAAAGCAGTCAGGGCAAGGCTGGCTTGGAGCACTGGGAGTGCAGAAAGCAAAGCAGTCAGGGCAAGGCTGGCTTGGAGCACTGGGAGTGCAGAAAGGAAAGCAACAGGCTAGCTAGCAGAGTGTTGCTAACTAATAAGGTTGGTGCCATATGTTTTGTTAGTTTAACCCTGATAGAGAGGGACGTTCAAAGTGAGTTAGTGCTCAGACCGAGCTAGGTTTTTGTTTATAGGGTTTTCTGTTACATTTGTTTTCATTTACTACTGTATCCTGTGTGAACTTACAAATAAAGTGCCTGGAGTATTTGCAATTACAAGGACTGTGCATGTTTTTGCCCTAGAGGACCGTGCTACCTGCAAACAAGGATCACAATATGGTGGAGAATGCGGGCAAATAGTGGAGGGTACTAGGGCGGACCCTGACAAGCCCTTAAGCTTTCCTTATTTCATGGTGAAAAATAATCTGCTGTATCGAGTAGAAAAAAAGGGGGAAGAGGAGGCAGAACAGTTGTTAGTTCCCCAATCTCATACCCTACCTGATGTTTTCTATTAGAGAAGTCCCGCAAGCTTCCACAGGGTTTTCACCTTTTGAGTTAATGTATGGTAGGCATCCAAGAGGCATACTGGATGTTGCCAAGGAAACATGGGAACAAGAGCATACTCCCCATCACAGTCTTATAGAGCATGTAGCGCAAATGCAAGAGCGGATCGAAGCGGTAATTCCCATAGTTAGGGAAAACATGGAAAAGGCCCAGAGAGCCCAACAAGCAAGCTATAACCGGAACGCAAGGCTACAGGTATTCAAACCAGGTGATAGGGTTCTAGTTCTTGTTCCCACGGTAGAAAGCAAATTCTTAGCCAGCTGGCAAGGGCCATATGAAATCACTGAGCGGATCAGTGACGTGAACTACAAAGTAAGACAGCCACGCAGACGGAAGCCAGAACAGACATATCATATAAATTTATTGAAGCCATGGGTTGAACGAGAGGTTCTCATCGTGACCAGAGATAAACCTACTCAAGCCACTCGTGAGCAGGGTCCGGAGGTGCATGTCGCTGATACTCTTGCCCCCCATCAGAAACAGGAAGTCAGGGAGTTTGTCTAAAAATAGGGATGTGTTTTCCCCAATACCAGGAAAAACACATATAATCAAGCATGATATCCTAACTGAACCTGGGAGGAAGATCAATCTGAAGCCCTACAGGATACCTGAGGCTAGACGTGAAGCGGTTAGTGCAGAGGTTAAAAAGATGCTTGAGTTGGGGGTGATTGAAGTATCACAAAGTGAGTGGAACAACCCAATTGTGTTAGTGCCCAAACCAAATGGGGAAATCCGTTTCTGTAATGATTTCCGTAAGCTAAATGATATCTCTAAGTTTGATGCCTACCCGATGCCTCGTGTGGATGAGCTAATAGAGCGATTAGGTAAGGCCAGATATCTGAGCACCTTGGACCTCACCAAGGGATACTGGCAGGTACCCCTGACAGTGAAAGCAAAAGAGAAAACCGCGTTTTCTACCCCTGATGGGTTGTTCCAATATAAAGTGCTGCCATTTGGGTTGCATGGTGCCCCAGCAACGTTTCAGCGTATGATGGATAAGATACTTCACCCCCACAGACAGTATGCAGCCGCCTACCTGGATGATGTGGTGATTCACAGTGCGGACTGGGAAACCCACTTGATGAAGGTTCAGGCAGTTGTGGATAGTATAAGGGCTGCCGGTTTGACAGCTAACCCTGCTAAGTGTTCTTTAGGGCTAGAAGAAGCAAAATATCTGGGGTACACTATCGGGTGGGGGCTCCTTAAACCACAAGAGAGCAAAGTAGCAGCCATCACCAGTTGGCCACGTCCTGTAACTAAAAAGCAAGTCAGGGCTTTTTTAGGCTTAACCGGCTACCATCGTAGGTTCATCCCTGGGTACGCTACCATTGCCAACCCATTGACTGAACTTACTAAGGCAAAAGGCCCGATAATGGTTAAGTGGACCCCGGAAGCGGAGCATGCCTTTCAAGTCTTGAAGGGAGCCTTGTGTGCTGACCCTGTATTGATGGCTCCGGATTTCACTAAACCATTTGTGGTACAGACCGATGCGTCTGATGTGGGCCTTGGCGCAGTTCTGTCCCAGGTACATGAAGGAGAGGAACATCCTGTCATGTATCTGAGCCAGAAAATGAATCCCCATGAACAGAGGTACTCCGTAGTGGAAAAGGAATGCCTGGCGATAAAATGGGCTTTAGAATCCCTGAGATATTACTTACTGGGGAGATGTTTTACACTGATCACGGACCATGCTCCTTTAACATGGATGAGGCATAACAAAGAAAAGAATGCCAGGGTGACTAGATGGTTCCTAAGTCTTCAGCCTTACCAGTTTACTATTGCTCACAGGGCCGGAACTGCCCAAGGTAATGCGGATGGCCTCTCCCGAGTTCACTGTTTATGGTCCCAGGCCGCTCGCCCCGATGGGTCTGAGCTGGGGAGGGGGATATGTGATAAGGTGAATGGGGTGGTCTGTGAGGGAGTCTATATCTCGACAGAATTGTTCAGAGAGGCATATGATTTTTAACCCCAGGGGGAGTGTATGTTTCTGTGTATGTAACCAGAATGAATATTTAGTTATGGGCCCCTGGGGTGGAGCATTTGGAGAGCAGGGTGGGCCAGTGCTCCACTCCGCAGTTTAGCGGTTTTCTTGGAAGACATAGATCCAGCCCAGGGTTTTGGACTGTCTCCAACCTACTGCTCAGCTGCAGGTAATCGGCTGCAGCAGTGGGAATAAATCCCTCCCTGCTAGGCAGGTAGGAAGAGAATGTTTTGTTTCTCTCTGAAAGGCTGGAAGCAGCAGGCTGGCTAAATACTGGAGTGCTGAGAGTGGACAAAGACTCTAGGTTGGTGAAACCACATTGTTTTGTTTAGTTTAACCCTGAGAGATAGGGAACCTAATGTCAGTTAGTGCTCAGACGAGCTAGGTTTTTGTTTATAAGGTTTTGTGTTACATTTATGTTTTTCATTTACTGCTGTATCCTGTGTGGATTTAAAAATAAAGTGCCTGGAGTATATGCAATTACAAGGACTGTGCATGTTTTTGCCCTAGAGGACCGTGCTACCTGCCGACAAGGATCACAATATATAAATGAGAAAAGGAAAGTAAAACAAGGATTAGTTAGATTAAAAACAAAAGAGGGAAGGTATGTAGAAGAGGATAAAGGTCTAGCTGACTGCATCAATTAATATTTTTGTTCAGTATTTACAGATGAAAATTAAGGAAATAAGTCAATGGGATCTGATGGAATACACCCAAAGTTATTATAGAAACATAGAATGTGACGGCAGATAAGAACCATTCGGCCCATCTAGTCTGCCCAATTTTCTAAATTGTTTCTATTAAAAGAGCTTACTGGTGTACTAGCAAAACCATTAACAGATTTATTTAACCAATTATTGTTAACAGGAGAAGTCCCAGAAGATTGGAAGTTAGCGAATGTTGTGCCCATTCATAAGAAAGGTAGTAGGGAGGAGTCGGGCAACTATAAGCCAGTATGCCTTACTTCAGTAGTGGGGAAAGTAATGGAAACCATGTTAAAGGATAGGATTGTTGAACATCTTAAAACACATGGATTTCAAGATCAGAAACAACATGGGTTTACTTCAGGGAGATCATGCCAAACTAATCTTATTGATTATTTTGATTGGGTAACTAAAATAATAGATCAGGGTGGTGCAGTAGACATTGCTTACCTAGATTTCAGTAAGGCATTGTTGCACATAGAAGGCTTATCAATAAACTGCAATCTTTAAGTTTGTATTCCAATATTGTTGAATGGGTAAGGCAGTGACAGGCAACAGAGGGTTGTAGTCAATGGAGTATATTCGAAGCATTGACTTGTCACCAGTGGGGTACCTCAGGGATCTGTACTTGGACCCATTCTCTTAAACAATTTTTTTTAGTGATATTGCAGAAGGTCTTGATGGTAAGGTATGTCTTTTTGCTGATGATACTAATATATGTAACAGGGTTGATGTTCCGGGAGGGATAAGTCAAAAGTCAAATGATTTAGTTAAACTAGAAAAAATGGTCAGAGTTGTGGCAACTGACATTTAATGTGGATAAGTGCAAGATAATGCATCTTGGACGTAAAAACCCAAGGGCAGAATACAGAATATTTGATAGGGTCCTAACCTCAACATCTGAAGAAAGGGATTTAGGGGCGATTATTTCTGATGACTTAAAGGTAGGCAGACAATGTAATAGAGCAGCAGGAAATGCTAGCAGAATGCTTGGTTGTATAGGGAGAGGTATTAGCAGTAGAAAGAGGGAAGTGCTCATGTCATTGTACAGAACACTGGTGAGACCTCACTTGGAGTATTGTACACAGTACTGGAGACCGTATCTTCAGAAGGATATTGATACTTAGAGAGAGTTCAGAGAAGGGCTACTAAACTGGTTCATGGATTGCAGGATAAAACTTACAAGGAAAGGTTAAAGGAACTTAACATGTATAACTTGGAGGAAAGACGAGACAGGGGGGATATGATAGAAACATTTAAATACATAAAGGGAATCAACACAGTAAAGGAGGAGACTATATTTAAAAGAAGAAAAACTACCACAACAAGAGGACATAGTCTTAAATTAGAGGGACAAAGGTTTAAAAATAATATCAGGAAGTATTACTTTACTGAGAGGGTAGTGGATGCATGGAATAGCCTTCCAGCTAAAGTGGTAGAGGTTAACACAGTAAAGGAGTTTAAGCATGCGTGGGATATGCATAAGGCTATCCTAACTATAAGATAAGGCCAAGGACTAATGAAATTATTGAATAAATTGGGCAGACTAGATGGGCCGAATGGTTCTTATCTGCCGTCACATTCTATGTTTCTATGGCACAGACCTGCCTTCACAGCACCTACCTTCTCACCCAAACTGGACCTAGCCACACTAAAGGTTTGGCTGGTTGAAAGATCTGAGCACAGCAGACTGTTTCAAAATGGCGAGGGCGTCTTATCCTCCAGAGGAAACGCACGTGCACAATGCAACGACTCCTCAAAGCTCCGTGGAGCAACTACTACAAAGGCTCAACGAGCACTTTCAGCGCTTCTGGGATGCCCTGGAGAACCGACAAACACGGTTGTCACCCCAACCACGGTTGGATGCTCGGGGAGGTAATAGGCGGAGAGCATGGAGGACACCCTTGGGCCTAGCTGACACGCAACTATTTGAATTCCCCGCTACTGGCCTACCTGGGCCGAGGGCCACCAAGGGCTTGACCCAAAGACATCGCCCGCACCGCCGGAGGGCCACCCGTCGTGGACGGTGTCAAACCATCGGGAGCCCCCGCTACTCCGACTCCAGGAGGGACTCAGCCCATAAGGGTTACTGGGTCCGTGGACCGAAGATGTCGTCCGCTTTACCGGCCTGGGGCTCGCTCCCAACGTGCCGCCACCTACCTGCCCTGCTTTACGGATCCCAGGCTCTGGCAGGGACCGGGAGCGGAGTACTCCCCACAGGGACTGCTACGGGCCCAGCCTGTTAGATTCAGCTGCAACCTCCGAGCTGTGCCTAGTCAGGGAGTTGGGTGAAGTATCTATGAATGGGGCACAGTCTGACACCAAGTTGCCTTTCAGACAAATTTACTAATACTAAGTAGAAATTACTTAGTATTAGTAAATTTTGCCCCTACTCGCTATACTGCGAATAGGGACATATCTATTAAACAGTGAGCAGCCTGTGACCTATTGTTCCCCCCACACACCCTTGAGTGATGGATGGGGGCCCTAAATACAAATTGGGGGGGGGACATATTGTTCTTCTTCCTGGCCCCCACCCCTGAGCGGCGGGTGGGGGCCCTAAATACAAATTGGCCGGTGGGTGGGGGCACTAAACTAGAATAAGGGGGGGACCTAATGTCTGCTCAGGGGTGGGGACCGGGGGGGAGGACAATATTTTTTTTACTTTAGGGCCCCACCCGCCGCTCAGCAGTGGGGGCCGGGGGGGGGGTAATAGGTCCTTTTTTTTTTTTTTTAAACAGTGAGCAGCGACAGGCTACTCACTGTTTAATAGACATGCCCCTACTTGCGATATAGCTAGCAGGGGCATCATTTACTAATACTAAGTAATCTTTACTTAGTATTAGTAAATTTGGCTGAAAGACCAATTTAGGTCTTTCAGCCTTTTAGTAGATAGCTCCCTAATACCGTGGGAATAGGGAGTTATCTACTTATTAATTCCTGTCATTACATGACTGGCTAAGTAACTTGCATTTTATATGAATGTGTGTTACTTGATTGTTGTAAGTGTTGCAAACGCTTACAGCTGAATCCTGGCTATGTTTGTATACTTTTTATTTAAAATTGTGTACAATGTAACATTCTTCTTCTTTCACTGTGTAAGTATATTAGTACTTAATCAGTACTGTGCTTCGGAACTTCGGCACTTTGACACCTCAGAACTTCAGCAATTCGGCACTACTACACTTCAGAAATTCGGTAATTTCCTTACTTCTGCAATTCAGACATTCCGAATTACCCGAAATTCAGCCGAATATTAATTTGGACCGAAACGAATTGCACATGTCTACTAACTGTATGCCTAAGATTTTAAAGATGCAATCTAACAGTTAATATGAAAGTTTAACATTCCTTATATTTATTGATATAATCTTCTTATTTTACGCTTTCTCTTTACTTTAAGCCCCAGTCCCAGCTGTCCTATCCTACCTAATCGCCACCTCATGACCACTTCTAGTAAGGCATGGTTCCAGTGGCCACCTCTTAAGCAAGTTGCTCATCTATGCAAGTCAAACTTTTTGCAGCAAGCATTGTGTTCATATAGCCAGCAGCATTTGTATACCTGTAGTCAGCGTGCTTAGCTACACCTTACCTAGCCTAGCATGTTTGCATAGCGATACAGCTCACATAAGTTCACTCTCTATTTAACAAACAATTGTGCATGTCATCTTTTTCCTCTTTGTCACTCCTCTGATCATTTCTCCTCGACATGTATGCCTTGCTAGCTTACTTAAATAAAAAAGAGAAATCTAACCGTTGAAACCTTGCTTCTATTAAAACAAAAATATGCATGACTAGCAACTGTCACAACATGTATTGTGTAGTGAACTTCTATATACCGCTGTTGTGGCGTACCAAGGCTGTTTGTTAATTTTGTGCAAAAAAATAAATAAATAATAAGTATTGTGGGCTATTTCCATATCCATAAAAAGAACACTATAGTGAAAAAATCCACACGGACTTATGGCAGAAGCTCACTAAATATCTGTGGCAGACTATTCAGCAGGAACAAAGGGGTATCCCATCCCAGACAAATCCCACAAGTGGCGAAGAAGGAGGAGGCACTGTGGGTCGGCGAATGCAGCACAGAATCAGCCAACATACATCAGCCCTAGAGGACTTACCGTTGTGCCTGCCCGAGCAGCTGGCTCACAGCGCGAGATGTTGCTCCCTATCCCGGTCATAACCTGCCGCACCTTCCTGATGGGGCCGCAAGGCTTGAAGACAGGCAGATTACAGCAGGACTATACCAGACCCTAGAGGGTATTGGCTGATTTGAGCTCTCCCCTCAGCCTTCACATTGCAAACCTTAGTTAGAAAATTTCCAAATGTATGTTCTGAGCCTAATCTTTTGTTTATATCCTAATTTTATTTTTTTGGCGGCTTTACTATCCAACTACCCAAGGTGGGCGTCTATGGGGTGTTCACACACTATGTTGATGTAGCAATACCGAGCTCAACGCAAATCTTGCGCTCTAACCTCCTTATTTAACTCTGAGCTGGCAAGCTTAACTTATTCTAACTCTACTTTATTGTCAATGTCACTACTGTCAGCACTCATCAATCTTGTTCACAGAGGGTTCCTTTCTTATGGTTGTTTAATGACATAACTACCCCTCTCTGATCCGTGTGACTTAGCCCTCACTACAATATATAAAATGTGCAGTTTACCCGTTATGCCAAATGTATTACTATGTTTCATAATACTTGCGTAAGCTGTTGTGGCTCTGCAAGTCTGCTTGTATACCTATGCACAACATAAAATAAAGAATTTTAAAAAAGTGTTAATAGTGAAGTGTGCATCTGTGCTTAAAGCGGCACTGTCATGCCGAATCCTGTTTTTTTTTTTTTTAACCCCCCTCCGGCCTCCACTATCTCTAACTGACACCCTAGTCACCCCCGTAAGCCCCCCATATTACCTATTTTTTATTCCTTATTTTCTGCCCCGATCTATATTCAGGGCGCCGCCATCTTTGTGTTGGTAGATGAAGTCCTTGTGGGATACGTCATCTGCCCACACTAGACAGACTGTGAGATTCCCGCACATGCCCAGTGAAACAACTGGACATGTGAACGGGAATTTCATCTATTCATGCATTCATCAGACAGACGAATGAGTGAATAGAAATATCAGCCGAACAAACTAACACTGTGTATCAGTGTTCGTTTGTTCGCTCAGTTTAGTACAAGGAGGGAGCTACTGGCAAGCAGCTCCCTCCTTGTAATATGTAAAGATAGAAGCGGCAGGGAGCAGTGCTCCCCGCCACTTCATAAGCCCCCCAGGTCCCCCCTCACTCTATGGGGGTCAATATGACCCATAATAGCATAATGGAGATTAAAATCTCCCCAATGCCCCTACTCGCTATACCGCGAGTACGGGCATGTCTACTAAACAGTGAGCAGCTGTGGCTGCTCACTGTAAAAGCTATTGGCCCCCACCCCTAAACAACGGATGGGGGCCCTAAAGTAAAATAAGGGGGCCTGGGGGCCATAATGATATTGAGGGGGGAGGCACCTACTACCCCCCCCTGCACGGCGGGTGGGGGCCATAATTGATAATGAGGGGGAAGGGACCTACTGCCCCCCCGGCCCCCAACCCTGGACGGCGGGTGGGGGCCATAATGATAATGAGGGGGGCGGGACCTACTGCCCCCCCATGGCAGTTGGTGGGGGCCATATTGATAATGAGGGGGAGGGACCTACTGCCCCCCCACCCCTGGGCGCCATAATGATGAGGGGGGGACCTACTGTCCACACCCCCTCCAGCCCCCACCCCTGGGCGGCGGGTGGGGGCTATAAAGATAATGAGGTGGGGGGGAACCTACTGTCCTACCCCCCTCCAGCTCCCACCCCTGGGCGGCGGGTGGGGGCCCTAAGTCAATTTCCCCCCCCAAGGTGACTAGGGGTCCCCAAGCCCCTAGTCACCCACCCCCCCACCCAAATAAAAAGTCCCTACCTACCCCCCTCACCATAAAAAATAGTGAGGGGGGAATAAAAATACTAACCAGTAAAATAAAATTAAACTTACCATTAGACATCTTCTTTTTTCTCAAATCTTCATTTTTCAGCCCCAAAAAGGCCAAATAAAAAACCATCATAACCGTCGAACTTAAAAATCCCTGACCGCAAAAAAAAAACAGGAAAAAGAAAAATCCCGAGGGACCTAATCCAGAGTGTTCTTAGCCTAACTGCAGGGGTGGGGCAAGGCTTTATAAGCCTTCCCAGCCCTCTTGAGCTCAATCTCTTGTGGAGCCCTCCATGGGTGAAGATGGATTATTTTTTGCTCGGTTTTTCTTTTTATTTTAGTTACACGGGTTTGATGTTTTTCACTGAGGCTTTGGCTGAAAAAAATTTGAGTAGTAAGTTAATTTACAGGTTAGTTATTTTATTCCCCCTCACTATTTTTTAGGGTGAGAGGGGTAAAGGGACTTTTTATTTGGGTGGGGACAGAGGGACCCCTAGTCACCTTGTGGGGGGAGGAAATTGACTTAGGGCCCCCACCCGCCGCCCATGGGTAGGGGCCGGGGGGGGGAGGACAGTAGGTCCCCTCCCCCATTATCTTTATGGCCCCCACCTGCCGCCCAGGGCTGGGGGCCGGAGGGGGAAGTAGGTCCCCCCCCATTATCGTTTTGGCCGCCGCCCAGGGGTGGGGGCCGGGGGGGTGGGGCAGTAGGTCCCCCCCTTCATTATTATTATGGCCCCCACCCGCCGCCCAGGGGTGGGGGCCGGGGGGGCAGTAGGTCCCCCCCAATATCATTATGCCCCCACCCGCCGGCCAGGGGTGGGGGCCGGGGGGTGGGGGGATAGTAGGTCCCCCCCCCCATTATCATTATGCCCCCACCCGCCACCCAGGGGTTGGGGCCGGGGGGGGCACATTAGGTCTCCCCCCTTATTTTACTTTAGGGTCCCCACCCGTCGTTTAGGGGTGGGGGCCAATAGTTTTTTTTTACAGTGAGCAGCCACAGGCTGTTCACTGTTTACTAGACATGCCCCTAGATCATTTACTAATACTAAGTAATTTTGACTTAGTATTAGTAAATGTGGCTGAACGACCAATTTAGGTCTTTCAGCCTTTTAGTAGATAACTACCTGATACCGTGGGAATTAGGGAGTTATCTACTAAGCGGCTGCAAGATGCAGCCACAGCACGAATAGGATTGGAGTTTCATTCATTCGAATGAAATTCCGATCCGAATAAAATGCCGAATTGCGTTCTAAAAGAAACGAACATACTGTTCTCATTCAGTTAGAACGCAATTCGGCAGTTTTGTGTAAAATGACAGGAAGCATCGTGGGAACACGGAGGAAAGCTAGGGATCATGGGAAAATTGCTCTGACCAGCGGAAATGAAGCACACTTTGCTCATCCGCTGGTCAAGCGGAGGAATCCTCCATAAGGCAAAGAGTCCCTACTTTGTCTTATGATTTTAAAGAAAACAGGAAGAAAAGAAGAACAGATCCTGAGAGAGGGGGAGAAGAGGAAGAGATTGAGGAAGGTAAATTCGGCATGACAGTGCCCCTTTAACTCTTACAAGTATAAATACTCTTCACTTCACGGGGAAACAATATCAATAGAAAGCTTGCAACATTTTAGAAGTATGCAACTGTAAAGCCATAAATTGTTGCACTTTCTCCAATTGTGTATTAAAAATCCTTTATACATAAGATTTACATTTTAGTTTCAGTGTCAGCAGAGCAGATAGCATAATACTTACAAGTTCCGTTTGAGAATAAATTTGGGTTACTTTCACTTTTGTTGGTTTTTCGCCGCTTGTAGAGTTTACCCCCCAATTTAGTAACCAGTATTTATATTCTTGCTCCTTAGATTATATCGCTCTTATTGTCCCAGTCCAGTCTACCAGCAATTTACCATTCACTCCACTGTAGCACCTGTTATGACCATATGGTGGCATTGACACACTTTTATACTTTCTTTTAAAAACGCAATGGTATGCATTAAGTGATAAAAAAAAGGATTATATATTTACATTACTATAGAACATCTACTTTAATTACAAGATTGTCTCTTCCCCACGTTTTGTTTCAGTAGGTCAAACGCATGTTGAAATTACTTGAGTGTGTTCACTTTATAAATAATTGCTATATTTTAAAAAATATATATAATAAAAGTATCCACCAACTGATTGCAAACTTTTGGGACTTTGTAATAAGGGAATCAAACTCTTTTATCCCCCTACCTTATTATTTATGTTATAAACCTACCTAAACTAAATGATCAGTTCCCTTTAATGGGTATGCTTCAGTGTCTATTTTATTTCCCAGCAAGTTATGAAATAGACTGCAGAATTTATTTTACTAAACAGAAATGTTTCGTGAACACACAATTAAATTGGAAGGCCAACAGAGAAATGAAAAAACCCCAAAACATGCCAATTTCTGATATTTTGACCTGAATCTTACCATTTCATTTTAAACAATTCAATGCTTAGTGAATAATCTTTAGATGAATAGCTAGAACTGTAAGGGAAAACCCAGGAGAACAACATTAGACAAATAGAATCCCCTCTTTTAATTAATTCATTATTGTGTATACAATGCATGTCATGTACATTGTGAACAGGAGGGACTTGGCACTGCTGCCCACAAAAGATGACACAGGGTTGAGGGAAGAATGGGTTCCTGGCACAGCCACCTACTGAGTAGGATATGACTGCAGAGGTTATAAACATACTAGCATCTCTCAAGCACAGTTGAATGGGGAAGAAAGATTAGCACAACTATATAAATAAGCTTTTATAGGGTGTTTGGGGTGGGGAGGTAATAAGGCACCTTCCTGCAGGGGGAGAGCAGTATAAAAGTGGGAATGTTCTGGCCCATTTTTCACATGATTCCACACTGTCTCTCTTCCCAGGTTGATCCATTTGGCAGCCAGAGGACTTCCTTCTAATTTGTTGTTTTCTTTTTATATTGAATGTTCCTCGACTGTCTTATAATCCTTGCAAACCTCAATGACGTTTCCAAGCATTCAGCAATAAACACCTTGCACTCACTTACACCACTTCATCTGCAACATGCTGAGCCCACCCGGGCAGTGCAAGAGGTAATGAGTAGTGTCCATAACTACTGGAAATCTTAGGGTGAGCTCAAAAGCTGGAGCACTGTTAATTTTGAGGTCCCACAGACCTTTCAGGCTAAGTGGACCACACTTTGTATAGGGAGTTTCTACATGGGGTGCAATAGCCTTGTTTCTAGTTATCAAGGTAAGGATCCGTAAGCATTACAACTTCTTGGGCACAAGATGTGTCTTGAAATGCTTTGAGACATGGTCGCTTCGTGTGAACCTCTTCTGACAGTGAGGGCATTCAAAACGCTTGTCACCTGTGCAAGAATATCAAAGATCAGTATCAGAATATGCTGTATGTACGTGTGTGTGTGTGTACATAAATATGTGCCAATCTGTCAGTCTAGTTAGTACGTGTGCATGCATGCCTACATGCGCCACACACCTGTGTGCGTGCGAGCGTGTCGTTGCAGCTCATCACTGCGGGTGAACCTCTTAGTACAGAATCCCCAGTTGCACACGAATGGTCTCTCGCCGGTGTGCAGGCGAACGTGGGCTCTCAGGAGGGAAGTCTTGCGGAACGTTCTTCCACACTCTGGGATGTGACACACATGCCTCTTCCTGCCAGGAGGGCCCCACCTGCTAAGAGGGAGAGAGAGTCTCTCCTCTGTCCATTCTTTCCAACCACCAAGACCACCCTCCTCCCATTTTTGTACCTTGCCCACCTCCACCCACCATTCCTATGCCTTTTTGTCCAGCAACAAAAACAAACATTATTCCCCTCTCACCCCTTCTCTCCATCCTTGCAGTTTGGGCAAGTACAAGCCACTCTTCTCCTTTTCTCTCCTGGTTGGAGCTCACCAGACAAGGCCTGTTCCATCTGAAGCTGGATCTGGGAGGGGCTGAGACCACTGATAGCCACATTACCACTAGACACATTCTGCACGCTGAGCTGAGGCTGACCTGAGTATACACAATAGTTTATTTAACCATAAAACTAACCAATGAAATCCTAGTACAGTATACATTTATACTGGGATTTGTTTTTGGGGTTTTATTTGGGATACTGTACAGTTAATGGGACACTCCAGGGAAAATGTTACAAGCATGCAAAATAAGAATAAAAATAAAAGTATCACCCAATTTTCTTTATTTTTAGTTTTTTTTTTTGTTGGCCTGCTAGTAAGTGTAGGATACTTGCATTTTCTCCTACCTTTATTTGACTCTCTCTCTGTAATAAGAATACACGTGCACTCAGTATAGCACAGTTGCTGCACCCCCTACATCACGGTGCCGAAAAGGGTAGCTCCCCATATATTGTAGAACTACAACTCCCATGATGCTTTGCATGCCTTTTAGATTGGCAATGCATCATGGAAGCTGAAGTGTTAAAACATCTGGGCATCTACTTTTTGGGCACCCCTTCCCTACATAATCACATCACACATGCAATGGTTTCCATTCAAATGCATGTATGCTGTTATAAGTATACAGAATGCATAATGTACTTTGAACTGGTGGTCTACAATGCAGCTCACAAACAATGCACTTACAAAATCATCAAAAGGTATGGTAATCATGCCACCGGTGTACATATAGTGTTTCTATAGAGCAGGATTGTCATGGAGCAGTTAGTCATATCCTGGCATATGTAGATGTTTATAATGCAGAAAAGAGCTTGAAGACCTTCAAATAATCCTTTCAAGACACTGAGATACAAACAAGTTTTATGGTTTTATTTTATTTTTTTAAACCATGGCATATATTTACAATGTTTACTTTTTTCCCTCATATGCATTAAAACGTGTGTGTGTGGTGGTGTGACCCTGGAGTGTCCCTTAAAATCTCCACAGTTTGATATTCACCTCCATTGCTGGTGATTGTGACAGGCACTCCTTGCATTGGAAGTCCATTGATACTAATAGTCTGCATGGCCTGTGCTGCAGCTGCTAGCTGTGCTGTGTTAAGGTTAATGATCCCCCCTGCAGGTGCAATTTTGGGCAATGATCGCTCTTTTCGGCCAAGATTCTTCTTAGTGGGGTTTGCTGCCTGAATGCCCAGTGACCCTGTGCTGAGTGAAGTGCATGGTTGGGGGGCTGGTGTAGCTGTTGAAGCTTCTTGCATCACAAGAGCCTGCAACTCTCCCGAAGCTGTACGGATAAAAAGCTGTAAACAGGGGAATAAAGACATTAATGGACAATTGAGCAGTTTAAATAAACCAGTGTGTGGGGGATAAAGAGATGATTGTAAGGAAATTAAGAGGAATTGTCAACTTTGAAAAGGGGACAGTTTATCTTTTAAAAATAAATCAATTTACAAAAAGACACTTAAATGTAAGAAATAAACTCCACCTGTTATGCATTATCGAAACAGTTAAATAACAATTATACAAAATTATCAGTGTGGAGAAAAATCGGGGAAAAAAAATACATTATTTTTATAATTTCTATTGGATCTAATGATAGCTTTCTATTTAGAATACATTATAGTCCAAAGGTTATTCAGCATGAAATATGGATTAGTTATGTAACATGAGGCTGGGTATTCATGCAATATTTAAATTTTTGGTTAATTAATTAGATGATGTATGTCTGCAGAGATAATTTCTCACAGTGAAATGCTATAAAATAAACATACAAAGTTCAGAAAAAGACCTTTATCCCATTGTTATATTGAAAAACCATGTACACACAATGAATAGCTCAACTAAAGTTATTACTCCAAGCATCATGACCTCTTTTAAATGGTCATGGTGCTTGGTATTTTTACATGCAGTTTTTCTTTATAAAATTCAATGCATACGGAGAGATCTTACATTGTTGTCAGATGTATCTTCATCGCCAGCAGCATCATTGTACATCAGTGGCAGCTCTGTGCATATTTGGTGCACAGTGGGTCATTCATTGGCTGAGAATCAGAATTAGCTAATGCTTTCAGCCAATGAATGACCAGTGGGAGACATCTGGCTTCTCCTAATCTGAAAAAGCAGGATGCGCATCACACAGATCAGATAATGCTTGCCGCCAGGTGGAGGATCCAG
Organism: Pelobates cultripes; assembly: GCA_933207985.1. Lineage (NCBI taxonomy): Eukaryota > Metazoa > Chordata > Amphibia > Anura > Pelobatidae > Pelobates > Pelobates cultripes. Next base: position 198,149,783 of record OW240917.1, on the reverse strand, counting down.
GTAAGATGGCAGACCATTGCAGTTCAAGCATTTATTTTCATACGATATTGTATTTAACCACTTCCTTTACAACAAACATTGATGTTAAAGCAAATTCAAGAATATGTAGGCTATATAATGTTAGGTAACAAACAATTTAAATTGTTTTCCAAATAGGAGTAACTTATTAAACTAGAGATAGTGCACCTTGCAATGATTTTATCATTCTCTAGGTATTTCTGATTGTATATAGAAAATAATTTCTGATCTAAAATTTAACTAGTCTGATAAGTTATAATCCCAAATATGAAAGCTTTATATAGTTGTGAATATTAAAATTATAACAAAATCAGCAAGAATAAGTTTTTATATTTACAAATCATGATAATAAATCAAATCTTACAAGTGATTTAAAATCATCCTGAAGATAATTCCTTTTAATGCTGCAGATAATCTATAGGCATGAAGCAGCAAACTAAAAACAAAGCTCCACAAATCAGGAAGATCCTTTTTATTCCATAAACCTCAGAGCTGCGGAGGGGTTGGGGTTGGGCAACTAACAATACAGACCTATGCAGCATGCAGATAAGCACAACTTGTACAGTAAAAAATAAGTATTGATGCCTGGTACAGAAGAGAGTCTTATAGCTGCAGATATCTGAATATTGCTTCTGTTATAAACTGTTGTTACAAATGACCTCCTTGCATCACAATCTATTAGAGCCCAGGCAGGTTTTGACAGCAACTAGAGGTGCATCCATGTGAGAATCGAGTCTTTCCCAGCTTTTATTCAAACGTCTCTCCTAGAGGGAAGCATTGGATTGGTCGAGATCATTAATCTCAGCTAGGAAGACGAGACAAGATCAGGATGGCGAGTACTGAAAGATAAGCAATACTTTTCTTTCAAACACTCTAAATTACTTCCTCCTACCCCGTGTCTATCATAAAATAACACCCGCCCCCTCCTACCTGAATGGTTGTTTATGAACACTTTCCTAAGACATGCTGACTTCGCTGCCAGCCCAACGGTGTTTGTAACAACCACAACTACAGCATGTAGTGTAGTTACTTCATACTACATGTGCTGTTGTTACTGTGATGGAGTGAAGAACATCCTATAGGCAATTCTCCTGCTCTCTTCATTACTCAGTTCTAATACTGACAAGTGAGAGGAAAGATTTTATTTTTTTACTCATAACTCAAATATTTGCTGTTGCAATCCTTTTAGCAACTTTTATTTTGGAAGTTAAAGATGTGTGTCCCAAAACAACTACTTTAAGGACCACAAGACCTAGCTGATGAAGGAAGAAAAAGGGATAAAATGTGTCAATTTATGTAAAATGAATATAATGAAAAAGGTAAAAATCTGAGAAGATGACACAAAAGTTAAATATATAGTAATAAAACAGTCACATATTTGGCAATGAAAACGTATGGTAGAACTTCAGCTCCAGAGGAAGATGTGTTGTAAAGAAGCAACTCGCTTTTACCTGCAGGAAAAGGCAATAACCATCTAAAACACAGAAATTAAGGAGTAAAAATGAAAAACTTTGAAATAATAGCATACAAGTAAGTCTGCCTAAATACCTGTGTGGGTAACATATCTGCACTTTGGACATTCTGTGCTGGTTTCTGTGGCACTGTGGGTAACGTGGCAGAAGCAGCTTGTACCACTCTTAACGCCTGTGAGGGAATTTGCACTAATTGAGTGTCCGTTTTGGGCTGCATCACTTGAAGTACAGCATGCTGCCCAGCACCAGGGCTCTGAACAATGAGCAGGTTGTTACCTGCCTGCAAGATGTTTTCGGCTGTAGTTTCAATCACTACAGTTTCCATCTGTTCTTGTGTTGGAGATCCCGGGGCTGGTCCAGAAGGGGTAAGTTTCCTACGAATTTTTTTGCTAGGTTTAGCAGATAAGAGCTGAGAGCATGTCTCTACTGAGGTGTCTCCAAGACTATTCAGAGGTAAGGCCAATGTAAGACCACTGCCTCCTACTTTCACCAGGTTGTTGTTTTTTTGTGGGGGTGCTGGTTTGATGGGCACATGTTTTGAAGGGTTTGTGGTTGGTGCAAGCAGTGTTGTGCCATCAGCAAGGATCTGCAATTGATTAGCTAGGTTTTGTGGAACAGACAGTGTCTGGCTGGTAGACTGCAAAGCCTGATATCTGTTACCCTTAGCCACTGGATTCTGAATGGTTAAGAACAGTTGTCCATTTCCTGGGCCTCCTGTACTCAACTGGGGATTCTGGATCTGGATAACATTTCCTTTTGAGGACAAAAATCCAATACCAGCCTTTGCTGGGCTCAAAGGCAGAGGAGCAGGTTTTATGGGTATCAGTCTTTTGCGAGTTGGTCGAGAGGGTGCTGGAGGAGCTATAGCCGCTTCCACTGCCGGTGGCCCAATTTTACTGCATGTGGCAGCAAGCAGAGCAAGAGGAGACGGTTGAGTATCCTGTGGGATTGGTAGAAGAAAAGAGAGAAATAATTGGTTACCATACAATAAGTTTCATTGCTATTCATGGTTTGGTATTTATTTTGGGTAGGTATTGTAGGTGTTCAGTTTTAAAATCAAGTGCAGTCCTCTGAACATTGCACAATACACTTTTTGGTAGTGTAAATAAAATTTACACTAAAGAACATCTGCCAGCTTTAAAATTGTTAAGAGGCACTAGGCACTGTAACAGCATTATGTAGTTGAAGTGGTTATAATGTGTAAAGTACATGGCATCACCATTCCATTCAGTGTTAAAAAGGTTTTCGTGTTTTAGTGCTAGATAGGAGTCGCTATCCATCCTCACTGTGCTGCTTGGGCTAATCAGGCAGCATTAGCCTGAGCAGCAATGGGTGGCAATGATTGGCTAAGAGTGTCAGCTAACCGCTTTCAGCCTATTACAGCACCCATTGCTGGTATGACTTGAGGAAGTGTGTAATCTTTGCCTTAGCCAAAGCTCCAGCAAGGGCAAAGCTAGGGTTGGTCAGGGACCCTCATACAGGGTTAAACTGCTTAAAAATACTTTACAGTAGAATCTTAATAAAACTACCCACATTGCCTGTGTTTTTTTTACTGAAATGGTTATAGTGCCTAAAGTGTCCCTTTAAGTAATGGAACACTTTTGACTCAGTGGCTGTTTATTTATCTCCAATGCAAATGACTTATTATTGTGGTTATAGTCTACAATGGTTGGAGAATAGCTGACAACAGCAACACTGAATGGTAAACTGTGCATTTCAGAAAAGTATAACCCACAACAGGACTTCACATTTCCACTTGCATGCTAGCAGTGTGCAACAGCAAATTCAGTCCCTGTGAGTACAGAATGTGCTGTACATTGCCCCACTCCAGCATTGGAGTGTGCTGAGGCTGCTCCAGTGATTAATCAGCTGAATCAGGCCCAGAAAGACTTCAGCTCTCTGACCCCGGGGCTGCTGGTACAGACACATTTTAATGGCTGCAAATGTAAGCAGCCAGCACAGGGCTGAATGTCAGACTTGCACAATTTGTAGAAAGGAGAGCTGCAGTTTGCATTTTTTTATTTCAATATTTCTTTATTTGAATTTTTAGCAAATACAATTCATATCAGTATACAAAAAAAAATTAAAAATTAAATCACTCAAACACAAATACATAATAATTTACATTACATAGATGTGCTAACATTCATTCCAGGGGGTACTTTACAAATTCAGATTTTCAAAAATCTTTTTAACTTCAAGTTCAGGATATATCTTACATAGTTGACAATTTGTTTAGCCAGTTTTCATCCATAACATTTCTTTTTATTTGAGAAATATGATTTATCGTAAGCGATTTTTCCATATTCAATTGGGTTTTAATTTGAAAAAGTATATGTTGTTTTTGAAGAGGTAAGAGGACCTCCAATTTCTGGCTATTACTATTTTCGTAGCTATAAAGCAGTGAACGCCAATACAGATATAATTTCGTGATTTTAAATTCCAATTTACATGTAGTAATGCAACTGTAGGTGAAAATATAAATTTTATACCTGTCAAGTCATAATATAATTTAAAGACCCATAGCCAAATTTCAATAACGCCTGGACAAAACCACCATATATGGGTATATGAACCCAAACTGCTACCACATCTCCAACATGTGGAATCGCAATTCTGATACATTTTGGCTAATTTATTTGGTGTTAAATACCATTTGTTTATAACTTTAAAATGGCACTCTATCAAGTTTAAGCAGTGTATATTTTTCGAAGTATGTAACAATGAGGAACACCATTCTTCCAGCGTTATTGTTAATTCAAGTTCTTGCTCCCAATAATTTGTTCTTTTCGTTGGGTTGTCATTAAGTAAGTTTAAAAGGAGATTAGCTTTAGAAATTACTTTGTTTACATATTTATTGCCAAATATATTTTCCATAAAGCCTGTTGGCTGGAAAGAAGATTTTAAAACACTGAGGAGATCTAGAAAATGTTTAATTCTTAAATATGTAAAAATTTCACTACTAGGAACTTGAAACTTTTCCACCATTTCTGGAAATAAGATTAGTTTATCATCTTTCATTATTTTTGAAATTGAAATTATATCTTTATTTGGCCAATTCTTTAACGATAAGTCTTTCATATTTTGTTCTAATACAGTCAGTTTACAGGTTTTTGGTATATATTTGGCAATTCCCAAAGCTTTTTTTTTTTTTTAAATCTCCTCCCAGACTTTTAAAAGTTGATACAAAATTAATGCTGTATCTGTAAGGGCCTTTATATGTTTCATATCGCTGTTTAACCATAGAAAATACTCAAAGTTGCTAGTTTTAGTTGCTTCTGCTTCAATAATATACCAAGGGTCTACATTCACATGTTGCTCTTGTAATTTGTATATATATTTAATTATATTCGCATAATAAATAAGTTTTGCACCTTTCCAACATTCCTAGGCATAGGACACTAGATGGTTAGCGCAGAGACATATAATATTATATATGAAAAATAAAATCATATGTCCCTGCTTTTTTCAGTCTGCAGAGTAAGGCACTTTTTGAATTAAAGAGGAGTTGTTTAAACACTTTCACACTTGGGGGAGAGAGATATATTTCTTAAAGGTAAACTATAGTCACCAGAACAACTACAGCTTATTGTATTTGTTCTGGTGAGTATTATCATTCCCTTCATGATTTTTGCTGTAAACAGTCTTTTCAGAGAAAATGCAGTGTTTACATTACAGCCTAGGGTTAACTCCACTGGCCACTCCTCAGATGGCTACTAGAGGTGCTTCCTGGGGTAGAGCTGCCATTTAATGTCTCCACCCTCTGCATGGAGACACTGAACTTTCATCAGAGATGCATTGATTCAATGCATCTTGTGCTGGCTCTGCCTCCCTGACATTCTCAGTCAATCAAATGCTTTCCTATTGGCCATGCAGGCAGAACGGGGCAGAGACAGCAGCTGCAGACTGGAATAAAGGTATGTAAATGTATTTTGCTACATTTAAGGGGGCAAGGTGGGCCAGATCGTGGTTTTAACACTATAGGGTCAGGAACACGTTTGTGTTCCTTAAATACCAAATGTTGATGAATTGCAAACCAAACTGCTCAGTTTAGGCTGACATAGCCAAACTGTGATTAGAGTCAAGTAAGAGAATTTCAAACTGTATAGTGAATAAACCCCTTAAATAAACAATGCCTAATTTATAAGTTACACTGACAGAAGTGTTAGTCGGGGAAGTTAGAAAACAATGTGCTGCTTCCCTGTTTTACTTGTGATTAACATTACTTGAAAATGTTTTAAGCGCCTAATATTTCCCATGTAATATATACTGACTTATTACCATCTTGTCCACCCTGACATCTAGCCATTTCTCTGTCTTTCCAACTTATTAACATCTTTAACCTAGGTTTTTCCTCACAGTTTTCTCACTAAACAGCTAGATAGCTAGCGAATTTATTTGTGACTCTGTGGAGTCAGACGCTGCAAGTAATATTTGGGGAAGGAGTCGCATTGGAAAACATAGTGGCTATAAGCACATGACACTGTAGAAAGCTAGATACAATGTGAGACAGAAGGGACACTAGTAGAGAGCTTAATACATTGTTTATTAGAGAGACTAACAGACAGCAGTACAGGGAAGACATGCGTGCTAAATAGAGATATACTGTAAATGAAATATAAATCATGTACACGTGTCACATTTGTGGTGGAAATTACATTTTAGGCCTGGCAAGTAGATTAGGACTTGCTAATCACCTACTAAAGGTTATATATCACCTAAATAGGGTTAAGCACATACAGAGCTTGGTATAATTTCCAGCACTACTGCGACAGGAGTAGAAGGATATGACAAAAAAAAGAAAATAAATTGTACCTGGGTTGTAGATGCAGCTGGCTGTAAATATTCGCTCGGACTCACAGCAGCCGTTGCTGTCATGCTGACCTAAAAAGGGAGGGGGATAAAAAATAAAATATATATATGTTTTAGACGTTTTACAACAGCAGAGGTGATGGCAGGGTTTGTGCTATGAAAATACGCAGATAATCTTTAATTATGCAGTATGTGACATTATGCACACTACTGTAAAACTTTAAATTGTAGCATTTGACATACCTCAAGTAAATTACATACCTTGAATATATATTTGATAAAATAGTCTTTCAAAGATTGCAAGTTTAAGTCAGACTTTTAAAATGGTACAGCGAATTACACTATATTAGGGCCCCACTGAAGTCAAATTTCTCCTCAACAAAGACTGTTGCTCATATGCGTACATAAATGAAAGACAGTACTATGCTGCAGTGTGGCTTTTGTCTGCTTGATAAATAGCTCCATATTTTTCATGAATCAATGCATTTGCAAGACTGCTACAGTGACAAAGAAGTTGTATATAGGGCATATGTAACAGAGCCAGGGAGTGAGTTTACAGCTGCAGAAAGGTTTGCAAACAGATACAGCTATAAGCAATTATTTGCACCATAATATATTATGCAAACTGTACTGAGATTATGCGGATTGCCCCTTTTACCTATATTTGCTCACAGCGTTAAAGGTTTTTGCAAACAAAATGTTTTAAAGTAAACCAAAGCATAAAAAAAGGATATGTTAAAAGGAACAAATTTGATAAATCGCAAGTTACAAGACGGTCAAAAAGAGAGAAAATATAAAAAGCATGAATGATGGAGAGAGAAAATGGGTATCACATTAAAACAGAACGCGCTAGTGCCTGAAGGAGATGAATGCCAACTCAGAAAGCTCCATCCGAATTGCCTTACAAAACAAATTTTTACTGGTATGGAATTAGAGGCAAAAAGTTAGTAAAGAACACAAGGTTCTATGTCTCTGTGTGTCCACCTGTATACACTCTCCCCAGGATGTAACAAAAAGAAGGGGGGAGATCAACAGGTGCCCCACAGGGACTAGTGTACCGAAGCGAGATTCCAGGTATCTCAGAGGGGCTTAACCCCAAATAAACAAACAATGCAACAAAAAATTAACAAGATGCAGTCTGTCTCAGAGTGTACTTGAGATCAGCTGCATGGCCTGGAAGTATATATAACGGTATAGTGTACTATAAACCCTGGCTTGTTAAATAATAAAAAATGGTGAGAGACCTATGGTGATATAATGAAAAATAAAAAATAAATAAATAAGGTATATACAGGTGATACAAAAATTCTATGCCAGACCAGGATATGATTGATAGGGATATCAAGATATAGCCTAAATCATAACTACACCCTAATTGTCAGCTTTATTATAATATGCTATTAGGGTAAGGGTAAAAAAGGGAGGGGGGAAAATCCCATACAATTATCTATCCTAGGAAACGTCTAGTATACAAATCTATATAAAGTATGCTCCAAATCGAGCTATAAAAGGATAGATGGAAGGATAGAGGTAAGTAATAGATAAAGGACCAGTCAAAAAGATAGGCTGGTAGTATAAATTAAATTACAAAGCCTCTCTCCCTGTTAATCTAGCTAGACATGCATAGAACAGAAATAGAGATAGATTAGGTATAGTGCAGAATCATGGTGCTACATCCACCAGTGCCAAGTGATATGAGTAAAATGCCCAACGCACGTTTCGGTGCTAAAGAGATGCACCTTCGTCAGGGACAAACTTCAGACTGATATGGAGCTCTCTCTCTGGAATTAGAGGCACATCCCTTCTTTTGAGCACAACAAAATACACACACACACACTTTTATTTTTACATATACAGTAACTTAGACTCTGGTTTAGTGCTTAATACATGCATGTCTGCTTCCTCCACACCTCAATAACAACAAAAAAAAAACAAACACTCCACTGATGATAACCTTTCAGTATTCTGCCTTCACCTGACTTATTTCTTGATAAAATACTAAACAGTATCCATTACATAACCGAAGACCGACCCCGGTTACAGGCGCTTACCATCTGGATCTTCTGCATCTCCTGGCAAAGGGAAAGGGTTGGTGCTTGAGTTAACTGGTCTGTTACCGAATGCAAGCTCCCTACCTGGGCTGGATCTGAAGGGGATCCCTGCCCCAGCACTACACTGTATAGGGAAGTCTGAATTCTTCAGACTGCGCCCTACTCCTGCCACTAACATGAACCCACATGTAAGCCAAACTTTGAGAGTGGGGCCAATAAAAGAATGATGCAGAGGAGACTCTGGGATCAGAGTTCGATCCAGCCTCGCCGTTGCCAGCAACGCTGTCATATTGTACAGCAAACAGTTGGGCTATAGCAAGATCCCACACACAAAAAAACATGTGTCATTATAAAAACAGCCTGGAGCACCTTATGTCCGAAAGCAGCCCCTAAGGACGAGAAGATGTCTAGCCTGTAGTGCTTTATTAATGTGTTGAATGAGGACCATGTTGCTGCCATGCAAATATCTTCTGGCGATACATGAGATCTTTTAGCCCAGGAAGTAGCCATTGCTCTCGTGGAGTGCGTTTTAAAAGGACAAGGCACCGGAAGACCATCAAACCTAGTCGCCATCTAAATAGAATTAAAAAAAAAAAAATCCATCCTTTCTCAAAATTTTTCCATGTAAGTTAATGAATAGGTTATCCAATGATCTGCTGAAAGCATCAGAGACGTTAAGGTAACTCTACAAAGCCTGTCTGGCATCCAGAAGGTACCATTTCTGTTCTTGTGCAGATGAAGCGGAACTGCAGAATAAAGGCAAAAAAAAAAAAAAATATGTAGATTAACAGTCCTTGGACTGAACCTTGGGCAAATAGGATGGCTGCGGGTATATGATCAATTTGTCCTAAAGTAAATACTGTAAATTATTTTTGATGAGAAGAGAGACTGAATTTCCCCAACGCTCCTAGCAGATATAATGCTCATAATAAAAAACAAACTTGAGCGAAATCAGCTTAAAAGAAACTTCCTCTAAAGGTTTAAATGGTTCACACAAAAGCTTTAAGAAGCACAGATAAATCCCAGGTAGATAAAAGAATTTGCGAGGAGGCTGTCTGAGGAGAATAGTCTTGAAAAAGCTTTGAAAAAATCCTGAATAAGAAAATGACAGAGAGAAGAAACTTGCACATTGACCAGAAACAAAACCATCTTAGAGAAAATGCAAAATGGTACCAATATATGGAAACACCAATAAAAGGAACCTATTCTAATTTTTGGGATGTAGAAACTGGTCAAACGTGTTCATTTGAATTCCACGATATTGAAGGATTAACCTTGCAGAAGCCAGGCCGTTAATCTGAACATCCGACGAGTCTCTATTGGAAGTCTTGTTTACCAGAAGAGGAGTTGAAATCGGAAGTTCCCAATACATTAACGCTATCTGTTTTTATTCCATACACCAGCTTCTGTTAGGCCAACACGGGATTATAGCCAATACCAATGCCGGTCTGTTCTGATTTCTGAGAAACCCTGGGAACATGTACTCCAGGTTGAAGTTCCACTTGATTGACATACCCTCCAAGAATTGAGGGAGATCTGGTTTGAAGAGGAATGTGAAAACGGGAAGTTTTCTTGTCTTCCACATTGCCATCAAATCTACTTCTGGTAGACCAAAGAGTTGTAAAAACCTCCGGACGTAAGGACCATTCGGTCTTGCTTAGATTGTCTGAAATGACTATGTCTATGCCTTTTATGTTGGTTGTTGTAAGAAATTCTAACTCTTCATCGCATAATCTGTGCATAAGCTGAATAGCTCTGACCCTTGTTCCTCCTTGCCTGCTCAAATATGTTCCTGTCGTGATGTTGTCCGTGTCAAGATTGTCAGGATTACAGAATGAGCCAGCACGTAGAATTGTGTAACACAGAGGACTGATAGGTAACGTAGAATGGCCGGACTAACGTACCAAAGAATAGTTAGGAATAGCCGAGGTCAAGGGATACAGAAAGAGACACAACGTTAAGGAAAAGTCAGGAGTCAGGGATACCAGAAAACAGGGAAAGTCAAAATCAATGCCAAAGTCAAATAACCAGAATAAGGAATGCGCTCTAGGACAACCATGACAGGGCAATGAGGAAAGGTATTTTATGGTTTAAATACCTGCTTTACTATTCTGATTGGCTGAAATCGCTCTTTGCCCCCAAAACGTGCACACGCGGCGCGTACGTGACGTCACCTGCACGCCGACGTTGTCAATCACGTGAGCGGACGTGGGGGTATATTTTGCCATGGATCCGCAGGGTGGGTGCAGAGACCGCAAGGTGAGGAAGAATATGTTACAACGATACCTTACTCCCTGCGTGGGGGATTTTCATTTGCCAACTCCTCCAATCAAGCCCCTTTTAGGACGGGGCACATGCGAGCCGACGTGATAGCGGACCGCAAAAATAAATAAAATCTAATTATTCATCGCTATCTGACGTTTTGGTAGTGTGGTTTGGAAGCAAAAGATGCTCCCCTATAAATAGAGCACCTATTGCTTTGGTTCACATCCCTATTCTGCTTCACTTGTTGTTCCCTCTTGTGCCATGGAGTTTCCTGATCGTGTCCTCTGGTATTTTTTTGACTTGGCTTGTATTTGGACTATTCTGCTTTCTGGTTTCCTGACTCGGCTATTCCTTATCGTTATCCCGACCTCTGGTTTTCTTTGACTTTTCCTTGACTATTCTCTTGCTATCCACATTAAACCCAGCCATTCTAAGGTCCATTCATACGTTTTCTCTATTTAGGGTTGCATTCTGGGTGTTGGGGTCACTTTGTTGTGACAGTCCGACTGGACCCTGATGGCCTTCCTCGAAATCCAAGGATTGAATTCTTAAAACATTGTAGAAAACCCATTTCATTTCTTTGAAGACTAGTTTAACTGTTCTGTAGACCAAACACTCCAGTAAAGAGACAAGTGTAGAGGCATGTGTGCACCCCATTCAAACTTTGATGATTCCATTGTTTATAATAAGCAATTCTCTTTGATGGAATTGCAAACCTTGATTCCTTCCACAATGCCAGTTGTTTTTGGACACCCCTGGTCAGACTTAAATCAACATCTAGGTTTTGGTCTTTCTTGGACCAGTTTTCTAGAATTTCCCATTAAAAGGGGTCTTGTTGCTGCTTTTGTCCATTTGACAGCCGGAATAAACTGTGACTTTACTCAGCTGATGATCCAACCATGTTCTTGTAAGCATTGAAGCCTAAATATTTTCTAGCTGGAGATTCTTTGATGTGGGCTGCTGCTAGAGAAGTCCGATTTTTTGTAAATATTCTTGGCGCTGATGCCAACCCAAAGGGCAGGGCTTGAATTGAAAAGAAAGGATGCTTTTTCCTGAATAGATTGCAAACCTTAATAATTTTCATGTGAATACTATCATCCTAATGTGCAAGTTGACATCATTCATATTGAATGTTGCCATGAAGTCTCGTATTTTTTTTTTTAAACATGTTAGCTACTGAAAGCTAACATGTATATATTTTTAACATCAATATTGACATTGTAACACTGTCATCTGTCATAAATCTCTGAATCACACCTCACATGTACATATTTTTTTTAAAGTAGACAACCCAGGGTATTCAATATGGGGTATATACTGTCTTTTTTAGTAGCCACTTAGTCACAAACACTGGCCAAAGTTAGCATTTATATTTGTTTGTGTGTTAAAAATGCAAAAAAACAATTATGAATGCTAACTTTGGCTAGTGTTTGTGACTAAGTGGCTACTAAAAAAAAAGACTGAACATACTCCATTTGCATTACCTTGGGTTGTCTTCTTTTGCAAATGGTATGCCATCATGGGGATAATTCTCATTCCTGGGCTACCTCTCAAAGGCAACATAACCAATCTGGCAAATTTCAATGTGAAAAACTGGAAAATCAAGCCTTATATTTGACCCTGAAACTTTCAAAAACACAATAAAACCTGTACATGGGGGGTACTGTTATACTCTGGAGACTTCACTGAACACATATTAGTGTTACAGTAAAACATAACAATATCATCAGTGAAAGTGCCGTTTTTATGTGAAAAATGCAAAAAAAAACAAACCATCACTTTCACTGACAATATCAATCGCTGTGATATGTTTTACGGTTTTGAAACACTAATTTGTTAGGGTTAAATATAGTACTAGCAAATTAAATTTTCTGGACTTTCTGCCTGGGTTGTCAGGCAGGTCCCTCAAATTGCAATCAATAAAATGATTTAATTATGCATGTAGAATTTAAATATAAATACATATTTATATATTTGAAGTCTACGTCTATATTTATGTGATTATGGATATATATATATAATTTATACACACACATATATAATTTAATTCTAAGTGTATTTTGAAATATTAATATCAAAATACAGTTAGAAAAAAATTACATATATATATATATACATACATACATATATATATACATACATATATATATATATATATACACATATATATATATATATATATATATATATATACACACACACACACACACACATACATAAATAAATAAAACGTCGGCGATCGGGTAAGCAATAAGGACATGCCGCGGACTAAGTATGCCCTTGGTTCACCTTTTCCTAGTTACCTGTCATGGTTCACCATGCGATCCCAGCTTGTTGTGCTTCCCGAACTCAGCACCTTGCCACTGTGTGGTCAGAGTATTACAGACACCACCACTTACTGTATCAGCGATCCTGGAATCCCCTTGTGCTACATCTACTTAGCTCACAGCATCTTTTGAACTTGTGGAGAGGCCCCATGGATAAGTACTATTATTATTGTTTGTTATTTTTTGTTCATTTGAATGCAGTGTTATGTTATCACTGTGGTTTGGGTTTTATAGTCTCTCTTTTCACCATTTAGTTGATCAATTCTCCTTACGGGTGAGAGATACATGCTAGGGCTTTTTGCTCTACTTTTGTAGGATTTGTATCATTATACTCTTTAGGTGTGGATACATTCCTTTTTTTTTTTTTTGCGCAATATCTTTGATTGTAGCGGTTTCTACGGCATTACCTAAATGTTATGCTGTGATTTGTACTATACCCCTACAGTTGTTTATGGAGTCTTTTTTGGGGCTTGTCCTTTTTAGTCTGTGTATAGAGTTAAGACGAGATGGGTCTGGATGAGCCCAGATACTTCATACTCTCTCTGTACCATTCAAAGGGGAAAAGGCACTTGAGGAATATTTAATTTAACATATTGTTTAAAATCAAACTGGAACAGGTTTCACTTTTAAGTAGGAACAGTTGCAAAAATCTAAATTGTAAGTTTACAACTAACTGACAGATGAACTTTGAACGTATTTTATGTAAAGTGAAACTCAAATGTAAGGTCAAACTAGCTGTGCATGAAAAAAAATAATCTATATGTTCAGTTTGGCTACTCTGGCCTTAAATTTGAAATTCACTTTGAATGCTCATTTTAGTAAATAATCTTCTTAACCCCTTAAGGACCAAACTTCTGGAATAAAAGGGAATCATGACATAGAGGAGTTAAGGTGGACTCAAGACAGTGCGGACCCAGGTAACTAGAGTGGGAGCTGGCAAAAGCTGAGAAATCAGGACATGATTTCTAAACTGCCACCACTCCCTCATTATCAAGCCCACCTACACAAATCTTATATCAAAACGTTCAGCTATCCCTGCTGCCACTCAACATGTCCACAGTTTTCACAATATGACCATTTGTTTGCAACTCACGCCGTCCATTAACATTCATTGAAACTCCACTCTAGCCAGCTCAAATCTGAAGGGCAATTTCTAAACTGCAACTGTGCCTTCATTTTTAATATTAAAAAGGAACACTATAAGGTCAAACATGTATTCCTGACTCTATACCAGTGGTTCCCAAACCTGTCCTCAAGGCACCCCTATCAGTCCAGGATTTAGGGATTACCCAGTTGTGTCCAAGGTGTTTATTTTTTCCTAAAAACACCTTCCCAAATCCTGGACTGGTAGTGGTGCCTTGAGGACAGGTTTGGGAACCACTGCTCTTTACTGTTATTCAGGTGGCTGCCTTCCTTAAAAGGGACACTATAGGCAACCAGACCACTTTAGTACAGTGTCCCAGATCCCTTAACCTTGCAACGCTAATTATTGCAGTTTTTTTTTTATAAACTGCAATAATTAGCTTTGTGGGGTAACTCCAGAGAGCCACTAGAGGCACTTCCGGGCTGTCAGGCGATGAAGCTAGACGTCTTCACATGCAGTGCCACCTCATAGAAAAAGGATTGTATAATGCATTGCTATAGGGAAATCCTAATGCGAGCGGGCCATTGTCGGTCATGCGCATTAGGTCTCCCCAGCCAGGTGATGGCAGGGGAGGAGTTAAGGTGGACTCAAGCCAGTGCGGACCCAGGTAATCTCTTCTGCACCACATGGGGGGAGGTGGGCACTTGTTTTCCTGGCACTATAGTTTCTCTTTAAAGGGATTCTATAGTGCCGCCCTCCCTCGGCACTAAAGGGAATATATATATATATATATATATATATATATATATATATATAAAAAACTCACATATATATTATTAAGTGTTCTTGCATGTGCATAGCAAGACCACTTACTGTTATTTCACATATATATTATTCTAGCCAGATTTACCACCCTAACTCCTCCCACAGTTTTTACACTACATAGACAGTAATATACCGAAACGTGCGGATTGTTCCCGATTGGTGTGCTATTACTTTGTGGAACGTTTCGCCGAATGATTCACGGAATATCGTCGTTCTTGTGGCGAAATTGGTCCCATGAATGGCAAAATGTTCAAAACTAGAGTGGGAGCTGGCAAAAGCTGAAAAATCAGGACATGATTTCTAAACTGCCACCACTCCCTCATTATCAAGCCCACCTACACAAATCTTATATCAAAACGTTCAGCTATCTCTGCTGCCACTCAACATGTCCACAGTTTTCACAATATGACCATTTGTTTGCAACTCACGCCGTCCATTAACATTCATTGAAACTCCACTCTAGCCAGCTCAAATCTGAAGGGCAATTTCTAAACTGCAACTGTGCCTTCATTTTTAATATTTTAGAGACATACTATGCATCAAAATGTAGGTCTGGGTCTTGTGATTCTCACAATATAAAGCTCTTCACTGTAGGAATGATAGTTTTTAAAATACGACCGTTTGAAGATGGCAACCGCCAAAATATTCTGACCTGTGCCAGGCTGGAGCAGCAAGTGATGTCATGGACAGGGCCTTTTGTACACCTGCTAATGTTTTTATAAATGTATGTTTTAATGTAACTGTGAAGCACTTTGGGCAACAACATTGCAATTAAATGTGCTATATAAATAAATAAAAGTTGAAATGCATTTCTCACTATCAAGCTTGCCATGTGCACTTTTTAAATTTGATCAATTGGTTAGTGTAATGTTTACTATCTTTACTCACTCCAAACACTCCACACAGTTACTTTGCCCAGTCCAACCTTTCCACAGTTACTCCAACCACACAACAGTTATTCAAGCCACTCCACCCACTCCAGTTGTAGACTACTGGTGGAGGCAAGAACACTTCACAATTTCCCCAGAAATTTTAGCTTTTCTGGTTACTATTGCAGGGTTAAGGGACATTACACTCAGACCACTTCAATGAGCTGAAGTGATCTGGGCGCCTACAGTGTCCCTTTTAAAAAGGATAAAAACTCACCTTTATCCTGGCGCCGTGTGGATCTGCTGCCCTGGCCCCGCCCCCGATCTACCTCCTTGGCTGAGATATCAGAATTGATCATCTCAGCCAATCCAATGCTTTCTCTCTTCAACTTATCGTTCCTGTAAGTTTTCTTGTAATTGTCCTATTTCTAGTTAAATCCCTCCTCATAATATTGTAAAGCGCTACGGAATCTACTGGCGCTACATAAATGGCAATAATAATCATAAGATGGCATATCTTGCATAAGACTGCAACTTGCAAACAAATCATCCAATTTGTTAAGGTTTTTTTTTGTAAACATGTCAGAGGCATATTTCTAAATAAGTTAGGAGAGAGCCAAGTGAAGAAAAATAAATAATATATATATATATTTTAATATTAATACAATGTTAAATAAAAATCTGCACACCAGTCAAGCTACAACCGCAAAGGATTCTGGGTGGGCATATGCAAATTAGTTTAACAAAGAATCACATTTTTGCCTCACTCCATTTTAAACATGGATTCCTTTTAATCTGTTTTTGCTGTATACAACAGCTTGAAACACAATATAGGAAAGATGCAAAATCTGTGAACCACTCATGGACAGCTGTTTCGTTGTTAATGCAACTCTTCAGCATATATAAATTAAAAAACTTGTACCACAAAACTAAACTGTTATTCCTCTTATTTTAGAAGTGAGCCAAGTGAAAGAAAGTCTACACAGTGACTTGGACACAATGAACAACTGGGGAGGCAAATTATGAATACAATTCATGGTATAAACAAACTTGTGAATTTGGAACCAAAATGAAATCGTAACTTAGCAGGGTTTCACCTTGCAAATGCTTAAGAACAATAACTCATCAGAATAAGAACTTTATTCAAACAATTTTTTTCAAATTACATTTTCTTATCACTGTAGTTCTAAAACCCCTTCAAAAGAGGTACAACTGGGTAGTAAACATGTCAAGCCACAGTGTCTGCTACCTCTCCTAGGCCTACTTTCACTATTAACGGGAAACACCAGTGCAAGGAAAACAATCCGTTTTCCTGGCACTGCAGGTCCCCTTTCCCTCCCACCCCCCATCGACAGTTGATGAAGGGGTGAAAACCCCTTCAGGTCACTTACCTGAGACCCCGATGTCCCTCGGCGGTGGTTTCTTCTCGCCGCTGCTCCTCCCAGTTTTTACGTCGGCCGGTGGGCAAGACTGATCCCGCCCACCGGCCCGGGAGACCTAATGCACATATTGGGAATGGCTTTCCTATGGGGAATTGAGCAACGCTGGAGTTCACACAGCATGAGGACGTCCAGCGACGCTCTAGCACAGGTTTACTGTGCTATAGAGCAGGAAGTGCCCTCTAGTGGCTGTGGAGTTAACCCTGCAATGTAATTATTGCAGTTTATAAAAAAAAACTGCAATAATTACACTTGCAGGGTTAAGGGTAGTGGGAGTTGGCACGCAGACCACTCCAATGGGCAGAAGTGGTCTAGGTGTCTCCCTTTAAATACTGCTATAGTGATTTCCAATCAATTCGCTTCTGTTAATACCCTATCTGGAACATTGTACAGCACTGTGGAATATGTTGGTGATACATGAATGCTGATAACAATAATGGCTCTTATATTTGAGAACTGTCCACTCGATTTCCCCTAAACACCAACTCCCATGTTTAGATTTGCTGCCTACCCCTTCTGATGGAGTTTGAACTCTCCCAGAGCTGCTGCTGCTTTACCACTAGCATTGCCTCCACCATGAACTAGATTGCTAGCCTTTTGGGTCCAGGCTATGCATTTTCCACCTCTCCAGATGCCCTCAGATGGTCTGTTTCTCTCTGTTGACAGTGCTTATAGTAGACCCTTAGCTCCCAGCAGACCCAGCTCCCCATTTCCCCCAGGTACTCCTTGCACTGGACTATCAGTTCCTGGGACATCCTGTTTACAGCGACCCCGCCCACTCCCCGGAAGAGGGCTGGAATCAGCTTCATCCCACCCCCTAGCATAGACAAAAAAAAGACTCATATTCACCCCCTCTTCCATCGCGGTACCGGAAGATAACCCCACTCAGCCGTACCTTATGACGACATCACCCCTTACCGGGGACCGCACCGAACTCAGCTTCTCTCACCTCCCACAGAGTCCGCTGACCGCCAGCCAATCGTTCACTGTCCTTCTCTGAGTGACGTAGCTAACGACCAATGAACGAAAGCCCTTCCAAGTGATGGATTGGAAGAGTAGCCAATCATCAGTAAGAATGTTGCGACCTTAATCTGATTGACGTAGCGAGCGACCATTCACAAACAGTTTTTTATACAAACTGCATGGAAGGACGTTTCAACGAATGTGTGAACCAGTTAGAAGCGTCTGACAACAGCACCTGATACGTTGTTTTGTTCATGGGTACGGCCAATAAAAATAAAAAAAAGCGAGCGATGATTGGCTGGGAGGATGGATGATTGACAGATTGATGTTGCGTAGTTGTGGAGGCCTGTTGGTTGTTTAGTTACCACGCAGTTCTGTGATATCAGTAGGCTGGGTTGCCACATCCACCATTTTTTTCTGGAGGCATAACAACTTCTTGCTGTGGAAACACAAGTAAAAAATAAATATATAAAATTTCTGGATGAAAGAAGTAAATTTACAGAGCTGAATATAGTCCTGTAAACTATTATTGTAAGTGCTTAATTCAAAAGTGATTATTAGCTATAGTGTATGGATAGTGCCTCCTACATAGTCACAAAATAGAAAAGTGAGGAGGGGAAGTTGACGCTGACCAAACATAAAGCACTTTTATCACCAAAATTTAACTATAATGGGACACTACAGGCACCCAGACCACTTCATCTCACTTCATCTCACAGAAGTGGTCTGGGCGCAGTGTAGCAGGTCCTTTAACCCTGGAAAGGTAATTATTCGTAATTTTTAATAAACTGCAATAATTACCTACTAGGGTTAACTCCATCTCTAGTGGCTGCCTACCAGACAGCCACTAGAGGCACTTCCGGGCCTCCTAACTATGTATGGGGTGTGAAAGATTTCATGTACTTACGTGTATGCCTTCAGTTGTACCTTCTCCCTGCTGTTCAAATACTTGTAATAGGTTGTTTAAGTATGTATTGAATAATTGTATTCGTCTACCGAACGAGAGACCAGCTACCCTGGGTAGCAATCAGCATTAGAACGGGGAGAAAACCGCAACTTAATTGCTCCTAGGTGGCCGTGGCGAGAACAAAGGATGGCGGCCATCTTAAAACTCACGAATGCGGTCAGCGGGGTGTATGCATGAATGGCCTGGAACTATTTTCGGCAAGGCAAACATGCAAACGCCCGGTCTTCATGGAAGTCCTGGATGAATACGTTTCCCTCCACGAATCAAACTGGCATTCGATAGATAGAATCTACTGAACGAGGGGAGCATTCGCATGTATCCAGCTGCACCATACAAACTGTGGTTTTCGTGTAGTTAGACGCGACCAGAGACCGGCTCTTGCTACTGATTTTATGGAACTACCAAACGGAAATTCGTGAGATTTGGATATGTGACTACAAGTATCCTCAGCTACCTAGGGATGTTAAAAATTATAGTTGTATGTAGTATAAAAAGTACTTTTCTGAAATTGTTAAAAATTATAATGTTTCTGGCCAGCAGATAATTGAGCTTTGTGTATTGCTGAAACTCAATTATCTAACCTGGCCCAGAGGAGGAGTTTGTTACTGTTTAAATTGAATGCCTGTTGCTTCCAGTAAATCAGTCTTGTTCCAGCATTAAGCTTTGGCTCAGGTGTGGATTATTCGGCGATACCAGGGATATTTCTTCTTGTGGAGTATTGGGTGATTTTCTTTTATGGGAAGAAGGGAATGCTTGACGGTGATACCATATACTACCGTCACAACTGATGGCAGAGGTGGGATTTTCCCTTCTGTTTTCCCTTGCACCAAGATTCCAAGCAGACACTGGGAATGAATGGAAGGCTGGTACACCCTGCTTAAAAGAAACACGCTAAAAGAACTACTGGAAGTTCGTGGAAGGATTGCTAGCAACAAAACCAAGCGGGTCATTATTGCTGAGTTAATGGAGCTAGACCGAGAGAACTTGGTTGCAGCAACGCCGACTGTTCAGGAGATGGAGACAACGGTGATTCGGGAGGATGAATCACCAACCAACAAGGAGATGCGGGAGAGACTAGCATGGTTCGGTCCGAACCCGACGGCTGACATTGTTCTAAAAGTAATGAACATTATAGCAGAAGAGGCTAAACAAAAGAGAGAAACAAAGCTGTGACTGAAATTGACAGAGGTCCAGCGGGCAGCAGCAAACTCCCCAAGCAGTGAGTACAGCATAGCAGACACAAGGAAAATTCCTTTTAGCGCTTTTAAAGCTTTCAATGAGAAGGACTGCGAGATTGACAATTATTTAGCAGATTTTGAGCGACATTGTAACCTACACCGAGTAGCTGCGGACGAATGGGTTTCGATATTGGCAGGAAAGTTGTCAGGCAAAGCCGCTGATGCTTTCCGGGCCGTACCAGAACAGGAGATGCACAGCTACGCCAGGGTTAAAGAAGCGCTCCTGGCTCGTTATGTGGTAACCCCGGAATCATACAGACAAAAGTTCAGAGACTCACATAAACGGACAAGGATTCCTATGCGGAATGGGCCTGCCAGTTATACCTGTCGGCATCTAACTGGGTCAACAGTAACCAAGCCAACACCGCGGATGATATTTTACAACTAATACTCCTGGAACAGTTCTACGACCATATCCAGGCAGATGTTAAAGACTGGGTGAGAGACCGCAGACCCCTGTCTCTACCAGAGGCCGCCAAGTCAGCAGATGAGTATGGAATACTCGCAAGACCACACGGGTCGCAACACGGGTTCAGCCTCCGCGACCAACGGTACCGACAAACCCACCAGTGACCAGGTACCAACCCCCCAGCCGATCGTTAGCTTCTAACCCTCGCTACCCACGACAGGCTGACAACGAACTACGTTGCTTCCGTTGCAAACAACTGGGTCACTTCAAGCACAATTGCCCCATGGACACCGCCGCCAGGTCTAATTGGACTCGACCTGGTTTTCATCAACTCCCGGCAGCAGCCCATTGTGTGGACTATACAGTACCATCTGCCTGGGACCCCAAGGAGCTGAGTCAGGAAGAACCATTGGGCACTCTTTATGAAGCACTCCTGGTCCAATCCACCATAACAGACAATAGGAAACACCATTGTCAGCTGGTAATGGTCAACGGAAAGACAGCACGGGGGCTAAGAGACAGTGGCGCTACCATCACCCTAGTGCAACAATATCTCATCAACGCGTCGGAAAAGCCGGGGAAATCTATTGCTGTGAGAGTGGCGGGGGGGCAGTGTATCGCATTCCTACCGCTCAAGTGCATCTGGACTGGGGTGTGGGAGCTGGCAACGTTCAAGTGGGCGAGATGAAAGAGCTACCTTCCGAAGTCGTGTTGGGCAATGATATTGGTCCTTTAACTTCGGCATTTGCCTCAACAACCCCCCAAGAGGCCCATGCAGTAACCACCAGAGCACAAAGTCGCGCTGCCGAGAGCCATCCGCATCCTACAGAGACCCAGGTAAGCCAACCCGACCTACCCCTGACTGTAGCACCTCTTCCCTGGGATACCCCAGAGGACTTTGGGAGGGAAGTAGCCGGAGACCCTTCCCTCAGAAAGTACAGAGAGAAAGCTAGGAAAGGACGGGGGGTTAGAGAAGGAGCAGTTTATCTGGGAAAAGGGCCATTTATACAGGCTCACCGAAACACGGGTCAACGCACCCGGACCCCGGCAAAAACGCCAGCTGGTAGTTCCACGGAAATACCGGCAGGAGTTATTAAGGATTGGGCATGATGTTCCCTTAGCGGGACACCTGGGGATACGCAGGACGTTATATCGGGTAACCCAGAACTTCTTCTGGCCTGGGGTATCCGACGATGTCCGGGCGTATTGCCAGACGTGCGAGGTGTGTCAAAGGATAGGTAAAAAAGGAGACCACCTTGAAGCTAAACTGGTTTCTATGCCAATAATAGAGGAACCGTTCACGAGGGTAGCCGTAGACATCATAGGACCCCTGGCCCAGCCTAGCAGCTCCGGTAGACGTTATATTCTCAGTGTGGTAGATTACGCTACCCGTTATCCCGAAGCTGTGGCCCTTTCTAATATCCAGGCTGAGACAGTGGCTGATGCCCTGGTCAAGATATTCTCCCGAGTGGGCTTTTCCAAAGAAGTCCTGTCCGACCAAGGTACGCAGTTCACGGCCGAGGTGACCCAGCAGATATGGAAAGTCTGCGGAGTTAAATCCCTGACTAGTTCCCCATACCACCCCCAGACTAATGGCCTGTGTGAACGCTTCACGGGACACTAAAGCAAATGTTGAAGTCGTTCACGGGAGCTTATAAGGATTGGGAGCGATTCCTGCCACACCTTCTCTTTGCATACCGAGAGGTGCCGCAGGAATCAACCGGGTTCTCACCCTTCGAACTACTCTATGGGAGACGGGTGAGGGGGCCCTTAGATCTTATCAAGGACCAGTGGGAGGGGCAGACCGAGATAGAGGGGACCCCGGTTGTGCCTTACGTGCTGGAACTGCGGGACCGCATGGAGGAATTAGCCCAGACTGTGCAGGAAAACCTCCATGCGGCCCAGCAGCGCCAGAAAGTGTGGTATGACTGACGGGCTAGGTACCGGAGCTTTCAGATTGGGCAAAAGGTCATGGTGCTAAGACCAGTCCGAACTGACAAGCTCCAGGCCGCCTGGCAAGGTCCCTATAAGGTTATAGGGCAGATATGCGATACTACTTACACCATAACCAGCTGCGAGGATGAAGATGTGAAACGAACCTTTCACATCAACATGCTTAAAGCATACCATGAGAGGGCTGAGGAGGTGACCGCTATCTGTGCGCCAGCAGGGGAAGACACTGAAGCTCTGCCTCTTCCCGACTTATTGGGCAGTAACGAAGGGACGAGGCAGATAGAGAAAGTTCAGCTAGGCGAACAGCTGGAACCCCAAGAGAGGGCACAAGCTATCCGCTTGCTAGAAACCAAACAGGCCACGTTCTCCCAGGAGCCTGGGTACACATCCCTAGCCTTCCACAAAGTAGAAACTCCCGGGCAAGCGCCCCTGAGGCAGCCCCCCTACCGTATTCCGTAAGCAGTCCGAGAAGGGATGCGGAAGTTAATTGACGAAATGCTTTGACTAGGGGTAATAGAACACTCCAACAGTCCTTGGGCCTCACCGGTGGTCTTAGTACCAAAGAAGGACGGGACAACCCGCTTCTGTGTAGATTACAGGTGGCTCAATGACAAGACAGTCACCGACGCCTATCCGATGCCCCGGATGGACGAACTGCTTGACTGTATCTCTGTAGGGAAGTATCTGACCACAATTGACCTATGTAAGGGATATTGGAAGATCCCCCTGGCAGAAGATGCCATACCCACATCAGCCTTCATCACCCCGTTCGGCCTATACCAATTCCGGGTTATGCCATTCGGGATGAAGAACGCCCCGGTCACCTTCCAACAGATGGTGGACCATTTGTTGGGAGGTCTCCAGGACTACGCGTGTGCCTACCTAGATGATATCGCCATCTATAGCGATACCTGGGAGGCACACCTGGAACACGTAGGGATAGTATTAGATAGGATCAGGGGGGCCGGGTTAACCTTGAAACCGGACAAGTGTCATTTGGGTATGGTGGAGGTACAATATTTGGGTCACCGAGTAGGGTGTGGTAAACAACGGCCGGAGCCGGCTAAGATCGAGGCCGTTGCCATTTGGCCCACTCCCCACACCAAGACACAAGTCATGGCTTTCTTGGGAACAGCCGGCTACTACAGACGCTTTGTACCAGACTATAGCACCCTGGCCAAACCCCTGACAGACTTGACCAAGAAGAAGTTACCCAACAAGTCCTGTGGTCCCCGGAATGCGAGGTGGCTTTCCAAGCGTTAAAGAATGCTCTAGTTAAGGCTCCGGTGTTAGTTACCCAAGATCCTAACAAAAGATTTATTGTCCACACAGACGCTTCAATGTTTGGACTGGGGGCAGTATTGAGCCGGATCGGAGAGGATGGAGGAGAACACCCGGTGGCCTACCTGAGTCGAAAGCTGTTGCCAAGGGAAGTCAGTTATGCAACTATTGAAACAGAGTGTCTGGCATTGGTCTGGGCGCTCAAAAAACTCACCCCCTACCTCTATGGCCGGGCCTTCACCCTTATTACCGATCACAATCCTCTGGTCTCACGAATGCGGTCAGCGGGGCATACGCATGAATGGCCTGGAACTATTTTCGGCAAGGCAAACATGCGAACGCCCGGTCTTCATGGAAGTCCTAGATGAATACGTTCCCCTCCACGAATCAAACTGGCATTCGGTAGATAGAATCTACCGAACGAGGGGAGCATTCGCATGTATCCAGCTGCACCATACGAACGGTGGTTTTCGTGTAGTTAGACGCGAACAGAGACCGGCTCTTGCTACTGATTTTATGGAACTCTAACTCGGATACCCCCACATGGCGAGCCGGTCAAACTTCTACACGATGCGACACGGAAACTACCGAACGGAAATTCGTGAGATTTGGATATGTGACTACCAGTATTCTCAGCTACCCAGGGATGTTAAAATTATAGTTGTATGTATTATAAAAAGTACTTTTCTGAAATTGTTAAAAACTATAATGCTTCTGGCCAGCATATAATTGAGCTTTGTGTATTGCTGAAACTCAATTATCTAGCCTGGAGGAGTTTGTTACTGTTTAAATTGAATGCCTGTTGCTTCCAGTAAATCAATCTTGTTCCAGCATTAAGCTTTGGCTCATGTGTGGATTATTCGGCGATACCAGGGATATTTCTTCTTGTGGAGTATTGGGTGATTTTCTTTTATGGGAAGAAGGGAATGCTTGACGGTGATACCATATACTACCGTCACATGGGGACATCCAGCATCACCCAAAACCCCATAGGAAAGGAGTGCTGAGTGCTGCAAATAGCTTATCTGTAATTCTGGGATCACTAAATTTGGCCCTGGGTGAAAGAAGGAACCATACGCTATCAGATCAATTTAAACATTATGTGCCCGTGATACCTGGGGATCCTTGGTACCTGCATGGTTAACTCCTGCTTGTACTTTTGTTGCATGACAGTCCATGCCGTCAACAGGCATTAAAGCCCTACACTGCATGATGGCAAAGACCATCATGCTGTCCGTACGTGGTTAATAAACAGACCAGCCTATAAAGGGTTAATCTTTGTTTGCAATACTTGCTCTGATTTAAAGGATCACTATAGGGTCAGGAACACAAACATGTATTCCTGACCCTATAGTGTTAAAACCACCATCGGGGCCCCTCATGCTTCCCTACATTTAGATATTTAGATATAAAATCTTACTTTTATTCAAGTCTGAAGCTGCTTATTTTGTCCCTGTTTCCTGATCCAATCACAATCCTTCCCCATAGGATTGGCTGAGACTGACAAAGCGGCAGATCAGGGGCAGAGCCAGCATGATTCATCCACAGCCCTGGCCAATCAGCATCTCCTCATAGAGATGAATTGAATCAATTAATCTCTATGAGGAAAGTTCAGTGTCTGCATGCAGAGGGAGGAGATACTGAATGTTTGGATGCATTTTAGGCAGCCATGACCCAGGAAGGATCTCTAACAGCCATCTGAGGAGTGGCCAGTGAAGTTATCACTAGGCTGTAATGTAAACACTGCATTTTCTCTGAAAAGGTAATGATTCTACTCACCAGAACAAATACAATAAGCTGTAGTTGTCCTGGTGACTGTAGTGTCCCTTTAATTTTATTCTCTACCTGGAACCAATTGTAATTGGATTCACACCACACTTATAAATTTGAAACTTAGATCTCAATCATGGCCTGACCTGTTAAAAATATGTTACTTAAAGGTATATCCTAAGCACTAAAACAACTTTAGACTAAAATTTAACTAAATTAAACTGTTTGGTGTATATACCATGCCCCTGCAGTCTCATTGCCGTTTGGGTGTTAAAGCAGATCTGTCACTTTTGGGAGTCTTTACATATATTGCAAAAATCCCTGAAATTGACAGATCCAATGAGGGTTCAAAGGCCACGGGGTGCATGGGCGTTTATCTTACCTCAGTATGTCCCTTGTGGCCACTGACATTTGCAGGCTGCTGTCCTCCTCTCGACTCCTAGCTCTTTAGTTGCCAGTTGCCAAGTCAATTATGTCCTCTCACGCATGCATGAGAATACAACACTGAGGTCCACAGTGAAGCCTGCCGGATCCTTTATAGAAAGAGCATGATTCCACAGCCATTATTTGTGCCAGCTGCTGGGATTAGACAAAAGTTGATGGTGGAGTTCTGCCTTTTGTCAATGTTTGTCTACCTCAGGATCTACCATAAGACTAAGTAGTCCCTACTATGTCTTATGGTATCTCTGGATTGTGCTAGAATTTTAATGAAATTCCAACCAAGGCTTGAAAATATCTTTACGAATACTGAAAAGTAACAGTTCCACTTTAAATCAACTTTTATTTCTGTTTATGCAGCTTTACATGAAAAAAATTGTTTAATTTCAAATCAGATCTTACAGTACATTGTGTTTACTATAGAAATCCTTACTTCTGCATTGTTAAAAAGAACTTTAAAGAGTTACTCCAATTGTAACCACTATAGCTGCTGTAGTGGATGTGATGGTAGAATTACCCTGTGCTGTTCTCTGGAAATGTTCTCATGAGTCACTGTCTGGTGCCCAGTCACCTCTGTGCGCAGGTTTATAAAATCCAGCTTCTGCAGAAGCTGAATGCACATCCTGCCAATCATTCATTTGCTGCGAGTTGATCAGCTTATCGGTTGATTGGTCTAAGCCAATGAACGACCCTCTGTGCATAGAAATATGCACAGAATTAACACTAGCCTGCAGTGAAATGCTGCACATACATAGTTCAGGCACCTTGACCACTTCCAAACACTAATTGCGTAGAGAGTAAAGCTACGATTACACACAAGGTTCCTGCAGGCTCTAGTTGATTATTAACAGAGCAGGAGAAATTCTAAATTAGACACACTGCAATAAAGTACGTTTAGAAATAAGATCTCTCTTAACAGAAAATGTGTAGGAAGGCAGTTTATGTCACAGGCAGGAGCAGGACTGGATTTACCTTCCTTGCACCCCAAGGTCAGTTTCTTCAATGTACCCCTTCATTGTACTGTGTATATATATATATATATATATATATATATATATATATATATACATACACACATACAGCTGTGCTCAAAAGTTTGCATACCTGGCAGAAATTGAGAAATGTTGGCATTGATTTAGAAAATATGACTGATGCAAAATTTTTTTATTTATTGAAGGATAGTGATCATATGAAGCCATTTATTATCAAAAAGTTGTTTGACTCCTTTTTAAATCATAATGATAGCAGAAATCGCCCAAATGGCTCTGATCAAAAGTTTACATGCCCTTGCATGTTAGGCCTTGTTACAGACACACAAGGTGACACAAACTGGCGATTAAGGGTTCATTTCCCACACGTGTTGCTTTTTAAATTGCAATTAGTGTCTGTGTATAAATAGCCAATTAGTTTGTTAGATCTCACGTGGTTGCACTGAGCAGGCTAGATACTGAGCAGAAAAAAAGTCTCAAAAGATCTGTGTAACAAGGTAGTGGAACTTTATAAAGATGGAAAATGATATGAAAAGATATCCAAAGCCTTGAAAATGCCTGTCAGTACTGTTCAATCCAATCACTTATTAAGAAAATTCGGGGATTTGTTAATACGAAGCCCAGGTCAGGTAGACCAAGAAAGATTTTAGTCACAACTGCCAGAAATATTGTTCGGGATTCAAAGGGATTCTCCAGGTAAACTCAGGAGAAATACAGGCTGATCTGGAAAAAGACTTGTTTCAAGAAGCACAATACAACGATACTTAAACAAAATTAGCTGCATGGTGGAGTTGCCAGAAAGAAGCCTTTACTGTACCAATGCCACAAAAAAGCCCAGTTACAATATGCCCAACAACACCTTAACATGCCACACAGCTTCTGGAGTGAATTTGGAGTGACGAGACCAAAATAGAACTTTATGGTCACAACCATAAGCGCTATGTTTGGAGAGGGGTTAACAAGGCCTAGTGTGAAAAGAATACCACCCCTACTATGAAGCATGGTGGTGGCTCACTGATATTTTAGGTGTGTGAGCTCTAAAGACACAGGGAATCTTGTGAAAATGAATGGTCTTTGTACCAGCCGCACTGTGCAAGTGAATCTAATTATGCATTCATTTGTATGGGTCCGTACAAGTACTCCTTTCTGTCTTATTAGAGGTTTTGCCTTTTAGCTGAAAATTACAAATGTTGATGTAGGAAGTACCTAGGAGGTTTGTTTCAAGGAATTACCAGATTTTACTAATTTCATGACGTAAAGTCATGATCTTATAAAGGACTCGGAGGCGAGTATACCAAGCAAAGGTATTTGGCCTTCAGTCGTTGAAGTGCTCTGTAATGCAGAGGGCCAGGGAATATGGCTTGGATTGACGCTGAGAGGAGGCCGACAATCCTGGCCAGTTGTCTCAAGGTAAGAACAGGATGTGCTAACGTCTGCCTGATTTCCTTTTTGATGGATTTGACTTTGGCTGTTGGGAGTAGGAGTGCTCCGTTCACAGCATCTATGGTGAATCCTAGGAATTCTTTTGATTGAGAGGGTTTGGTGACCGACTTCTCCCAGTTGATTAGAAAACCCAGGTTTTCTAGTAGAATCCTCGTCCAGGAAAAATGTTCGTGGAGCAGATGAGGGTCCTGCGCCATTATGAGGATATTGCCCAAGTATATTATGAGTCAAACTCCTCTGCTGCGTAGGAGGGCGACCACTGGTTTCATGAGCTTTGTGAAGCCGATGAGAGGCCGAAAGGTAGGCATTTGAATCGCCATATGGTTTCTTTCCATTGGAATTGTAGGAACTTTTGTCAGTCTTCGGCCATTGGAACCGTGAGGTACGCGTCCTTCAAGTCAAGCGTGACCATCCTGTCCCCTGTAAGCAGGAGATCTCGGAGAGAGTGTATACCTTCCATCTTGAAGTGATGGTATGTGACAAACATGTTTGGGGTCGTAGGTTGATGACTGGACGAACGCCTCCACGTTTTTTGGGGACCAAGAAGAGGTTGCTTAAGAAACCTGGTGTGAGAGGGTGAACTGCGGAAATTGCACCTTTTGGAGGCTAAGGTCTGAACTTCTTGCGATATCAGATATTGATCGTGAGTGGGGAACACCATGCAGTTGGGGTGCTGCATTTGAACAGGGTAGCGTACAAAATCTATAGAGTGACCCTGGACAGTGTGAAGGATCCAGGCATCTGCAGTGAGCATGCATCATGCATTGACAAAGTGACACAGTCTGCCCCCCACCATAGTTAATGAGGCCAGATGCAGAGGCATTGGACTTAACATAAGGTCGTCGGCCATAGGAAGAACCTCTGGGTCCCCGAGACTGCCGTGGTCTGCCCCAGACTGGGAAGAACGGTGTGGTAGTTCTGGACTGAGGTGTTGTAAGCCTGGACTGTATGGGGCCTAGATAGCCCCGGTTTGAACCACGGGATGAGCGGCCGGGCAGACGGCCCCGATATCTGCCGGCCCCGCCAAAAACTCTCTGGTGGAACACTCGTTTCATGCTGGCTTGAGCTTTATCAAGTGCTGTAAAGGTGCCTACATACGTGCCTACCTCTTTAACAAAATGATCTCCAAACAGGAGGGCTTTTGCCTGGGGTCCAGGCTCTGAAATAGCTAGGTTCACTAGCTTAGTGTCAGGATTACAGAATGATCCAGCACGTAGAATTGTGTAACACAGAGGACTGATAGGTAACGTAGAATGGCCGGACTAACGTACCAAAGAATAGTCAGGAATAGCCGAGGTCAAGGGATACAGAAAGAGACACAACGTTAAGGAAAAGTCAGGAGTCAGGGATGCCAAAAAACACGGAAGTCAAAAACAATGCCAAAGTCAAATAACCAGAATAACCAAAATCAATAACGCGCTCTCAGACAACCACAAGGGAAACCACGACAGGGCACTGAGCAGGATGAGAACTTGGCCTAAATACCCCTCCTCTAGATCTGATAGGCTGTAACCGACCTTTGACCCCAAAGGCACTTACCAGGTTTCCATTTGCATAATTGCTGCTCAGCATTAACCCTTCTGTGGATTTGGTTGCTGCTCAGCACAACTTTTCATGTGGGGACAGTAAATGCCATTAACCACATTTCTATAAGCGGATGAATACGTGATATTACCCCCCACTTGAAGAACGCCCACCGGGCGGGCAGGACCAGGCTTGAGAGGAAATTTGGCCTGAAAATAGCGAATCTTGTGGCCAGCATGTATATCAGATGCCGGAACCCAAGAACGATCAGCTGGTCCATAACCTTTCCAATCCACCAAGTACTGTAAAGTGTCCCGAGAAAACCTGGAATCAATTATGGAGGAGACCTCATACTCTTCCTGTCCAGAAACAACTAAGGGAGGATGAGGGACACTTGAAACAGTATATTTATTGCAAACAAGAGGTTTGAGCAAGCACACATGAAAGGTATTAGGAATTTTCAAGGAGGCCGGAAGGGCCAGGGAGTATGCAACAGGATTGATCCTACGAAGGACACGAAAAGGTCCAAGGAACCTAGGAGCAAATTTAATGCTAGGGACTTTGAGCATGATGTTACGAGAAGATAACCAAACCCTCTCACCCACTTGGTAAACACGATTGGCACCTCGACGTGTATCAGCATAATGCTTGAAACGGTCAGCAGCAGTACCCAGAGCAGATTGAACTTTAACCCAGGTATCACGGATGGAAGCCAGATGGTCATCCAAAGCAGGAATAGCCGTATCAGAAAGAAACAGCCGGTAGGACAGTAGGATGCCGGCCATTATTAACAAAAAATGGACTATGCCCAGAGGAATCATGACCAGCATTGTTCCTAGCAAACTCGGCCCATGGTAATAATTCGGACCAATTGTCTTGAGTGCTATTAACAAAACAACGCAAGTATAACTCCAAAGACTGGTTAGCCCTCTCAGCTGTACGGCCAGTCTGGGGGTGGTAAGAGGATGAAAAAGACAATTCAATCCAATTGCTTATTAAAAGCCCTCCAAAACCGGGATACAAACTGAGAACCTCTATCAGATACAATATTGTGAGGAATGCCATGCAGACGGACAATCTCACGTATAAAGATCAGTACCAGGTCTTGAGATGACGGTAATTTCTTGAGAGGAATAAAATGAGCCATTTTAGAAAAACGGTTACAACCATGAGAATGGTGGTATAACCGTTAGAACTAGGAAGTTCAACAATGAAGTCCATGGACAAGTGGGACCATGGGACCTCAGGAATAGGAAGAGGTTGTAACAAGCCACAAGGGAGTTTATGAGGCACTTTGGAAACCGCACAAACAGAACAAGCCTGCACATATTCCTTAACATCCTTCCTGAGGGAATCCCACCAGAATGACCTCATGATAGCAGAAGTGGATTTATTAATACCTGGGTGACCAGCAGACACATTGTCATGAAACACCTTCATGATATTAACCCTTTCCCCCAATGGAACAAACAGTTTGTCCTGAGGTTTACCGCAAGGCGCCTGAGACTGAGCCTCCATGATGGAGCCAAGCAGTGGAGAGGACAATGAAAGGACAGTGGACGCAATGATACATTCCGGGGGAATGATATGGGACGTATCTTGCTCTAGTATAGCCTCAGTATCAAACTGCCTGGACATTTTTAGAACCAGGTCTGTAGGTGATAAGAAAATTAAAGCGAGAAAGAAATAGAGACCATCTCGCTTGTCTAGAAGATAATCGCTTAGCATCTCCTATGTAAGCCAGGTTTTTGTGATCAAAAGGGGGTCCTTGGAACCCTCTAGAAGATGTCGCCACTCCTTGAGAGCTAGAATAATGGCCAACAATTCTCTATTGCCAATATCATAATTGCGCTCAGCAGGAGACAACTTTCTAGAAGAGTAACCACAAGGATGTAACAGAGTTTCCTGGCTCTCCCTCTGGCTTCAATTGGCTCCTTAGATCATATCGTACTACTAGCCCCCTTGCGTGTCATATTGGTGATGGGGGCTATTACTGAAGAAAATCCCTTTATAAATCTTCTGTAATAATTGGCGAAACCAATGAACCTTTGAATGGCTTTCAACGCAGTGGGTAAAGGCCACTGTAGAACAGACTCTATTTTTTTAGAATCCATCTGAAACCCCGAGGCAGAAATATTATATCCTAAAAACTGTACTTCAGACTGGTCAAAGATACATTTTTCCAATTTACAATAAAGTTGTTTTTTAAATAAGGTTTGCAGAACTTGTTTAACGTGATCGTGGTGAGACTGGAGGTCAGGAGAATAAATAAGGATATCATCCAGATAGACCAAGACAAACGAGTAAATGTAATCCCTGAGTACATTGTTAATGAAATCTTGGAAAACCTCTGGAGCATTGCACAACCCGAATGGCATCACTAGATATTCATAGTGTCCACTTCTGATATTAAATGCAGTCTTCCATTCGTGGTTATGCTTGATTCTCACTAAATTGTAAGCTCTTCTAAGGTCAAGCTTAGTAAACACTTTAGCGCCTGGAGTCTGTCAAATAATTCAGCAATAAGAGGAATGGGGTAGGCGTTCTTAATGGTGATTTTGTTCAATGCCCTGTAATCGATACATGGGCACAACTCACCATCCTTTTTAGATACAAAAATGAATCCTGCACCAGCAGGTGAGGATGATTTTCGTATATGGCCTTTATTCAATGAATCTTTTATATATTCCTCCATTACACTACTCTCCTGAGGAGATAGAGCATAGACTGCTCCCTTAGGTGCTGTGTGTACTATAGCTGGAGGTACACAAGGTGGAGGTGAGGCCGCAGGTTGCAGATGCGCTGTTCGGGTAAGAAGCGTACTGAAGGCCTGGGCAAATTGATCCATGCGGTGATCATTATCCTCCAGTTTCCTTTCACAAGCAGCTATGTGCTTACACAATTCTACAGGATCTATGGCCCTGTCGTAATGTCAGGATTACAGAATGATCCAGTACGTAAAATTGTGTAATACAGAGGACTGATAGGTAACGTATACCGGACCTTAGAATGGCTAGACTAATGTACCAAAGAATAGTCAGGAATAGCTGAGGTCAAGGGATACAGAAAGAGACACAATGATAAGGAAAAGCCGGGGCGTGGCTTAGAAGCCAAGGAAGATGGCAGC
Source organism: Pelobates cultripes (assembly GCA_933207985.1). Taxonomy (NCBI): domain Eukaryota; kingdom Metazoa; phylum Chordata; class Amphibia; order Anura; family Pelobatidae; genus Pelobates; species Pelobates cultripes. The sequence continues at coordinate 198,116,519 of OW240917.1, read as the reverse complement.
GTGAAGTCTGAGCTCCCTGCAAGGCTCCAAGCACAATATCGCCTACAGCACCTAATTGCCCTGAAAATGGGCAAATCACAACGGGCATCACAAACCCCAAAGCCCACGAACACCCCGAGGGGGAGCGCAACCCTGTCCATGCAGCGCTTCTTCGCGACACCGGCGGACCGGGAGGCACAGGCCTCAGATGACTCGACGGCCTCGGGCGGGGGAGCATCGCCCTCCCTGTGTGGCGAGGAATTGTGTAAGCCCTGGCCGAGACACCTACACTATACCCCACCGACTCACACCCGGAATTAATACACATCCTCCGTAACCTGCCTACCAAAGCAGACTTACTGCAGGCAAACAACAGCCTCCGCACCTCCATCACGGAAGAACTGCAGGCCATGCGGGAGGAATGCTGCGGCCTAAGCCAGAGGATCTCCCAACTCGAGACGAACAACGACCACATGCAAGCGGCGCAGTCCGCCAACACTGGGATCCTGAGGCGGGCCACCCAGCAGATGCAACAGATGGCACATCACTTAGAGGACCTCGACAACAGGGGGAGGAGGCAGAACATCAGGGTCAGAGGGATCCCGGAGGAAGTAGATGAAGACTCCCCGATACAGACTACTCTACAAAAGGTTTTTAACCAGTTGCAGGGCCGCGCACCGCGAGAGCCACTGGAGTTGGTGAGAGCACACCGGGCCCTCAGACCGCAGGGCCCCCCGGGTAGTCAACCAAGAGACGCCAATTGCGGTTTGGCAAATTTCCAGCAGAAGGAAGAAATACTGAGGAGGGCGAGAGAGGAGGGTAAGGTGCACCTGGGCACTACCGAGATCCAACTATACCCGGATCTCTCTCCCGCAACCTTGGCGTACCGACAGGCCCTGCGCCCGTTCACCAGACAGCTGCAGGCGAACAGAATTAAGTACCACTGGTGCTTCCCGACAGGGCTGCTGGTCCATACACCCAAAGGCTCATACCTAGTGAAGACAGAGGCTGATATGGCCGCTCTCGGGAGGGAGCTGCAAATCACCCCGGCTCCGCTGCAGTGGCAGGATCCCCTGTCCCTATACACACCTGTTCCAGGACCGGGGACTCGTACAGCAGACACCCAGATCCCGCGGACCTCCCGCCAACAGGCGATCGGCCCAAGGGGCCTCTGAGTGGAGAAAAGGGAATTATAAGTACCCAGCCAAGCCTCAAAGAGACACCTTCCTCACCCACCGAGGATCATTTAGCGGAGCCCGTCCCAGGAACACGAGGACTAACACAAGCTCACGGAGTACACGCAAGTATAATACTCCGGGGACCGCTTGGTCCGAGAGACTAATCACACGCAGCCTACCAATAAGGACGATTATATGTTAAGAAGGACTTGTTGGGGGGGGAGGCAACAGACCAAAGCCTCTCGCAAGGCACAGGGTAAGCGCTGGTGAGGGGTATATGTGGATGGAGGACAGCCGACATGGATCACCGTGCCCCCCATGATAGACCAGTGATGACCACATCTGGAGCAGGCAGGGGTGCGGGGGTCCGTCTCGCCCAGACATCCAGGATGAGGCAGAGGTAACGGGCACAGTCAGGGAGTGGGCCATGGGGGGACCTGCCAAGCATACACATGAGCATGGGGGGGAGGGGAATGAGGCAAAACCACGGGACGGGAGGCTAGGTGAAGAGGACCTGGGTGGGAAGCCACACATAGCTCTAAGCACTCATAGGGGCTTAACGGATTACAAATTGCAATACAGCACTTCAGGGGAGGGCAGTAAGGCAACCACGTCACGAGGCAATGATAACAAACCGGGTATGCCTACATATATATATAGATATTTTTTCTCTTTGAAGTTCGGTTCTCAGTTGAACACACGGTTGCACCATTCACGTTTTCATAGATGTAACGATGCCACACACATTCTAGGTGAAGGCGCACACTAAACGCATATCCACAAGTGGAGTCACACAGGGCAAGACGCAGGATATAGATACAAGTCCAAGGTACAACCAGGGAAGGAACCACAGGACGATTCACCCAGTACATCCACGCATGAATAGACCAGACCAAAGGCCTGGGCATTCCTTCCACCCCCATAAGGGATAAGCGCCAAAGTTAGGTGGGAGACACCGAAGATACAAGGGCGGTCTACACGGCCACCTAGACGCTGATACCTTAACGCCGCCCGGGCGGCGGACACCCAAGAACACATCCCTACGCACACTTTTGACAAAACTTAGCCCCAACCCTGTGACAACCTGGGTCTAGGACCTGCAGACATTTACTAAACATGACGCTAATACCAGCTAACCTCACGATAGTTACTATAAACGCAAGGGGACTGAACAAACCCAAAAAGCGGTCGACAGCTCTCAAAGAATTTCAAGCTGCTAGGGCCTTTATAGTATACATTCAAGAGACACACTTTAAGGAGGGGGCAAGACCGAAGCTGCATAATCACTACTATCCCACAGGTTATTACAGTGATTACCAGGGGTGGAAGGCACGGGGAACGGCGATACTAATACATAGGGGTACACCCTTTCAGGAGCAGAGACTACAGACACCGGGAGGGCAGATATGTCCTTGTCAAAGGCACGATAGCGGGGCAGATGAACACATTTGCCAATATATACGCCCCCAACCAGAGACACCATAGATTCCTTTCAGGAATCCTTCGTAAGGTACAGGAATTCGCGGAGGTCATCCTGGTGGTGGGAGGGGACCTTAACCTAGCACTGGACCCGAAATGGGACACATCAACAGGCAACTCTCACATTCCAGCACAACACTTGACTGCACTCAAAACCCTCATATCCAAATACAAACTGGTGGACAGCTGGAGAGCACACCACCCAGACGAGAGGGACTATACGTTCTTCTCACATCCGCACAACTCATATACCAGAATAGATTACTTCCTACTCACGCACCATCATCTACCACTCGCTCTACAGGTGGAGCATGGCACAGCAACATGGTCAGACCACGCTCCCGTAACACTCACACTAATGTCCCCACTCTATAGACCAAAAGTTGCCAAGTGGTGACTAAACGAATATCTACTCTCAGTACCAGAGGTAAAAACTGACATCGGAGCAATCCTCCGAGAATATTTCTCCATAAATACACCGGACCACACCTCCCAACGATCATGTTGGAGGCACATAAGAGCGTGATCAGAGGTCATTTCCTACAAAAGAGTGCAAACATGAAAAAACATAGGGAGGCGGCCGTGAACAACACACTGACGAAAATAAGGGAATTAGACACCTGAACTACGGGGACAACTGCTCACATTGTGCAGAGATCTCACCAAACTACTCCAGTCGAGGTACCACAGAGACGCGCTGCGACATAAGGCGTTCTTTGCCTTGCACGGCATTAAGAGCGGCAGGCTGCTGGCGCGCATGCTGACCAAACGTCGGCAACAGACATACATTGATCGCATCAGGGACGGCACAAATACACTACACAAACTACCCCGGAAGATACAGGAAGTCATAAGGGCATACTATGCAAACTTATATTCTCTCCCAAGGCCACAGACTCCTCGGGCGGACCTACGCCTAACAGACTCCATCACAGAATATCTCAGCGCCCACTCGATACCCGCCCTAGACAGGGAAACCGCGGAGCTCCTAGACAGGGAGATAACGCAGGAGGAACTAGCTGCAGCTGTGAAACAAACAAAACCCGGCAGAAGCCCGGGCCCGGAAGGCCTGCCGCTCTGCTATTATAAGGCATACGCAGATATACTATACACCCCATTCACACTGACATTCAACGCCATCAAAGAAGGACACCACTTCCCTAGGCAATCCCAGGCAGCGCACATCACAGTACTCCCTAAGGAGGGAAGGGATAAGGAGCAGTGCGGAAATTACTGCTCCATTTCGCTCATAAATAGCGACCTAAAATTATTAGCCAAAATCCTGGCGACCAGACTGCAGACGCACGTGCCCAACCTGGTACATCCTGATCAGGTGGGGTTTGTGATGGGGAGAGAGGCACGCGATAACACTATACGCACCCTCACACTGATGCACGGGAGACGGCAAGCCACGGAAGGCCTTCTCCTGCTATCCATGGATGCGGAGAAGGCTTTTGACAGGGTCGGATGGAAATACCTTTTCCAGACCCTGACTCACCTCGGTCTGGGCCTTGGTATCAGGGGATGGATAGAGGCGCTATACCAGCAACCTTCCGCGCAGGTGGTCATCAACGGAGCCTTGACGGAGCCGTTTGACATACAAAATGGCACACGCCAGGGATGCCCCTTGTCCCCGATCCTTTTCGTCCTTGCCCTGGAGCCCCTGCTGGTGGCCATCAGGAACAACCCGGATATCACGGGGCTGCAGACGGGGACGACACACCATAAGATAGCAGCATATGCTGATGACTTATTGTTTTACGTAACTAATCCAGAAATATCTCTCCCCAATATACTGAAAGCATTTCAGGACTTCGGTAGACTCTCCAATTTTAAAATAAACCTCACCAAATCATTTATACTTAACATTAACGTCCCAGAATGCAGAACGCGCCTTCTCTACTTATTCCAGACTATACCCATAACGGTCCCCAGAGCGTACTTCACTATGCTACGCACGGCTCTAACAAAATATGTCTGGAACGGGAAAAAGCCCAGACTATGCCACACACTACTTACACAACCAAAAGACAGGGGAGGACTGGCATTGCCAGACTTCAACCTCTACTATTGGGCCTGCCATCTTATGAGAATGATGGAATGGACCAAAACAGGAACACAAAAACAGTGGAAGCAGGTAGAGGAACACGAGGCGGGCGTCCCTGTCGCAGTTCTACCGTGGCTACCACCTGGGGTCCAGACGAGTGACGAGAATCAGTCCCCTTACACGAGAGCGACCTTACGAGAATGGAACTGCTCAAAAGGGAGACACTGCCTAGCCTCATACCCAACACCACTATTACCCCTGATACACAACCCAGAGTTCCCGCCGGGAATGGACCCGAAAGAGTTCAAAGACCTAATACAGGACCCATTACCCAGACTCAGACACATACACACCACCGAAGGCATTAAGACACTCAAAGATCTAAGGGGAAACACAGAACAAACTTTTCTGATGCACCTCAAATACAAACAGATTCTGAGTTACATTACTTCCCTCCCACAGGGACCGGTACTACATAGGGCCACTACCCCTTTCGAGAATCTATGCCTGGACCCCAACCCACTAGCACACGGAGTATCTGTACTGTACACCCTACTAATAACACTCACACCAATTGCCCAACCACGGTTCATGGGGAAGTGGGAGGCGGCACTGGGCCAGGTCTTAGACAAGGCGGAATGGGAGAAAATTTGCTATCTAACACATCACTGCTCTAGCTTCAGCAGGACACAGGAAATGGCATATAAATGGTACCACACCCCTGAGACGTTACATGCCCAAATCCCATCCCACCCCCCCCCCCAGTGTTGGAGATGCGGGGAGGACAGAGGCACACTCTTACACATTTGGTGGGAGTGCAAAAAGATAGCCCCATTCTGGTCAGATATCCATCAAATACTGGCAAAGTTCACAGACGACCCATTTCCGTTCAGCCCAGCAGCCATGCTCTTACACCACACTAAAACCCCTAGAACAGCGTGTAAGAAATTGCTCGCAATCTGCATCCTGAACACGGCTAAATTAATAATACCACAGTATTAGAAACAACAGGTTGTCCCCCCCCCCCCGAGAGTCTGGTTCACACAAATGGAGGAATTGAGATCCCTAGAGGAACTTCACCACAAAGCTAACGACACATTCCAAGTGTACATCAACACTTGGACACATTGGATCCTGAAGACAACCGACCCGGAATTCACTAACTTGACATTAACACCACCACGCAGTTAGTTATAGGATGCCACAAAACCAGAGAGGAGAGGGGAAGGTGATACCTCCCGTAACAATGGCTTACTAGTACTAGGGGGCCCACAAAACACCAAAACAGACACGGGAGGACCAGACACGCAGACGAAGAATACATAAACTAGACAGGGCAATACAAAGAGGGGTAGGTACAAGAGACGCAGACCACAGGAACCAGGCTGTCACACGACCTTCCTACAGACAGGCATACGCAACAGGGATATACACGCACACGCACCAACCGCAAGGGACCTGCGAGTCCGACGACAATGCGGGCCTGCGAGCCCAATTGAACATGTAACTGTATAAAACTGTTATAGATAAAGCGTAACTGACGATGAGCAAGACACATGGTTAAATAATTCGAGAAGATAATCAAACAAAAGACTATACCCACGGAACAATTATACGACGAAGGACCTGCGAGTCCACTCATAATACGGGCCTGCGAACCTGGGCCTAAATACCCCTCCTCTAGATCTGATAGGCTGTAACCGGCCTTTGACCGCAAAGGCAGTTACCAGGTTCCCATTTGCATAATTGCTGCTCAGCATTAACTCTTCTGTGGATTTGGTTGCTGCTCAGCACAACTTTTCATGTGTGGACAGTAAATGCCATTAACCTTATTTTTATAAGCGGATGAATATGTGACACTTAGGTTCTATTTTAATCAGGATTGCCTTGCGCCTTTCAGTGGCTACCACCGTATTGGCGTTGCCCAGTAGACATACGGATCGCTGGATCCACCCCCTGAGAGCTTCTAAATCCACCGGTGTACCATCTGCTTGTGCGATTTCGACCATGTCGAACATTTTCGCAATTGACCCTAGGACATCCAGGACCTTATCCTGGCAATTCCGCCAGGCAAAATCCAGGCCCTTCTTGGCCTTCCAACCTGATTTCCTCAAGAATTGGGCGATTTTTGGGTCTATGTCAGGGGTGGCGCATGCCATATCAGGAATAGTGGGGCGTGGGCATTCTGCCCGGAGTTTGCCTCATGCCACCTTGTCAAGTGGTTTTCTAATACGAGCAGTGATATATTTCGCAATATGTTCTAGGGGATACCACTCCGAGGATCTCGGGTGTTGTAAGGTGTCGGGGTCAAACAGTGGCTCACCCTGCGGGTCAACCGCTCCTGGAGGAAGTCCCGCACCCAGGCAGACTTTCTCTGTTATAGATTCATGTTGCGTTCATACAGCGCAGCCCTTGCCCTCGCCAAACAGTCATACTTTTCCTCTCTCATTAGTTCATGCTGCCGCAATCCCAGACGTCTTTGACACCTTTAACTCACTTCTGCGCACTGCTGCGGCCACCCATCAAACTAACCTTACAGCTGATAGCTTTGCATGCTACTTTACCAACAAGATTGAACAGCTAAGGAAACAATTTTCCCCTCCATGCCGTTCTCTTTCTCAACCACACATAAATCATGCCTTCCCTACCCTTCAGACTTTCTCCCCGGTTACATAGTTACATAGTTACATAGCTGAAAAGAGACTTGCGTCCATCAAGTTCAGCCTACCTCACATTTGTTTTTTGCTGTTGATCCAAAAGAAGGCAAAAAAACCCAGTTTGAAGCACAATTTTGCAACAAGCTAGGAAAAAAATTCCTTCTTGACCCCAGAATGGCAGTCAGATTAATCCTTGGATCAAGCAGTTATTACCCTACATTGAAAGATTATATCCTTGAATATTCTGTGTTACGGTACCTCCAGTAATGAAATGTACAAACCGCCGTTTAGCGAGTATTCCCCGTTCGCAATAATGTGGTCGGGTAGCGGGTATAGTAAAACCATGCGAACCGCCAGCCAGGGAACACTCCAAACTCCCGAACGGTACCTGTACGGCTAATTCCCTTCACGAGCTGCAAATCCACGAACGGCAAATAGTAACCGAACGTCAATATCTCCCAAGCGGCAAATAATCCAAATAAGCAGTCTCTAGTCGCTGGTAACCAAATCCCCCCAATAACGAGACCAAGCTCCGCTTTGAGGGTAAAACACGAACTGATTTACTGTGGGCTACCTGCCCGGTATTTATGCAGGTCTCCCACTTGGTGGATACTCCCCTAGGGGACCAAATGGGAGACTGAAATCACAGAAGGACATGGGGACATTTTGGACATACATCCCCACAATATTCCCAGCATGCAGTACAGTTCCCTCCCCTCTGCTCGGGGGATAATTGGGAAGTAACTCAATTATCTCCCTGAGCAGAGGCAATCGCCATTTTAAACACAAGTCACAAAAACACATGAAAATCCATAACTTCATAACTGCCGAACATATTACATTCGTATTACGTATCCCCAGATAGCCTGGATCTGAGTGCACATTATTGGAGAATAGCACTCAGATCCCATTCGCACAGTTCAATCACCATGGAGTCAAAGTCTCTTTCAGTTCTTCGGTATGCGATTGACTCCATGGGACGGCTATCTGGGTTAAGTCCATTCGTGTGGTTGAATCTCCCGAACGGCTGTCATTCGTATGCTTTTGTCGATTGAGAAGGGGAGGTCGACGGCTTCAGCGGTGTTCGGCTGAAAAAGTGTCCGTTTTCCGATCCATGAAATAATCGTTGAACACCGCTGGTCGTTCGCATGGACAAAATGGCCGCCGCCTCGTGGTCGACATACGAACGACGACCACCCGGCATTCGGTTTTTAATTGAGAAGTGTCTGTGGTTAACCGCAACGTTCTAATTGGGATCAATAGGTTAACCAGCAGCACACTTCTCTTCTGGGTGGCCGTCCGTTCGGTAGTTTCGTTCGACAAAACCGACATTCCCTTGAATAAAGCATACGAATGGGGAAATTCATGTAACCGGCAAAACAGGCGAACAAAGCATTTGTAATCCAGACAGATGGGTCTGTCACATTCTGTTCTTGCAAGTATGCATCTAGTAGCCGTTTGAACATCTGTATGGACTCTGATAAAACCACTTCCTCAGGCAGAGAATTCCACATCCTGATTGTTCTTACAGTAAAAAAACCTTTCCTTTGCCTTTGTAGCGTTACTTACCTCAACCGGGGGCCGGTCGCGGTCCTCTCTTCAAGCCACGCGCGGTCCTGCGGCTGCACGAGCCGCGCGCGGCTCATCCGACTGCTTTAGATGGAAGGCGGGAAGTGACCGCGTGAAGCGGTCACGTGTCCCGCCTGAAACTAAGAGCGCTTCGCGAGTCTCGGGCGCGCTCTTAAAGAGACAGTGGGAGCCTAATTGCCAAAAGGCTCCCATTGGCTCCTGTCATACCACACTCCCTATACAATTACCTTTTGGGGGTGTGGAAGTGACAGGAGCCAATCACTTTCGTTTAAAAGCTATTTAAACTTACCTTTTTTCCTTAGCTCGTTGCCCTATCGTGGTTTCTGTTTCAGTTCCCTTTAGCGCTTGTGGTGTTCAGTTGTGTTTTCTCGTATTGACTTTGGCTTCGTATTCTGACTTCGTTTTCGCTTTATCCTTATCTGTACTGTTTGCCGGCTTGCTGTTTTCCGTGTACCAGACCCCGGCTTGTCCTAGTTTACGCTGTCTCTCTGTGCCCTTGACCTCGGTTTGTTCCTGGCTCTGTCTCCTCTCATATACGTCAAGTCCGGCCATTCTAAGGTCCGGTAGACGTATCTCTCCTCTGTATTGGCTTCTGTTTAGCTGGATCCTGCGTGTAGGGGTATATTCTCGTTACATTACGATAGGGCCATGGACCCCGCAGATTTAGCTCAACAGATGGCGTCCCATGAGGCAAGATTTGTAGAGCAGGATCACCGTATGGATCAGATAGCCCAGGCTCTCCAGACGCTCCTAGCTAGAACCGTTCCAGCAACCACACCTAACCCTCCTACGCCCCTTCTCCCTGAAGTATCTACTTTGCCTAATACTTCGGCCCATTTAACACCTCCTCCTAGGTATGGAGGGGACTCTAAGACTTGCAGAGGGTTTATTAATCAAATTGAATTCCACTTCGAAATGTATCCACGTTCATTTCCCACAGAGAGGTCTAAGGTTGGGTTCTTTATGCACCAACTTACCGATAAGACACTTGAGTGGGCAAATCCTATTTGGGAAGCTAATGGACCTATGGTACATGATTTCAACAGTTTTCTTACGGCTTTTCGTAGAACTTTTGACACAATGAAAAGGTCAAAGAATGCCGCGAGAGCATTAATGAGAATTAAACAGGGTTCTAGATCTGTGGCTGAGTATGCTATTAAGTTTCGCACTCTTGCTTCGCAGGTAGATTGGACCAACAATGGGTTAACTACTGCCTTCATGGAAGGTTTATCAGATACGATATTGGATGAGGTAGCAGCTAAGGAGCTTCCTATTGCCTTAGAGGACCTTATTGATTACCTCATTGATATAGATAATAGAATTCGTGACAGGCTCTATACCAAGAACAGGAATAGACGTTTTGTTACACCCATTAACCCCAGAGTTAATATACCAGAGAGTGTTAAAGTGTCTGAGGAGGAACCTATGCAATTAGGGGTTGCCAAACTCTCTGATACTGAGAAATTACATAGGAGAAGGGAGGGACTCTGCCTATACTGTGGTAGGAGAGACCATATGGTAAAGGAATGTCCTTTACTCCCGGAAAACTCTCGCACCTTATAGGGGACTGGCCTTGGGTGTGATATCTAAGTCTCCTAAATTGCCTCCCAACCGCTTGCTTCTCCCGGTTTCTTTATATATGGGAGAGATTTGTATAGTTGACAACATATATGCTCTGGTTGACTCTGGGGCAGCTGAAAATTTTATAGACTCTGGCTTTATAAAGAGAAACAACATTCCTATCAGAGAGAAGGAGATACCCTTGGCCGTTGAGGCCATAGATGGTAGACCATTAAGTTCTCCAGTTGTTACTCATGAGACTGTACCATTACACATGTACACAGGGTTTTTACACTATGAAACCATTCGATTCCAGGTCATCACCTCTCCCTCTTCACAGTTAGTATTAGGGTATCCATGGTTACGTGCTCACAATCCCATTTTTGACTGGGAGACAGGGCAAATAAAATCATGGAGTGAGGCCTGCCACAAGTCTTGTACGATTGAAGTCACACCTTTGAATTCTATTAAGGTACCTACCAGTCCTCCTTTGTCTACGGCTATACCCCCTCAGTATTTATCTCTAAAGACTGTTTTCGATAAAAGGGAGGCTGAGAAATTACCGCCTCACAGACCCTATGATTGTGCTATTGACTTGTTGCCTGGCACTATACCTCCAAAGGGCAGGATGTACCCCTTATCGGTTCAAGAAAACCGTGTCATGGAGGAGTATATTAAGGAATCACTAGAAAAGGGGTTTATTAGGAGATCCTCTTCTCCAGCTGGAGCAGGGTTCTTCTTTGTATCGAAGAAAGAAGGTGATTTAAGACCGTGTATGATTATAGAGGTCTAAACAAAATCACTATCAAAAATGCATACCCTATACCTTTAATTACAGAATTATTTGACAGGCTGAAACATGCCACTGTGTTCACTAAATTAGACCTTAGGAGTGCATACAATTTGATACGTATAAAGGAAAGTCACGAATGGAAGACTGCATTCAACACTAGATCCGGTCATTACGAATATACTGTTATGCCATTTGGGCTTTGCAATGCCCCAGGAGTATTCCAAGAATTTATTAATGATGTCTTAAGAGATTTTATTCACACATTTGTTATCGTATACTTGGACGACATTTTAATATATTCTACAGATATACACACTCATCACAGACATGTTATGACAGTTTTGAAGACCCTTCTTGCTAATGGTCTTTATTGCAAGCTAGAAAAATGTCTGTTTGACCAACCCGAAGTCCAGTTTTTGGGGTATTTGATTTCCGCTAAAGGTTTTCGTATGGATCCCCAGAAGCTTGCTGCTGTAATAGAATGGCCAATACCGCAAGGTCTAAAGCTATTCAGCGTTTTCTTGGGTTCTCCAATTATTATAGACGTTTTATCAAAGGTTTCTCGTCCATTGTAGCACCTATTACCCGTATGACTAAAAAGGATGGCAATACTCGTGTTTGGTCTACCGAGGCACTTCAGGCTTTTGAATTTCTTAAAACTACGTTCGCCTCTGCACCTATTTTACAGCATCCTGTCCCCTCACTGCCCTATATTCTTGAAGTTGATGCTTCGGATATTGGGGTAGGTGCTGTCTTATCCCAAAGAGAGTCGCCTGAAAAGCCATTGCATCCATGCGGCTTCTTTTCTAAACAAATGTCCAAAGCAGAGAAAAATTATGATGTGGGTAATCGCGAACTCCTTGCTATTATTTTAGCACTTAAAGAGTGGAGACATTTGTTAGAAGGAACTAAGGATCCTATCCTCATTTTTACGGATCACAAGAACCTATCCTACCTTAGCGAAGCTAAAAGATTGTCTTCCAGGCAGGCTAGGTGGTCACTGTTTTTATCTCGTTTTAATTATATTATCACCTATAGGCCAGGTGATCGCAACACTAAAGCAGACGCTCTGTCCAGACAGTTCGAAACTACTGACAAACAGGAGATTGATGTTACTCCTGTCATTCCCCCAGACAGGATAATAGCTACTACTATTTTGTCTATTTCCTCGTCCCTCTTGCAGGCCATACAAGCGAAACAAAGCATGGCACCTAGCGAGAGGCCTAATGATAAACTGTTCGTTGATGTTCCGAGAGACGGGATATTATGTCATTATATCATGATACTAAGACTGCTGGACATCCTGGTATTTCCAAAACGGTGTCAGCTGTTTCTCGGTATTTTTGGTGGGATTCCTTACGAAAGGATGTCACTGACTATATAAGTGCTTGTACTACTTGTGCCTGTATGAAATCCTCCCGTAGAGTTCCTTGTGGGCTGTTGCATCCGTTACCCGTTCCCGAGAGACCTTGGTCTAACCTGTCCATGGATTTTATTGTTGAATTACCCCCTTCAAATGGTAACACAGTAATCCTGATGATAGTGGATCGGTTTTCCAAGATGGCTCACTTCGTGTCTCTTCACAAGTTGCCCACATCCAAGGAACTGGCTCATATCTTCGCTAGAGAAGTATTTCGGTTACATGGTATTCCCGTATCTATTGTATCCGATAGGGGTAGCCAATTTATTTCCAGGTTCTGGAGAGCCTTTTGTTCAGAAATGGGTATTTCTCTCTCATTTTCTTCCGCTTATCATCCCCAGTCTAATGGGGCTGCTGAACGTGCCAACCAGTCTCTGGAGCAATACCTCCGTTGTTTTGTGTCTCACCATCAGGACAATTGGTCTGACCTGCTTCCTTGGGCTGAATTTGCTCGGAATAACGCCACTCATGATTCTTCCGGCAAGAGCCCTTTTTACGTTGTCTATGGCCTGCATCCCGTTGTTCTTCCGGCTGCATTCTCCTCACAGGGTATGCCAGTTCTGGATGAGCATTTGGCTGGTTTGCGTAATACTTGGGAGCAGGTTCAGCGTTCTTTGGTGGACTCTGCTACTCGCCAGAAGGCTCAGGCTGACAAGCATCGCAGAGCAGCTCCGTCCTATGTTGTGGGGGACAGGGTTTTGCTTTCCACGCGGAATATTCGTCTCCGGGTGCCTTCTATGAAATTGGCTCCCCGCTTCATTGGACCTTATCGTATTATACATAAGGTTAATCCTGTTTCTTATGCCTTAGGCCTGCCTAAGAATCTACGTATTCCTAATGTTTTTCACACCTCATTGTTGAAACCTTACGTACGCAACCGCTATACCCGGCATACTCCTCCTCCCCCTCCTATCTCAGTGGAGGGTCATGAGGAGTTCGAAGTGTCTGCTGTTCTTGACTCTCGTTTCCTTAGGGGTCGACTTCAGTACTTGGTACATTGGAAGGGTTATGGGCCTGAGGAGCACAGTTGGATTTCGGCTGATGCTGTTCATGCTCCCCGTCTTGTGCGCTCTTTCCATTCTCGTTTTCCTGCCAGGCCTGGTCCTACCCGCCCGGAGGGCGTGTCCTCAGGGGGGGGTACTGTAGCGTTACTTACCTCAACCGGGGGCCGGTCGCGGTCCTCTCTTCAAGCCACGCGCGGTCCTGCGGCTCATCCGACTGCTTTAGATGGAAGGCGGGCAGTGACCGCGTGAAGCGGTCACGTGTCCCGCCTGAAACTAAGAGCGCGCCGCGAGTCTCGGGCGCGCTCTTAAAGAGACAGTGGGAGCCTAATTGCCAAAAGGCTCCCATTGGCTCCTGTCATACCACACTCCCTATACAATTACCTTTTGGGGTGTGGAAGTGACAGGAGCCAATCACTTTCGTTTAAAAGCTATTTAAACTTACCTTTTTCCCTTAGCTCGTTGCCCTATCGTGGTTTCTGTTTCAGTTCCCTTTAGCGCTTGTGGTGTTCAGTTGTGTTTTCTCGTATTGACTTTGGCTTTGTATTCTGACTTCGTTTTCGCTTTATCCTTATCTGTACTGTTTGCCGGCTTGCTGTTTTCCGTGTACCAGACCCCGGCTTGTCCTAGTTTACGCTGTCTCTCTGTGCCCTTGACCTCGGTTTGTTCCTGGCTCGGTCTCCTCTCATATACGTCGAGTCCGGCCATTCTAAGGTCCGGTAGACGTATCTCTCCTCTGTATTGGCTTCTGTTTAGCTGGATCCTGCGTGTAGGGGTATATTCTCGTTACAGCCTTAGACGAAATCTTCCTTCTTCCAGTCTAAACTCATGACCTCGTGTCCTATGTAAAGTCCGGTTTGTGAATAGATTTCCACACAATGGTTTGTATTGGCCCCGAATATATTTGTATAATGTTATCATATCCCCTCTCAGGCGACGTTTTTCTAAACTAAATAGGTTTAAATTTGTTAACCTTTCTTCATAGCTGATATGTTCCATTCCTTTTATTAATTTTGTAGCCCGCCTCTGCACTTTTTCTAGTGCCATAATATCCTTCTTTAGAACAGGTGCCCAAAATTGCACAGCATATTCAATATGTGGTCTTACCAGTGATTTATAAAGAGGCAAAATGATATTCTTGTCCCGAGAATGAATGCCCTTTTTCATGCATGACAATACCTTACTGGCCTTGGCCACTGCTGATTGACATTGCACATTGTTGCATAGTTTGTTGTCTATAACAATTCCCAAGTCCTTTTCATGTGTTGTTATCCCTAATTCGCTTCCATTAAGGGTATACGTTGCTTGTGTATTCTTTACGCCGAAGTGCATAACTTTGCATTTTTCAACATTAAATTTCATCTGCCATTTGAGTGCCCAGTCCCCCAGTCTATCTAAATCCCTCTGCAGCAAAGTAATATCTTGCTCACATTGTATTGTTTTACAAATTTTGGTGTCATCTGCAAACACTGAAACATGACTTTCAATGCGGTCTTCAAGATCATTTATAAACATGTTAAATAGAAGGGGTCCCAGAACAGACCCCTGAGGGACACCACTTGCCACCTCTGTCCAGCTTGAAAATTTACCATTAATGACAACTCTTTGTACTCTGTTTTTAAGCCAATGTTCTACCCAAGAACAAGCATTTTCATCTAGACCGATTTCCTTGAGTTTGAACACTAATCTATTGTGTGGAACTGTATCAAATGCCTTGGCAAAATCCAAATAGATCACATCCACGGCAACACCCTGATCTATACTTCTACTTACTTCTTCGTAGAACGCAATCAAGTTAGTTTGACATGACCTGTGCTTCATAAAACCATGCTGATTTTTGCTGATAACCATGTTCTTCTCAAGGAATTCTTGAATATTATCCCTTAATAACCTTTCAAATATTTTACCAGCCACAGAAGTTAAGCTCACAGGTCTATAATTTCCAGGCAAGGATTTTGAACCCTTTTTGAATATAGGAACCACATCTGCCTTCCTCCAATCCTCCGGAACACTTCCTGAAAGAAAAGAATCTTGAAAGATTAAAAACAGAGGTTCACTTATTTCTGCACTTAGTTCCTTAAGTACACGTGGATGGATACCGTCAGGCCCTGGAGCTTTGTTTATATTAACTTTCTTTAGTTGCTGCAGCACCTTGTCTTGAGTTAACCAATTACAATTATTCTGCAAGTTTTTAGTAGCAATCATTTGCACATCTATTGCCATGGGTTCTTCCTTAATATATACGGAGGAGAAATAGTTATTTAAAATTCCTGCCTTTTCCTGGTCTTCATTAATTAACACCCCCGTTTCAGTTTTTAGTGTACCTACACTTTCATTTTGTTTTTTTTTAGAATTTATGTACTTAAAAAATGCTTTGGGGTTGGTCTTGCTCTCTTCAGCTATCATTATTTCATTTTGAAGTTTAGCAATTCTAATTGCCTTTTTGCACGCATTATTTGCATCCTTATATCTTTTATAAGATGCATCTGATTTGTCCGATTTAAATGCTTTAAATGCCCGGTTACTGAACAAGAGGTGGCTGTGCTTCTCCATTGCTCTCGCCCCACCACTTGCCCGCTCGATCCTGTCCCATCCCACCCAGATCTCTCTCCACTTGTCTTGTGCCTACCCTAACACACATCTTTAACTACTCTCTCTCTTCTGGCGTTGTCCCTGCTGACCTTAAACATGCCACTGTAGTACCTATCCTGAAAAAAACATCTCTTGATCCGTCCTCCCCCTCTAACTATCGCCCAATATCCCTGCTCCCTTTCTCATCAAAGCTTTTGGAAAGACTTGTCTTTACCCGTGTGTCTCGCTTCCTCAATTCCAACTCTCTCCTTGACCCTCTTCAGTCTGGCTTCCGCCCTCCCCATTCTACTGAGACTGCTCTCATCAAAGTCACTAACACCTAATCGCAGCTAAATCCAAAGGTCACTACTCCATATTAATTCTCCTTGACCTCTCTGCTGCCTTTGACACCGTTGATCATGCTCTCCTCCTTCAAACTCTTCAATCGCTCGGTCTCTGTGACTCTGTCCTCTCTTGGTTTTCCTCCTATCTCTCCCAACGCTCATTCAGTGTCTCCTTTCCCAAGCATACCTCCTCCCCTCGTCCTGTCTCGGTTGGAGTTCCCCAAGGCTCTGTCCTTGGTCCCCTTCTATTTTCTCTTTATACTGCCTCTCTTGGCAAGCTTATTGCCTCTTTTGGATTCAACTACCACCTGTACGCTGATGACACTCAGATATACCTCTCCTCCCCGGACATCTCCCCTGCCGTCCTGCAACGTGTCACTGCTTGCCTTTCTTCCATCTCTGACTGGATGTCCCTACGCTTTCTGAAACTCAATCTCTCTAAAACTGAACTCCTTGTCTTTCCTCCTCCTAATACTGATCCTCCTCTCTCGCTCTCCCTTCAAGTCAGTGATATCCACATAAGTCCATCCTTGCAAGCACGCTGTCTTGGCGTCATACTTGACTCTGGCCTTACCTTTGAGCCTCACATCCAGTTTGTTGCCAAATCCTGTAGGTTCCAACTCAAAAACATAGCACGCATCCGCCCCTTTCTTACACAAGATGCGACCAAAGAGCTTGTCTATGCTCTAGTAATTTCCCGCATGGATTACTGTAACCCTCTCCTGATTGGTCTCCCCAAAAGCCGTATTGCCCCGCTACAGTCTGTAATGAATACTGCAGCTAGACTGATTTTCCTCTCTAGTCAGTCCTCTCACACATCACCCCTCTGCCAGTCCTTACATTGGATCCCTGTATCCTATAGGAGTCAATTCAAAGTGCTAACCCATACATTGAAAGCACTGAACAATTCTAGCCCCTCTAATATCTCCTCAATGATCCATAGGTATGCCCCTCCTCGTTCCCTCCGCTCTGCCCGTGACCACCTCCTGACCACTGCTCGCACCCGTAGAGCCAACTCACGCTTGCAGGACCTCTCGCAGGTGGCTCCTTTCCTATGGAATAGCCTGCCTACCGCCATCAGACTCTCCCCTAGTCTTCAATCGTTTAAAAAGAGCCTTAAAACCCATCTCTTCAGGAAAGCTTATGGCCTCCCAGACTAACCTCTACCTTACATACCTGTCTCTTGGTCTCTCCTATAGGGCAGCACTCTACCCTCTCCTCCAGCTTTGCTTCACTCCCACCCTATTTGATATTTCCTGTCCTAACGTGTCTTTAACGTGTACCCCACCTCCTATAGACTGTAAGCTCGTTTGAGCAGGGTCCTCTTCAACCTATCGTTCCTGTAAGTTTTCTTGTAATTGTCCTATTTATAGTTAAATCTCCCCTCTCATAATATTGTAAAGCGCTACGGAATCTGTTGGCGCTATATAAATGGCAATAATAATAATAATAACCAGGGAGGAGTCGTCCACTCCATCTTTGGGGTCTTTTCCCGCTACTGTCAAGGAGCTGTGCTCTGAAAAATAAATGTTGGGATCATAAGAGTCCTCCTCATCGGACTCGCTCTGTGCCTCCTCTTGCTCTGACTCAGATTTAGAGGATTCAATGAGGGCTTTAGCCCTTTTCCAGTTCCTCACCGATTTTGCCCGGTGGTTGGCTCTTAGTTGTGGTACAACCACATGATCTGTGACAGGACATACCCTGTCCCTCTGTAATGTTTTGGTGGCATCCTCGTCCAGGTGGCGAGACTTTTTTGCGGCTTTACGCCCACAAGGGGTCACCGGTTTGTTCTCTGGGGGGTTAGTAGTGGGAGTTGGTGGCAGCTGAGTGGATTTCAGTGTATTGGTAATTGAATGGGAGATATTGTCCGACATGGCCGCCATAGCGGTAAATATGGCCTGTGTCACGGACTTCGGCAGCGTCCAGGAGGGAATGTAACTCTTCAGAGTCCATTTGCTCCTGTGACACTACAGTTACTGTGGGTGTTTTGGACTCTGGAAGGGGGTTAGGGGTTATAGTGACACTGGTGGCAGAGCCAGAAATGTCCATCAGAAAAAATTATCTTCAAGTTGGGCACTACTAGCTGTAGTAGGGAGCTTAACAGTATTAGCAGGCTGATAAACAATGTAAGAAAAGATCTAACAGGCACCAATCTATGTAACAAACTAGGCACAAATAACTCAATAAAGCAAGCTCACCGAGTGTTCCCTCAGGAATAAGGTCCTGGGGAGCACCGGTAGCTTGCCTAGTAACACAGTCTTATTCCCGCCCCCAGGCGAGCGTTATTGGCCGCGCTAGAAAAAGCGCGGCAAAACCGCCAATCCCAAAATGGCGGCCGCGATGCACACTCGTTATGTGCGCATGCGCGAGCTGCACTAGCCATGGCTGGAGCCGCGATCCACCGGGACCGCGGAAAAGAACGGTAACCGGCGTGTGAGAGGTGTGAGGCAATCAAATAACGCAGGGAAGAAGAACGGTCAGAAAATAAACAAACCGACCTGACAGATGGGGGGAGGGAGGGAACTACAAAGGCAGAAACAGTTTGAAACACAAATAAGGTAAACAAGGATAGATATTAAATAAAATGAAATAACAATGAAATAAAATGGATCAACTAAAAGGTAACCTGGTAATAAAGGGTAATTAACCCAAACAGAGAAAAATACACATACAATTTCCCAAACTATGACAAAGAAGAAAAATTGTACTTAGCTGTTTTTTTTTGTTTTGTTTTTTATGCTAGGAACACTCTCATTGGTTAATATGTTATATGTGGTTAACCCTTTGGGGTAAATGATGTTATTATTTAAATTTTTGTTGAATATCTACAATATCCTCTCTTTTGCTGCTGAGAAATAAAGAAAGAGAATAAGCATAATAGGAGCCTCCGTGTCCTTTAATAAAATTGCAGATTAACCACAATTATTATAGGGAAAAGTGAGGATGGAATGAGAAACAATACAGGCTCAGGATAATAACTAATACTTGTCTAGAAATAAAGGTATCAAAGTGGATACAGTAATAAAAAAATACGTTTTCTCAAAGTGGTCATAGGGTCAGAAAGCAGTGGAGATAGCAATGCTTACTTTCAGGTTTCTATCAAAGGGTTTTTTATTGTGAAGACCCTTTTTCCATTTTCATGGAAATCCACATTTCTATGTATAATTCTGAAACGCTCCCCTCCACCTGTCTACCCTTCTACTTCGGTAGATTGATACTTAGCAGTGATACCATTGAAGATGATGTCAGCCTGTGATGTAATACTTTGATGTCATGCTGTGGTACCAGGCTTTGATGTCATGCTGTGATACCAGGATTTGATGTCATGCTGTGATGTCAGTCTGTGATGTCATAGATATTAAGCAGCTACTCTTGCTTGAATATTCTGTTAACCTCCCAGATGTATGAGAGGCTGTAACTGAGCTGCACACTGTATCGAGAGTTGTTGTGCCATCTCAATGGCATAGGCATCTATGCCTTAACTGGATGTGTCTGAAGATTTGGAGCTAGCCCTCAATTTGATCTGGATAAATGGAGGACCTTGCAGGTTTAGACTACTCATATACCTTTATCAAATGCTGGTGTTTCTTCCAAGAGGATGCGCATCATGTTTTGCTTTTCAAGCTGCTTTGGGAAGTTTGCAACATGGAAGGGGAGAGAGAAAAGTGCCTATCATATGTATATCTTTCATTTTGAATGTCATTCTGCTTGCCTACCTGTCTCTTTCCCTGCCTGTCTGTTTTCCTATCTGTCATCTGCCTGTCTGTGCATCAATTTAAATAGTTTATCTTTCTATTTGTCTGTTGATCTGTATGCCTGCCTGTCTGTTTGTCCTTGTGTCCGTAGGTCTGTCTTTCCCCCTTCTTGTCATGTGTTTGTTTGTCTGTCAGTTTAAATGCTGCATAAAAAGATCATGCACTTGCCTGTTAATGCCCAGAGGATAGGGCAATCCTTCAAGCAATGATTCCCCAGAGCTTTCCTCAACAGGAGTTTTTTCCTTTCCTGAGTGCTGAAGGATGACTCTTCGTGAGTCCAGAGGTACCCCACATCATTGCGATTTTCTGTTAAAGATATATTTCATATGACTAGGTCTTTTCTTGCCATAGAAGAGACTGTAAAATAAGATAAATTCTGTCAAATCTATTTAATAAAGTAAAAGAAAATGTATAATTAAGTCTCAGGTCACATGCAAGATGAATGCAGCATGTTATCAGAAAATACTGGCAGACAATTTGAAGTCTTCTACACGAAGGCTGCGCATGGGGCGCTCTTGGAATTTCCAGCATGACAATGACCCTAAGTACAAGGCCAAATTGACCCTCCAGTGGTTACAGCAGAAAAAGGTGAAGGTTCTGGAGTGGCTATCACAGTTTCCTGACCTTAATATCATCGAAGCACTCTGGCGAGATCTCAAACGTGCGGTTCAAGACTACCAAAGACTTTGCATGACCTGGAGGCATTTTGCCAAGACGAATGGGTAGCTATACCACCTGCACGAATTAGGGGACTCATAGAAAACCATAGACAACTATTACAAAAGACTGCATACTGTCCTTAAATCTAAAGGGGGCAATACACAGTATTAAGAACTAAGGGTATGCAGAGTTTTGAACAGGGGTCATTTCTTTTTTATATGGGTGTTTGTGTGTGGAGATAATGCTTGTGGGGTTGGTGGTTGCGTTTGTGGTTGGGACTGTTTGTAGCAGCATGTTACATGAAAAAATTAAAAGTTGTTATCCTCTCCCCTCACTTGGACTAGGGAGGGTAGAACACCGATCCCTGGTGGTCAAGTGGGTGCAACTTCTGGTCTGCAGACCACTTGTACCACTCCTTCCGGCAGAGCTTTGATCTCTCCTTGGTGGTAAAAGTCATTTAACTCCTACATTTTACAGAATTCATCAGTGCACCTGCAGGGGCATGATCTATGCTTGAGAAAGGGTCAATCTCCCAAAAGCTTGTCATAAATCCAATAAAAAAGGTATTACATGATCCTATTCTATCTGCTAGTTTACATCTACCTCACAGGACTAATATGGCATATATGTAATTATTTTAATACATGTTTAACCTATATTGTAGCATATTGTTTATGAACATTTGCTGTCTTTTTGTAATGTGTATAAGGTCAAAGCATTTCAATGTACATGTATCTAATGGAAAAATTATCCTTAGTGGCTTACAACCACCACAATTTCCTGGCGGGCCGATCTAGCTGGTTACAGCTTACTGGTGGCTTACAGTGAGGTGTGAGGAGTGGCAGCAGCATAATGCGAAAGACTGAAAGTCGACAGGATTCAGCTTGACATCATATTCCAGCTCAGCTGCACAACCATTGCCGAACATCAAGGCAGCTACTGATAATTTTTGGCTGTGTGTGAGTGTCTAAGCATCTGACTACCATTCTGAGGTCAAGAAAGATCTTTTTCCTAGTTTGCTGCAAAATTCGAAAGCACTTCAAATGTTTTTTTTTTTTTGCCTTCTTTTGGATCAACAGCAAAAACACTAATGGGAGAAAGGTTGACCTTGATGGACACACCTTTTTCAGTCTATGTAAATACACAGATTAGCCACAACATTAAAACTACTGATAGAGAAGTGAATACTTTTAATTATGTTGTTACAATGGCATCTGTCAAGGGGTGGTGTAACGGATCACCTGGCACCCCGACTGGGTACCTCCGTTGAAGGATGCTCCTAGCGCTTCCTGAGGACTCCAAGCACTGCAGCAGCCACCAAAACCACCGAACTGTAGGAGCATATGAATGCTCTCAAGCATGTGAATGCTGTAGACAGTTGAATAGGAACCATACGAATAGGTTTACTCTCCTAGCAGTCAAACTGGAACAGCATACAATAAATCCTTCCACCAATAATGAGACGACACTTCACTTTGAGGGTTAAAACAGGAACTCCTGTACTGTCACATACAGTCTCATTTATTCCCAATCCATAAACATAGTACAGCCCACAGGGCGTTACAAAACAACCAATCAATCCGTACAATACACCCAGACACTCCCACACAAAATCCTCCCCTCTGTCTGTGATATGATTACTGAACACAATGGGTAATCTCATTATCACCGGCAGAGGAATACAGTTTTTACACAATATTTATAACTTCTAAAATATACATGTCACAAACATAAAGCATACATTTTCATAATCAATCCATTCAGGGGAACAACATATTAAAAAATGGCACGAATCAGACCAGGGGTTCAAAAGTTAAGGGAAAGTCCTTTGTGACTAAATGAAGCATGGCTTTCCGGCCCAAACCAGTTTCAGAGTCTTCTATCCTGGAGATTGAATTGAGAAGTAATTCAATTATCTCCCAGGACAGACACAAGACTCCATTATGCACATGGTGAGCACTAGTGATGTACCGAACGGTTCGCCGGCGAACGGTTCCTGGCGAACATAGCATGTTCGCGTTCGCCACGGCGGGCGAACATATGCGCGGTTCGACCCGCCCCCTATTCGTCATCATTGAGTAAACTTTGACCCTGTACCTCACAGTCAGCAGACACATTCCAGCCAATTAGCAGCACAGCCTCCCTAGCAGACCCTCCCACCTACTGGACAGCATCCATTTTAGATTCATTCTCAAGCTGCATGCTTAGTAAGAGGAGGGAAAGTGTAGCTGCTGTTCATAAGATAGGGAAAAGCATAGCTAGGTTAGGGATAAGGGTATGCTTTTTTTGGATTTTTTTTTTCTATCTAATGTAAATGCACTTGGTTGTCTGCCACTGCTGCCAGCTTCTGTGTCAGGCTCACAGTGCCCATTTCCCCAGTCAGTGCCACCAATTACATCTGGTGTCACAATAGCTTGGATTTAAAAACAAAAAACTTTTTTCACTGTTATAGATTGAATAGCAGTTAGTTATCTTCAAGCAGGTGTGTCAGCCCTACAGCGTGTACTCTGCCAGTGCGCTGCCACCTCCTCTACTCCTCCTACTCCATCCTCTTCCATAACCTCCTCGGCTTAGTCCTCTTCTGCTGCTGCGTCTTGCTCCACATCAACGGATAGGGGACGTAACAGTGATTAAACTGATAACAATAGTACTAAACACACCACTCCTATCTGGTGGCACATTAGATTGCACGCGCAGTGCCCCAAATTTGTTGTGATCTGTGAGTAAGGTAAACGGTTGTCCATACAAGTAGGTTGCAGCTTTTTGAGGGCCCACACCACCGCTATGCACTCCTTTTCAATGGCAGTGAATATACTTCGCTGTGCAAAAGTTTACGGCTTAGATAAGCCCCGGGTTGCTAGCCACCATCTGCTCCGACTTGGCTCAGTACTGCTCCCAATCCAAGCATAGAAGCGTCTGTATGGACGAGAAAGTGTTTAGTTGGATCAGGAGAAGAAAGTACAGGTGATTTAATGAGCGCCGTCTTGAGCTGTTGGAAGACCTGTTCACACTCTGGGGCCCATACTACTATCTTGGGGAGGTTTTTACACGTTCCTATATGGCACTTACTGGGCTTTAGGGTCAGTCCGGACTCCCTAATCCGGTCTATTACGGCTCCTATGTGGGTCAGGTGTTCGGGCCAGGAGCTGCTAAAAATGTCTATACCATCCAAGTAGGTGTGTATCAGTGTGTATTAGGGATCCTTAGGACAGGTGTCAATCCATATCTGCCAAGTGACCGATGTTGGGGTAACATTCCCTATTCTGCTCTGTGTCAGTGTGTATCAGGGATCCTTAGGACAGGCGTCAATCCATATCTGCCAAGTGACCCGATGTTGGGGTAACATTCCCTATTCTGCTCTGTGTCAGTGTGTATCAGGGATCCTTAGGACAGGTGTCAATCCATATCTGCCAAGTGACCCGATGTTGGGGTAACATTCCCTATTCTGCTCTGTGTCAGTGTGTATCAGGGATCCTTAGGACAGGTGTCAATCCACATCTGCCAAGTGACCCGATGTTGGGGTAACATTCCCTATTCTGCTCTGTGTCAGTGTGTATCAGGGATCCTTAGGACAGGTGTCAATCCATATCTGCCAAGTGACCCGATGTTGGGGTAACATTCCCTATTCTGCTCTGTGTCGGTGTGTATCAGGGATCCTTAGGACAGGTGTCAATCCATATCTGCCAAGTGACCCTATGTTGGGGTAACATTCCCTATTCTGCTCTGTGTCAGTGTGTATCAGGGGCTCTGAGGACAGGTGTCAATCCATATCTGCCAAGTGACCCTATGTTGGGGTAACATTCCCTATTCTGCTCTGTGTCAGTGTGCATCAGGGATCCTTAGGACAGGTGTCAATCCATATCTGCCAAGTGACCCGATGTTGGGGTAACATTCCCTATTCTGATCTGTGTCAGTGTGTATCAGGGGCTCTGAGGACAGGTGTCAATCCATATCTGCCAAGTGACCCGATGTTGGGGTAGCATTCCCTATTCTGCTCTGTGTCAGTGTGTATCAGGACCACTGATAGGAGACGCGGAAGGTATTAAACTGATAAAAATAGTACTAAACACTCCACTCCTATCTGGTGTCACATTAGCTTGACAGCGCGGTGCCCCAAATTTGCAGTAAGAGGACCGACCAAGCCTCTTCTTCCATCTCCCTGTTACAAAAATCAATGCCGTGTACACGTCCACTGATAGGAGACGCGGAAGGTATTAAACTGATCAGAACAATACTAAACACACCACTCCTTTTTTTGGGTGAGGCTTTACAGGACAGAGTGCTTCTCCACGGGACATGTTAACTCACGGGCAGCTGGCTCATCAAGGAACCAGAGCAGCTTTCCATGTACAGGTAAGACATGTGCAGCCGGTAAGGGTTCAGGCTCTTCTTCCTGGAGGATGCAGCTGCAAGCCCTGGTGGAGCGAGGTGACCTTGCTTTCGGGTCCCAGGTGTCTACGGTTCCTAAAGTAAGCTGCCACCGTCCACTGATGGGAGTAGCGGAAGGTATTAAACTGATAAAAATAGTACTAAACACACCACTCCTATCCACAGGTATCACATTAGCTTGACAGCATGATTGCCCCCAAATTTGTTGTGATCTGTGAGTAAGGTAAACGGTTGTCCATACAAGTAGTTTGCAGCTTTTTGAGGGCCCACACCACCGCCATGCACTCCTTTTCAATGGCAGTGAATATACTTCGCTGTGCAAAAGTTTACGGCTTAGATAAAAATCAATACACGTCCACTGATAGGAGACGCGAAAGGTGTTAAACTGATCAGAACAATACTAAACACACCACTCCTTCTTTTTGGTGAGGCTTTACAGGACAGAGTGCTTCTCCACGGGACATGTTAACTCATGGGCAGCTGGCTCATCAAGGAACCAGAGCAGCTTTCCATGTACAGGTAAGACACGTGCAGCCGGTAAGGGTTCAGGCTCTTCTTCCTGGAGGATACGCTGCAAGCCTGTTGAATGAGGTGACCTTGCTCGGGTCCCAGGTGTACGGTTCCTAAAATGGCTGCCATATACACGCCCACTGATAGGAGACGCGGAAGGTATTAAACTGATCAGAACAATACTAAACACACCACAAATAAGGTTTCTCTCCTGTATGGCTCCTCAAATGATGCTTAAGATTAGAAGCGGCTGAAAAGCATTTCTCACACTCAGAACAAAAAATATATTTTTTTAACATTCTCTCCACTTTGAACGAAATGACGTTTGGGAAGAGATTAACATAATTAAACACAGGCAGTAAAAATACAGTTTTTAGCCATACACTGTAACTTTAACACTACACATCCCATCTTCATAACAATTACATATTTGGAATCAGCACACTTAAAACATAAACATAACCAAAAATCAGCCAAATCCATCCAGCGGTTAAAAAGTTAGCTGGAGGTCCCTTTATGACTGACCGCAAGCACATTTTCCTGCCCAAAACCGTTCCATAGATTTGGCTGTGAGGTCGGGTCTATTTCAGGTTGAAAGATCAAGTCCCATCAATGGACCTAGTCTCTAGCCGAAATAATTTCCCATTTACTGAACCATGGGAAATAGCAAGGCAGGCACAAAAGGGTTTGCACCAGGTCTGGGGACACAGGGGACACCGTCTTAAAGGGCCGTGTCCCCAACAAGTCTGGGGACACGGCCTTAAAGGGGCAGTGTCCCAATCTTCCTGATGTCCCAAAAAAGGTGTTTAAAGGGCCAGCACCAGTCACATAAAGAGTCCATAAGCCCCAATATGCCCACCGACAGTCTTAAAGGGCCATACACACCAAATAGAAGTGCATACATTTTCACAATCTCCCAGGGGCCATAGTCATGCGGGAGGAGGCTGGCAAATAGGCTTCTCCACAACCCAGGGAAGCAGGGCAATTTGCCATTTAAAGGGCCCGTTACAAATAGCAGTTTGTAACAAGGTGTCAATCCATATCTGCCAAGTGACCCGATGTAGGGGGACCAGTCCCTATTCTGCTCTTGTGTCAGTGTGTATCAGGGAACCTTAGGACAGGTGTCAATCCATATCTGCCAAGTGACCCTATGTAGGGGGAACAGTCCCTATTCTGCTCTGTGTCAGTGTGTATCAGGGATCCTTAGGACAGGTGTCAATCCATATCTGCCAAGTGACCCTATGTAGGGGACCAGTCTCTATTCTGCTCTGTGTCCGTGTGCATCAGGGGCTCTGAGGACAGGTGTCAATCCATATGTCAAGGTGTCAATATGTCATATGTCAGGTGTCAATCCATATTCATTGTGATTTAGGAATGTTAGGTGATTTCTGCCCTTTATGGATTAAAACCAGACTCTGTATCAACTGTGTAATTTTCCATGGGAGTTTTGCCATGGATCCCCCCTCCGGCATGCCACAGTCCAGGTGTTAGTCCCCTTGAAACAACTTTTCCATCCCTATTGTGGCCAGAAAGAGTCCCTGTGTTTTTTAAAATTCGCCTCCCCATTGAAGTCAATGGCGTTTCGGGCGGTTCGCCGGTTCGCGAACATTTGCGGAAGTTCGCGTTCGCCGTTCGCGAACTGAAAATTTCGGGTTCGCGACATCACTAGTGAGCACAAAGCATTAAAATATTATAAAATACACAAAGTTAAATTTTATACATAAAACACAGACATGTCACATATCCCCAGATAGCTGGGATCTGAGCGCACAAAACTACCGAATAGCGCTCAGATCCTATTCACACAGTTCAATTGCCATGGAGCCGAAGTCTTTACCTACACGAATGGGCTCCATGGCATAGCTATCTGGGTTAACACATTCACATAAAGTCTGGTCCATAGTCCAAAGGCAAGAGGCGGGCAAGCAGCCCCCTCCAAGGACACGTGGCGAGGCCGGTTTCACCACAGGTGGGATTTAATAGGCAGCAATTGAGCAGTCAGTTCTTGTAGCAGGAGAAATGGGCACGGAAAAGATCTTAGTGAGTCCAAATAGTGATGGCTAGATGACTGGGTTAGAACATCTCCAAACTGGTAGTCTTGTGGGGTGTTCCCTCTGTGCAGTGGTATGCTGCATTGGTATGCTGCATAGCCCCAGACCAGCCCATGATGACTACTGTCCACTGCGGAGAGTGCCTTCAATGGGGACGTGAGTTAGAATGGGACTATGGAGCAGTGGAAGATGGTTGCCTGGTCTGATGAATCACATTTCCTTGGATATCAGGTGGAAGGCCGGGTGTGTGTGCATCGTTTATCTGGAGAATAGACGGCAGCATGATGTACTATGGAAGAAGGCAGACTGGCAGTTGTAGTGTGAGACTCTGGATAATGTTCTGCTGGGAAACCTTGGGCCATGGTGCTCATGTGGATGTTACTTTGACACACAGGGCCGCCATCAGGGGGTGACAACCATAACGGTTGTCACGGGCCCGGCGGCCCTGGGGGGCCCGGCCGACCGGGCCCCACATGTGGGGTCCATCGGGGGGCCCACACACTTAGGGCCACCCGATGGGCCCTATATCTTCAGTGGCCCGGTCAGCGCTGTGGCCTCGACCGGGCCCCTTTTAAAAAAAAAAAGCCGCAAGTGCTGCTGGGAGGAAGTGGTCTCTTCCTCCCAGCACACTCCGCGCGGGAGGAGCGCGCGCGCCGGTGAAGACGGAGAGCCAGGCAGTGAAGAGGGAGCCGCGCCGATTCCCATCATCCCCAGCCACCCTCCTGCAAAGAATAGGTAAGAGACAGGAGGGTGGCTGGAAAATGAGCTGTGTGTGTCTGTATGCATTTCTGTCTATCTGCATGTATGTCTGTCTCTGTCTGTCTGTCTGTCTGTATGTTTATGTATGTATGTCTGTGTGTGTCTGTGTTTGTCTGACTGTATGCATGTATGCATGTCTGTCTGTTTGTATGCATGTATGTCTGTCTGTATGCATGTATGTCTATGTCTGTCTGTCTGTATGCATGTCTGTCTGTCTGCATGTATGTCTATGTCTGTCTGTCTGTCTGCATGTATGTCTGTCTGTAGGCATGCATGTATGTCTATGTATGTCTGTCTGTGTGTGTATGTATGTATGCATGTATGTCTATGTATGTCTGTCTGTGTCTGTATGTATGTATGTATGTATGTATGTCTGTATGTCTGTCGGCATGCATGTATGTCTATGTATGTCTGTCTGTGTATGTATATCTGTCTCTGTATGTATGTATGTCTGTCTGTATGCATGTATGTCTATGTATGTCTGTCTGCATGCATGTCTGTGTGTGTGTCTGTATGTATGTGTATGTCTGTATGTCTGTCGGCATGCATGTCTGTCTGTGTATGTATGTCTGTCTGTGTATGTATGTCTGTCTGTGTATGTATGTCTGTCTGTATGTATGTCTAAGTATGTATGTCTGTATGTATGTCTGACTATATGCATGCATGTATGTATGTATGTATGTATGTGTATGTCTGTGTGCATGCATGTATGTCTATGGATGTATGTATGCATGTATGTCTGTCTGTCTGTATGTCTGTCTATGTATATAGTTTTTAGAAAAAAGTCAGCACTCAAGGACTTACATTGTAAGTCCTTGAGTGCTGACTTTTTTCTAAAAACTATACATTTGTGCAGCCGAGCACCGGGCAATTAGTAAGGAGAGCTGGAGTGCAACTCCTATCATTCTTTGTCTATGTATATATATATATGTCTGTATGTCAGTATGAATGTATGCCTGCATATCATTATGAATGTGTGTATGTGTGTATGGATGTCTGTATGCATGTATGTCTGTCAGTATGTCTGTATATATGCATGTATGTCAGTCTGAATGTATGTATGTATGTCTGTATGCCATTATGAATGTATGTCTGTTTATGTCTGTATGCCATTATGAATGTATGTGTGTATGGATGACAGTGTCTGTATGTCTGTCAGTATGTCTGTGTGTGTGTATGTATGTCTGTCTGTGTCTGTATGTATGTATGTATGTATGTATGTCTGTATGTCTGTCGGCATGCATGTATGTCTATGTATGTCTGTCTGTGTATGTATATCTGTCTCTGTATGTATGTCTGTCTGTATGCATGTATGTCTATGTATGTCTGTCTGCATGCATGTCTGTGTGTGTGTCTGTATGTATGTGTATGTCTGTATGTCTGTCTGTCGGCATGCATGTCTGTCTGTGTATGTATGTCTGTCTGTGTATGTATGTCTGTCTGTATGTATGTCTAAGTATGTATGTCTGTATGTATGTCTGACTATATGCATGTATGTATGTATGTATGTATGTATGTCTGTGTGCATGCATGTATGTCTATGGATGTATGTATGCATGTATGTCTGTCTGTCTGTATGTCTGTCTATGTATATATATATGTCTGTATGTCATTATATATGTATGTCTGTATGTCAGTATGAATGTATGCCTGCATATCATTATGAACGTGTGTATGTGTGTATGGATGTCTGTATGCATGTATGTCTGTCAGTATGTCTGTATATATGCATGTATGTCAGTCTGAATGTATGTATGTCTGTATGCCATTATGAATGTATGTCTGTATGCCATTATGAATATATGTGTGTATGGATGACAGTGTCTGTATGTCTGTCAGTATGTCTGTGTGTGTGTATGTATGTATGTCGGTGTCTGTATGTATGTATGTGTCTTTATGTCCTCATGCATGTGTGTCTGTATGTATGTTAGTATGTGTCTGTCTGTCACTATGTATGCCTGTGTGTATGTCTCAGTATGTATGCCTGTATGCGTGTAAGTCTGTTTCAGTATGTGTGTCTTTTAGTATGTATCTCTGTCTTTTTGTATCGGTGTGTGTGTTTGTGTCTGTGTGTGTATTCCTGTGGGTGGTATTTGGAGGCGGACCCAGTGGGCGGTATTTGGAGGCGGGCCCCAGGGGGCCCAGTCCCTGAGCTGAGTTAGGGGCCCCAAAATTTCTGGTGGCGGCCCTGTTGACACATACCACCTATCTAGAGATTGTTGCAAGCCACATACACCTCTTCATGACAATGGTGTTTGCTGATGGCAGTGGCTTCTTTCAGCAGGATAATGCACTCTGCCACACTGAAATCATTGTTAAGGAATGATTTGAAGAACATAACAAAGTGTTCAAGGTGTTGCCTTGACCTCCATATTCCCCTCAATCTGATTGAGCATCTGTGGGATGCACTTGATCAACAAATCTGATCCATGGAGGCCACACCTTGCAACTTGCAGGACCTTGCTACTAATGGCCTGATGCAAGATACCACAGGATACATTCAGAGGTTTTGTGGAGTCTATGTCTTGATGCCCTTGAGGGATCTATACAATATTAGGCAGGTGGTTTTAATGTTGTGGCTGATCATTGTTTGTAACTATGTAGTATGTGTGGGTCTGTCAGTAAATGATTGATTAAGTGTGTGAGAGTGGATGTGTGCAGTGTGTTTATATATGGGTCAGTGTACATGTGTATCAGTGTATTACAATCATTACAATTTTACTAAATAAGAGCAAAACTGATGGAAAATAGGTAAGTTGTGACAATAGCAGAGTTAGAGCATTTCTCCAGATCAGCTATTTTTGTCTCCATTTTCCTTTCAGATTTAATTTGTGAAAATTGACTTTGGCAGGGTCCCCAATCTTTATTTTTGAAATTATTTTCTGTCAGTATAAGAACATTGTCATGATGGTCAAGGAGATTGGGTTACCACTTTAGTCCCTTGGACAAGGTTTTTACTAGGGATGTGCATGGGCAAAAAATTTGGTTTGGTTCGGCACTTCCGAAATTCGAGACTTCTGCAATTTGGCACTTCAGTTCGGTACAAATGGAGGACGTCGACAATTCGGCACTTCGGTTCGGCACTTCCGAAATTCGGCAATTCAGGACTTCGGCAATTCAGTTTGGTTCGGCACTTCGGACATTCGAAACGAATTGCACATGTCTAGCTTTTACAACTAGTTCACAACCCTGCAAAATAGGAAGTAGAATGTATCTGATAGTTTTGTGAAATTAAATGACTGAAATGAGAGGGTTTGAACACTCTCACTTTAAGCTAACTTAGGTTACCCAGAAAAGTATGAAGACCACTAGAGTTTTGTATGCCTGATCAGGTAGGACATACGTGCCATGGTTTCACTATGACAATAAAAAACATTCTGATACTCAGTTTCACACTCTGATGATACATGACCACAGAGTCATGGTTTCTGACCACTAGCCACATTAATAGCAGCTCTCCATATACTCTGACTGTGAGATGCGCATACATTCTGATATTCACCCTCCCACACAAAAACCACTGAAGCCCTAATGCAGAACAGTATTTGGAAGCTTGTTGTTTTAACCCTCACTTAGAATCTTAGTGGCTAACCTGCTAAGGAGAAGGCCTTATTCTATAGTTGTGTCACTGTGAAAACTGGTTCCTTGCAGTACCATGTGGAGGGTTTGGTGATGGTATGATAAAGCATAAATAATGGAATCCAATGAAACAAAACTGAACAAAGAGAAAAAAAATAACTGATGATAAATTCTACTGTTTTTTCCCCATTTTCCCAAGAGTTATCTTCCCATTTTTCTATTATTTCTCTATTTTTATCTATTTATTTTTCTTATTTATCAGCAAGATCGCCATGAAGAGTCTTAGATTAGATCTGATCATGATTGCCATTCTACCAGCAAATGCCTATGAATACCAAGTAACTGGGTAGGTGAGTTTTATTTCATATAGAAATTCTCTATGAGAACCTTTTGATACAAAGTAAACATTTAAGTTCATGAGTCAAAAGAGAGTAATTGAGTAAAACTAGTATGGGGAAACAAGAGAACTAGAGAGAATATTAGGCTGAAGGTATACTTGATAAACACATTTTTTTTTGTTAATTCTACATACAAAGATTAAATAAGATGCATTTTTAACATAAAAAATAGAGTGCTTTAGTGAACAGGTGCCCGGTTGCCCACCCTCTCAAAACAACACTCAGCAATCCAAAGTTGTAAAATTGATATTCTCACTCATGTCACAATTACAAATGGAAATGTATATTGAAACTTTATACTGATAAGCCACAATATTAAAACCACTTGCCTAATATCATGTAGGTTCCGCTCTATTGCCAAAAGAGCTCTGATGCATTGATTCATGGACTCCACAAGACCTCTGAACGTGTCCTGTGGTATCTGGCACCAAGACATTGAGATCTGGGAAATTTGTAGGCCAAGGAAACACCTTGAAATCCTGCTGAAAGAGGTGATTAGAGAACACCATTGCCATGAAGGGGTTACATGGTCTAAAACAATCTCTAAGTAGGTGGTACCTGTCAAAATAACATTCACATGAATGCCAGGACCCACGGTTTCCCAGCAGAACATTGCCCAGAGCATAACACTGCCTCCTCCATCATGCCTTTTTACCAAAGTACATTCTGCTATCCATCCACCTGATCTAAAATAAACGTGATTCTTCAGACCAAGCAACTTTCTTCCATTGTTCAATGGTCTATTTCTGATGCTCACATACCCACTGGATGTTCAATGGCATTTCTGACCAGTGTTTCTATCATGGCCAGTATTAAGTTTTTGAGCAATTTGAGCTACATTAGCTCTTCTTTGTGATCGGACCAAACGGGTTAGCCTTAACTCCCCACGTGCATCAATGACCCTTGGGCACCCATGACCCTGAAGCCGGTTCACCAGTTGTACTTCCTTGCACTACTTTTGGTAGATGCTAACCACTACACACAGGAACAGCCCACAAGACTTGCCATTTTGAATATGTTCTGACCCTGCTATCTAGCCATCACCATTTGGCCCATGTCACAGTCACTCATATCTTGTTGCTTGCCCATTTTGCTTTCTTCCAACACATGAAATTCAAGAACTGACTGTTCACTTGCTGCCTAATAGATCCCACCTCTTGATAGGTGCTATTTTTTTATTTTTTTTGTAAATATGTTTTTATTTCGGTTTATATTGTCGAGAATTAGTCACATTGAGGCTCGCAGGTCTCCGTAAGCCTTTAGGGCATAAACACCAAAATACAACATGTGCATAGCTTTTTATATCGGCCAACCGGGCATGCAGGCCCACAATTGTGGTGGACTCGCAGGTCCCTTACAGCATACTGTTCTTGTCCCTAAGCTGATGTGACGTTTGCATTCAGTTGCCCCGTTTGTTAAGTCTCATTATGCAAACTTCAGTGTGGACTCGCAGGACCACTTAGGGTGGGGCATGAGCAGCCTTTGGAAAGGAATGACGGTCTGCAAAACCAGCACCCCTGTAGTGGGTGTTATAGTCGAGTGTCGGGCCCGTGAGTCGCGTTGCAGTAAGGCGGTCAGGTATTACCTCTAGTAAACGCTGAGGTGTCAGGGTGGGTCCGTTGGCCCCTCTGAGCCCAGTGTTAAGTCCCGTGGCCTGTTCTGGAGAACGTGCTTGTGGGTGTCATATGTTCTGTTGTCCCCTCATGGAGGAGTGAGCGTCTTCCCGGAGGCCTTATAAATCTCCTCTTATGTTGTCATTGGCGTATGTCAAGTGCCTGTCTATTCGCACTCAGTGTTTGGGATTGGGGGGATGTCCGGGTAGTGGCGTCTGGGGAGGTGGGGGGGTCGGGGTGCGTCCGCGTCTGGGTCACGTCTGTCGAGGTCGTCTCTGTATTTGTCGGTCTATGCGGCTTCGTCACTGCGTCCTTATGTGCCATATTGGAGCCTGGTTGTGAATTCTGCCTTGGTAGTAGTCAGTATCCAGTGGGTCCATATGTCCGTGTACCTATTCAAGGAGTTGGGTGTGGTCATAATGAGTTCCTCTATGGCTCTGAGTTCCTCCATTTGGGAGAACCAGCATGTCAACAGGGGTGTCGTTTGTTGCTTCCAGAATTGAGGGATCACCTGTTTGGCAACGTTTAGGATTCTAATGGTTAGTGAGTGCTTGTATCTTGTTCTAGGTGACTTTGTATGGTGAAGGAGCATGTGTTCTGGGAGGAAGGGGGGTGGCGTGTCTGAGAAGGTTTTGAGAAAGCCGTGTATACCCCGCCAGAAGGGCTTTATGGCTTCGCAGGCCCACCAAAGGTGGAGTACTGTGCCGGCCTCTTTATTACACCTCCAGCAGAGATCCGTGTTTTCCGGGTCCATGGCATGGAGTGCAATCGGGGTGCAATCGGGGTGCGGTACCAGTTCATTAACAATTTAAACGCCGTTTCTTGTGTTTTGCTGAAGACTGAGCAGTGATGCGTTAAGTAGCATATCTTTTCCCAGTCCCCGTCTGTGAAAGTTTTCCCCAATGTTTGTTCCCATCTCCCCATGAATTTGGGTTTCTCCGTTGGTGTTTCCCTTTGTAGCATGGAGTAAATGAGTGAGATCCCGTGTGGTTGCGGGTCTGGGTCCATGCACATTCTTTCAAATGTGGTAGGGTCACGTTTCCGTGCCGTGCCCCCCGGGAGGGTGTGTACGTAGCTCTGTAGCTGTCTGTGTTTTAGGTGGTGCAGGAGGGTGGGGGTTGCTCCCTCTAATAGGGTCGGGAGTGTTTTGCATTCCGTGCCCTCCAGGAGGTGGTGTAGTCTGGGTAGTTTATGTCGGATTAAGTCCCTGAATGCATTGGGGTCTAGCCCCGGTGGGAAGCTGTTGTTATGCGTGAGAGGGAGAAGAGGGGATGGGAATGGCGCTAGTCTGCATCTCTGCGCTACTCTCTCCCATGTCCGTAGGGTTGCGGTTGTATATGGTGTGCCCTGTCTCCCGCTCCCCCCCCTCCCCAGCCATGGGACGATGGACAGCGGTATCCCCGCATCCGTTTCCTCTGCCTCTTTCCCTCTCTTATGCACCTTCTCTTTTGTCCACTCCATAATTCGTTGGAGGTGACAGGATTCGTAGTACAGGGAGAAGTCTGGTATGGCCAGTCCCCCCCTGTCCTTGGGCAGCGTCAGTGCGGCTAGTTTGACCCTCGGTCTTTTGCGGTCCCAAATATATTTCCGGGTTTCCTGTCGCAGGGCCTGAAAGAATGATCTGGGGATGGTAATGGGTAGGGCTTGCATGAGGTATAGTAGGCGTGGGAGCAGGTTCATTTTTATAACCTGGACCCTGCCCAGCCAGGATATGTGTGGGTATGCCCAATCCGACAGGTCTTTACGGAACCTGTTTAGTAGGGGGGTGAAGTTGTGTCTGAATAGATCAGGTTCCCTCCTCGTCAGCCATGTGCCTAGGTATTGTATTTGATGTTGTGCCCATTGGAATGTGTGGCTCTGCTTTAAGGGGGCGGCTCTGTGTTCTGGTATACTAACGTTCAAGATGTATGATTTTGTGAAGTTGATCTTGAGGTTGGATATCTCCCCAAAGGTCCTGAAGGCCTTCAGGATATTCGGGAGCGAGACCTCCGGGTTAGTGATAAAGAAGAGGAGGTCATCGGCGTATGCCGCGACTTTGTGTTGTGTGTCTCCATGTCCAATGCCCCTGATTGCTGCGTCCTGTCGTATGTGCGTCAGGAAGGGTTCGAGTGTCAGCACAAAAAGCAGGGGTGATAAGGGGCACCCCTGCCGTGTGCCGTTGGTGATGGGGAAGTCACTCGTCAGGGCTCCGTTTACTATAATGTGGGCGGTGGGCCCGTCGTACAACGCCTCGACCCATCTCCGGAAGTGCGGTCCCAGCCCAGTGTGGGCCAGTGTGTGGAACATGTATTGCCAGTCGACTCTGTCGAAGGCCTTCTCTGCGTCTGTGGACAGCAGTAGAACGCCCTCGTCCCCGCAATTACGTCTGTGCATGAGCGTCAGTGCCCTGATCGTGTTGTCTCTCGCTTCGCGGCCCATGACGAAGCCAACCTGGTCTGGATGTATTAAAGTGGGGATGTGTGTCTGGAGGCGTGTGGCCAGTATCTTTGCCAACAGTTTGACGTCGCAGTTGATAAGTGAGATGGGCCTGTAGTTCCCACAATGTTCCCTGTCCTTACCTTCCTTCGGGATGAGTGCGATGTGTGCGGTCAGGGACTGTTTTGGCAGGTGGTGTCCTTCCCTTAGTGCATTCAGGGCGTCTAGGAGAGGGGGGTATAGGTGTTCCGTGAACGTTTTATAATACTTTAATGGGAGCCCGTCTGGACCGGGGCTTTTACCTAGTTTCGTCACTTTAATGGCGTAAGCTAGTTCCTCTATCGAAATTGGTTCGTCTAGGCTTTCTGCGGTTTCCTGGTCTATGGACGGGAGGGGGTGGGCTGACAGGTAGGCTTGTATTTTCTCCCGCAGGCTGTCCCTCGCCCTGTCTAGGGGGGCCGAGGGAGGGCATACAGGTTCGCGTAGTAATCCCGCGTTATGTCGAGGATTTTAGAGGGTAGGTGGTGTAGGGTGCCCTGCCCGTCCCTCATTTTATCGATGTACGTCCTTTGTCTCTGTTTGGCTAACATTCTGGCCAGTAGCTTACCGCTTTTATTGCCGTGAAGTAAGAAGAAGGCCCTATGTCTGGTTACGTCTCTGTGGTGTTTCTTATGTAAGAGACTCGTCAGGTCCCGCCTGAGTTGAAGTAGTGTCGCCTGGTGTGCCGTTTGTTGGGTGTTTTTGTTGAGTGTTTCCACCCTGTGTATTTTGGCCACTAGGTCAGTTAGACGGCTGTCGGTCTGCTTTTTAAGGGTTGACCCCTGGCGGATGAAGTGTCCTCGTATCACGCTCTTGTGTGCCTCCCATCTAATGGTCGGCGAGGTGTGTTCGGTTGTGTTCGTCTCAAAGTATTCTTTGAGTGTATCGTTAATCTCGGACGTGAAGTCGGGCCTAGTAAGGAGGTATTCGTTAAGCCTCCATTTGTTGTGCCGGGGTCTGTACAGGGGGGATGAGAGTGTTAGGGTTACCGGCGCGTGGTCTGACCATGTCGCCACCCCATGTTCTGCAGCGTTAGTTATTGGTAGATGGTAGTGCGTGGTGAAAAGGTAGTCTAGCCTGGTGTAAGTGTCGTGTACGTGGGAGAAAAACTTATAATCTCTCTCGTCCGGGTGATAGGCCCTCCAGCAATCTATCAGCTGGTGGCGAGTTAGAAGGGTCTTGATTGAGTTTAGGTTTTGCGCCGGGACCCACGATCGTCCGGCGGAGGTGTCCCACCGCGGATTGAGCGCTACGTTTAGGTCGCCCCCCACTATGAGGATTCCCTCCGTGAAGGGCCTTAGTTTCCTAAGTGTGTGTGCCAGGAATCTGTATTGTCGGTTGTTCGGGGCGTAGAGGTTTGCGAATGTATAGGCCTGTCCTGCTATTGTGCCCTTGAGGAAGAGGAATCTGCCCTCCCTGTCCGTCAGCTGTCCCGTTTCTACAAAAGGTATATTTTTGTGAACTAGAATGGCCGTGCCTCTGGACCTCCCTGCGTGGTAGTCACTGTAGTATCCCGTGGGGTAGTGATGGTTTGTCAGTTTGGGCCTGGACCCGTCCTTGAAGTGTGTCTCCTGTATTAATACTATCGAGGCTCGTTTAGCATGGAAGTCTCTCAGCGCTCCTGAGCGCTTCTCCGGTTTATTGAGACCTCTGGCGTTTATGGAGAGGACAGAGAGACAGTCCGGCACCAGTGCCTTCGAGTCTGTGTGTGAGTGTGGCCGCATCGTTTCGTCCTTGGGTCCTTGTCCGGTCAAGGGATCTGTACGCGTCTGTGTCCTGTCTGTGTCGTAGGTCGGGTGGGGGTTGTAGGAAGAGAAGAAAAAGAAGGAAAGGGGGGGGAGGGGAAGGGGGATGCGGGTTGTATGGGGTGTGGGTGTGCGTATCCTTGTCACTGTAAGGTGACAGTGAGGTGTCAGCGACGGGGAGCGGTTTAGCCAGCGGCCACCTGTGGTCCGCTGCTGCTGCTCGCCTGTCTGTGTCGCTGAGTCCTTTGGGGCAGTAGAAGGAAGCTAAGGGACTTTGGGTGGAACCAGTCCTCCCTGCGTCCGTGCGTATGTCGGTTGTAGATGTGTACCTGAGTTGTCTTGGTCCGTTTGGTCCGTGTAGTCCCCCTGTCGGCTCTATCTGTCAGGATCTGGTCGTTATGAACGTCCTCCTCGGTAAAGTTCCTGTGTGTTGGGCTCCGGTCATAGGTCAAGCCGCCTTCTCAGGCTCCTGTCATGTACGTAGGCAAAGAAGAATTAGTTAACAAAACAATTTTGCATTTAAACTTAATAAACCTTTTCTTAGGACTAAACTTTAAACTGTGAACTTGGTTGTGGCATGCAGCTGCCGGCTTTATAACCTGATTGCGTACCAAGCTGTGTACCTAACCTTCGCTCCCGTACCTCCCCCTCTCTGGCACCTGTGACGGGTCCCTCTGCCCCTCCGGGGATGGTTCGGGTCGTCCCCTACCGGCCCTCCTCTCAGGTGCCCCTCTCCCTCTAACCCGTGCCCAGGCCCCTCTTCAGCGTGTCCCCCTAACCCTTCGTCCGTGTGCGAGTGGGACCCCCCGGTGGTGCCCGCCCCCTGCTCGGTTGGGTCATCGCAGGGCGGTCAGGGCCCCAGCGGCGGGCCCCAGTCCTAGAGGTGCCCCGGGATTTACCTCTCCCCCCCCCCTCGGGTCAGCCTTGGTGAATGCGCCTGGGCGGGGGTCGCTGCCCCCCTGGGGTTGGTCCCTACGCTATGGTTTCGGTCCCTAGGTGTGACCCCCTCCAGCCGGCTCCCTCTTTCCCCCGGTAACCCCGGTGGTGTCAAGCAATGCGTAGCCCGTCTGTTGTACCATGGATGCTAACTCGTTTGCATGCTCGGGGGCGAGTAACTTCCCCTGTGGGTAGGGGCTCGTCTGGTAGGCATGTGCATGTTGCCCTATGGCAGTGTCTAGCTGAGCAGGTAGCTTCACTCTCTGACTGCCTTCAGTGACGTGTTCCCCTTACGCTTCCCTAATGCCTTCCCCCCCAGGGTGCGTGAGCTGGGCAGGTGCCCCCCCTGGTGTGCCCGTCCCCCCAACTCACAACTCACAGCTCGATGTGGTTTAGAAGAGCAGTCTCGTTACCCCCAGTGTCCATAAGGGGGTTGGTACCCCTAATAAAGGGGGAGTCCCGGTTGGTGGTACTTGTGGTTATGTGCTGCAGCTGCCAGTGGTTGTCTCTTATGCCGCCGTCCCCGTGGGCCGAGTGGCCTGTTGTCGGGTCCCTCTGCTTCTGTGTTGCTGTGGCTGGAGCCCATGGTTCAGCGGCGGCGGCGTGTAGAAAGCAAGGGGGTCCGGCCATGTCATGGTGATGGGTGGGAGCTGCAGCTCTGCGGCAAGATCACTCAGGTCCTCCGGGTGTCGGACAGTAAAGGGCCCCTTCGAGGTGATGGCCTGCAGCCCGGTCGGGAAGGTCCACCGGTATCTGATCCTGTTGCTTTGGAGGATTCTCGTAAGGGGCTTCATCGCCCGTCGGTAAGCCAGGGTAGCCGGGGAAAGGTCCGGGTACAGCTGGAGTTCCGCGCCATTCAGCAGCACCTTTTCTGTGCTTCTTGCTTTCTGGAGGATGTCCTCCTTTAGGCGGAAGCAGGCCAGGCAACAGACTGTGTCCCTTGGGGGAGCCCCCGCAGGGCCCCTCGGTCTTAGTGCGCGGTGGGCTCTAATAAACTCAATTGCGGTGGAAGCTGGGCGGCCCAGGAGCTTGTTAAATAGTTCTTTAAGGGTGTCTGCGATTGGCGTTGTTTGGTCTAGGTCTTCTGGGATGCCGCGCACCCGTATGTTTTGGCGCCTGCCACGATTATCCAGATCCTCCATGTGCAGGGCCATTTGTCTCATTTGCGCTGTATGATGGTGTATCGCGTCTGTGTTCGCAGACTGAGCGGAGGACAGATGGTCAGTGTCTGCTTCTAATTGGGACACTTTAGTGTGGAGGCCCTGGATGTCCTCCCGGAGGGAGTGTAGTTCTGCTGTGATGGAGGCTCTCAGCTCTGAGTTAGCCTCTTTCAGGTCCTGTCTTGTAGGCAGGGCCCGGATTAGTTGAACCCAGTCCGGTTGAGGGTCCGGAGGGGTCTGGGCCTGTTGCATCTGGCGGCTGTCTCGTGGTGACGCTGGGCGGGAAACGTCGGCGGTTTCAGAGGCTGTGCAGGCCCGTGCGGCCGCATCTGTGGGAGTCACGAGGAATTGCCGAAGTGAAGCGGCAGCTGTGCCCTTCGGCGTGTCCGTCGGCTTGGTGGTGGTCGGTGCCCGGTGAGTTTTACCCATTTCTGCCCGGGGTATAGGTGCTGCGAGGAGGGTTTGTGCTTGGCCTGCAGGGGAGCTCCGGGATTACGCCGCCATCATTCTCGGCTTCCAAGCCATGCCCCAGATAGGTGCTATTTTAACGATATAATAAGTGTTATTCATTTCAACTGTCAGTGGTTTTAATTATGTTGCTGATCAGTGTAAACTGTAGAGCCTGTCTGTGCTGCATGTTATTTTTATATGTCGATTTGTAGGGGGAAATCAAACTTACATTATTTACACCCTCTTCTGTTCTGTAACCTTTTTTTGCATAATAGTGACATTAAAATGGGTAATTACTTGTAAAAGATATTCTTTCCATTACATATCTCCTTTTATTGTGGAGGGAAAGTACATTGCACTTTTATTTAGTACATGTTTTTAATTGAGATGTCCGATTTTGTTATATTGCCTTTAATTTTGGTGGTAAAATGTTGCATAATAATGTTTTGAAAATAAAGGAAGGATAGAGGAGGCAAAGGGATAGAATTACAATCAGAAAAAGGATTTTGTGATTGAGAACACCAAGCAAAATATCACATCTAATTG
Organism: Pelobates cultripes; assembly: GCA_933207985.1. Lineage (NCBI taxonomy): Eukaryota > Metazoa > Chordata > Amphibia > Anura > Pelobatidae > Pelobates > Pelobates cultripes. Next base: position 198,074,895 of record OW240917.1, on the reverse strand, counting down.
GCATAAAGCGGTGGTTCAAGATACCTTTGAGGATATATTTGAGAGTTTGCAAAAGAGTGAGCATTGAACATTTAAATGAACAGTTCTCATACCAATGTTCAACAACAACCAACAAGCACATTTCACACATTAACCATCTAAAAGCCTAAAAAGCGATAGGATATATAACATAGCTTTCTGTTGGATTTAGATTTTTTTTTTTTTTTTTACAATATTATAAAGGTCCTTTATCCAGGGCATTTTAGATTAGACATAACACAATTATAAATGGGCCCATAAAAAAGGGACATCAAAGCAGACACTAAACATTTTAATCAGGTGGCATCCAGGTATGGACAGATTCATTTGTGGTCAGAGATTCACTTGTAGGTGGAGGTACAATTACCTCATAAAATCCAGTGGTTTTGGACTTTGAGGGAAGGTAATGAGAAGGAGGTCGGTGCAAATGAGATAACTTGTGACAATTAACAATACCTAAAGTGAGGATTACATTGACAAGTAATTCTTAATCCATTTGTACACATGATGTGTCCAGCATACAAGATATGAAACATAGCTTTATTTGGTTATATTTGACTACAGTATTTAGTATTTATTTATTAAATTAATATATTCTGTAGCATATATTCTGTGGTGGTGGAAATAGGAATATATACGCAAACACATTTAGAAACAATATAGAACATGGGCCCTGCTTTCGAAGAGATAATAGTTCAGTGCAAAATATGGAAATGTCTTAGCTAAAATGATGGATGATCGTAAGTAAAAGCAATGCATCTCAGATTTTATTAAGTCATCTCTGACAATTGATGTTAGGTGCTGATTCTATAGCCAAATGCTTTTTAGATTGGTAATGCTCTGTAAGTTCCACTCCACTAGAGGGGGGAAAAACCTTACTAAATGCATCATTACTGTAATGTGAGGATGTTTGCTAAGAGCTAACATTCCTGTAACTTAGTAGGATAAGTTATTTGTGTTATAACTAAATTGATAGATGGTGAAAACTGCACGGAATAAAAGGTGTTGAAGGTTCTGCTCACAAAAGTATATAATTTCAAGTTGTTCCTGAACTAGAAAGATAACACATTAATCTGTCAGCACGTTAGAGAACAGTAAGGTTTTGCTATACAACCTATACTCAATTGCAGAAGTACACAAGTCACGAAACAACCCAAAAATTATTATAGGATCATAACATTTTAAGTTGATTAAAGCACAGCACCAGGTTATACTCTTTTTTAAATTTTTCTACTGGTATTTGAAAATCACTTAGTATATAGAATTTGTGCTGTTATGCAGCACACCTAACAAATTTGCTATTATTATTGCTGTTATTTATAAAGATCCAACATTTTTTCGTGGCACTGCACCTTGGGCTTACAATTTATACAAGTAAATTAATCGGTAAAAGTTTGACTTACAGGTACAAAATCCGACAAAGACAATTTGTTGTCAATGTACCAACCACAGGAGATAGGAGCACTCTGAATACCAATCTCCTGCTATTTCAGATCATGTCTGTTAAAATTAAAAAGGGTTTCATTTTTTTCTTCATAAAGGACGTCATACATGCTTCAATTGACATCTCAATGAGAGATATGGACATAGTAGGACAGGAGACTACAAGGTATACATTCTTCTGACATGTTTCAAGCTATCCATATCTTAATCAAATTTTCGAATGTCTAGACATTTTTATTGTAATAAGTTTACAAAACTATTGCATGCATAGTACAAATTAAAAAAGACAGCTCTAAACATTAAAGGATCATTATAGGGTCAGGAACACAAACATGTATTCCTGACCCTATAGTGTTAAAACCACCATCTAGCCCCCCTGGGCCCCTCATGCCTCCATAAATATAGCAAAATCTTACTGTATTCAAGCCTGAAGCTGTAACTCTGCATGCTGTTAGACTCAGAAAAACAAGCAGTCTGCTGACATTATCAGAAGTGGTAGCCTGATCAAATCACAATGCTTCCCCATAGGATTGGCTGAGACTGACAAAGAGGCAGACGAAATTTAACATAAATTGGGCACTAAAATGGCAGATGAAATTTAACATAGAGAAATGCAAAGCACTTCGGGGTTAAGAATGCACAAGCAACTTACACCCTAAATGGTAGTGAATTAGAGATAACCACACACGAGAAGGATTTGGGAATTGTTATAGACAACAAATTAGGCAGCAATATGCAATGTCAATCCGCAGTTGCTAAGGCCAGTAAGATTTTGTCATGTATAAACAGGGGCATAAATTCTCGGGATGAAAATATAGTTTTGCCTCTTTATAAATCGCTGGTAAGACCACACCTTGAATATGCTGTGCAATTTTGGGTGCCTGTTCTAAAGAAGGATATCATGGCACTGGAGAGGGTCCAGAGACGAGCTACAAAATTGATAAAAGGAATGGAGCATTTTAGTTATGAAGAAAGGTTAAAAAAATTAAATCTGTTTAGTTTGGAAAAACGGCGCCTGAGAGGGGATATGATAACTTTATACAAATATATTCGGGGCCAGTACAAACCTTTATCTGGAAATCTATTCATAAACAGGGCTATACATAGGACACGAGGTCACACATTTAGGCTGGAAGAAAGGAGATTTCATCTAAGGCAAAGAAAAGGTTTTTTACAGTAAGAACAATAAGGATATGGAATTCTCTGCCTGAAGAGGTGGTTTTGTCAGAGTCCATACAGATGTTTAAACTGAAATTGGATAAATACTTAGAAAAACATAACATACAGGGATATAATTTCTAATTAGTGGGGTAATAGCTGCTTGATCCAAGGAGACATCTGACTGCTATTTTGGGGTCAAGAAGGAATTTTTTCCTAGTTTGTGGCAAAATTGGAAGCGCTTCAGACCAGGTTTTTTACCTTCTTTTGGATCAACAGCAACAACATTTGTGAGGAAGGCTGAACTTGATGGATGCAAGTCTCTTTTCAGCTATGTAACTATGTAAGATCAGGAGCAGAGCCAGCATGATTCAAACACAGCCCTGGCCACTCAGCATGAGATGAATAGAGATTAATTGAATCAATGAATCTCTATGAGGAAAGTTCAGTGTCTGCATGCAGAGGGAGGAGGTACTGAATGTTTGGATGCATTTTAGGTAGCCATGACCCAGGAAGGACCTAATGTCCTCCCCCCTGGCCCCCACCCCTGAGCGGTGGGTAGGGGCCCTAAATTAGAATAAGGGGGGACCTAATGTTCTCCCCCCCTGGCCCCCACCCCTGAGCGGTGGGTGCGAGCCCTAAATTAGAATAAGGGGGGGGACCTATTGTCCTCTGCCCCGGCCCCCACCTCTGAGCGGCGGGTGGGGGCCCTAAATAAAAATGTTACCCCCAAAAAGAAAATTAACCCCTACCTACCCCCTCACCCTAAAAATAATGAGGGGGGGACCTTTAACTAAGTACCTGTAAAAAAAAATAAAACTTACCATTTGATGTTTTCTTTCTTCTAAAATCTTCTTTTTTCAGCCCCCAAAAAAGGCCAAATAAAAAATCCGACGCACTTAAAAAAATAAAATAATAAAAACAAGCGCAAAAAATAATAATCCATCTTCACCCATGGAGGGCTCCGCAGAGACTGAGCTCTGCAGGGCGGGGGAAGGCTTATAAAGCCTTGCCCCGCCCTGCAATTAGGCTCAGAGCACTCTGGTTGGTGGATTAAGTAACCAGAGTGTTATGAGTCAAATTACACAGCGTGGGAAAATTCCAAAGAACTTTCCCACGCTGTGTAAAATGACACAGAGCACTCTAATTGGTGGATTTCAAGCCAACCAATCAGAGTGCTGTGACAGGTAAATGTAGAGACTTACCTGTCAGTCGCTTCATTTACCTGTCAGAGCACTCTGATTGGATGGCTTAAACCCACCAATAAGAGTGCTCTGAGCCTTGCCCCGCCCTGCAGAGCTCAGTCTGCGTGGAGCCCTCCATGGGTGAAGATGGAATTTTTTTTTGGCGCTCGCTTTTTTTTTAATTTATTTTTTTGAGTGCGTCAGTTATTATGGATTTTTTATTTGGCCTTTTTTGGTGCTGAAAAAAGAAGATTTTAGAAGAAAGAAAACATCAAATGATAAGTTTTATTTTTTTACATTATTTTTAGGGTGGGGAGGGTAGGCAGGGGTCAATTTTTTTGGGGGGTGAACATTTTTATTTAGGGTCCCCCCCTTATTAGTATTTAGGGCCCCCACAAACCGCTCAGGGGTGGGGGCCAGGGTGGAGGACATTAGGTCCTCCCCCCTTATTTTACTGGGGTTAATTTTTTTGGGGGGGTGACTAGGGGTTTGGGAACCCCTAGTCACCGGGGGGGGGGTAACATTTTTATTTAGGGCCCACATCTGCTGCTCAGGGGTGGGGGCCGGGGGAGGAGGACAATAGGTCCCCCTTATTAGTATTTAGGGCCCCCACCCACCGCTCAGGGGTGGGGCCAGGACATTAGGTGCTCCCCCTTATTAGTATTTAGGGGGGGGGGACATTAGGTCCCCCCCTTATTTTACTGTAGGGCCCCCACCAGCCGTTCAGGGATGGGGGCCAATAGGTCCCCCTTCAGGTTAGAAGCCCCCACTCACGCAGCACTGGTGGGGGCTCGGGAGGGGGGACCATAGGCTGCTCACTGTTTAATAGACATGCCCCTACTCGCGGTATAGCGAGTAGGGGCATAATTTACTAATACTAAGTAATCTTTACTTAGTATTAGTAAATTTGGCTGAAAGACCAATTTAGGTCTTTCAGCCTTTTAGTAGATAGCTCCCTAATACCGTGGGAATTAGGGAGTTATCTACTTATTCATTCCTGTCATTACACTGACTGGCTAAGTAACTTACATTTTATATGAATGTATGTTACTTGATTGTTGTAAGTGTTGCAAATGCTTACAGCTGAATCCTGGCTATGTTTCTATACTTTTTATTTAAAATTGTATACAGTGTAACATTCTTCATTCTTCCACTGGGTAAGTATATTAGTTCTTAGGCAATACTGTGCTTTGGAACTTCGGCACTTCAGAACTTCGACCATTCGGCAATTCATCTATTTGGACATTCGGAAGTACCTGAATGCCCAAATTTCCCGAAAGTCGTCCGAATTCACATTCGGACCGAAACAAATTGCACATGTCTAATAATTATCTCATTAAAAAGAAGTAAGGAAAAATCCTACTTTTTCTCTTAAACAATTTCTGTCAATAATTTGCAATACAAAATGCAGTACATGATAAAGAGTAAATCAAAAATATTACAGAACACTTGATAAGGCTATCAAAAGACAGTTGCATGTGAAAAACAAAAAAAAATTTTTGTGCCAAGAGTGAGTACAACAATAATTAAGCTGTTATTAAAGACTCCTTGAATCAGAGTCGCATTGAGGTTGCCCAGGGCCCTAGGCAGGATGTAAGATTGGGGCCCCCTCCTGGATCCCTATGTTCTGTTTTGTGAATGATGGGTGGGGGGAGGAGGGACTGAGTGTTGTGTATGTGAGTGTATGTAGTGGCTGAGTGTTGTTTATGCCAGAGTGTTGTGTGTGGAGGAGGCTAACAGTTGTATGTGGTGCGGGTAAGCCGATAATGCCTGTGTGTGATGGTTGCTATGTTTTGAATGTGGTGGAGTCTGGGTGTGGTGTATGTGTAGGGAAGTCTGAGTGTGGCTCAGTGTTGTGTGTGTAGTGCCCTCTACCAGTGCAGATTACATTAATAGCTCCCTGGTGGTTACGGTGCTCATTCAATGACTCGTCTGTAGTGTTCTCTCATTGAGAAGTGCAGAGGGAGGTTTTAAAGTGATCTGCACCTGATATTAGTGCAGACCGCAATGCTCCCTTGAGCCAGTGAGGTGACACAGGGCCAAAGATGGAGGTCTTTTTGATGTCCATGCCAGCTCAGGAAGGGCCCCCTCACATGCAGAGCAGTCTCTCTCAAAAGTCTGACACTAGGCAGCTGCCAGCTTTGCCTTGATTTTGTCAGTATCAGCATCCCTATAGTGTTAGAGGAAAAAAAAGCAGAGGGGATACCATTATCAGATATTATAGGAATAGTCAAACAACTTTGCTGATGCAGAGTATTAATCAATGTAAAAGGAAAATGAGAAAAAAGAAGAATTACAACTTATATTTGCTGGCATGAGCAAAAAAAAAAAAAAAAAATGCATTACTAGAACAGTCAGTATGTTTGCTGAAAAAAATATGTGAACATTAGAAATAGCACATTTCCTTTACATCTAACCACAGATTTCCTGTACTGGTTCATAACTTTGTTTGTTTTGGACCAATTCTTTTTATAGAATTGCTTCAAGACAGAATGAAGCCCAGGGAACAGCGAAGCTTAGTGGAGTGGGCCTTGACTTGGCTGGGAGGCAGGCAGTTGGAATGGTGGGAGAATATTAGGGGAGTTTGGAAGGGGTGGCCTATAGCCATATAAATAGCAGCCATTTTAGGTAGAGCCCTCTTTCTAATTTAATTCCCACTTACCTGTTGTTGCTGCAACACGTAGGTGTGGAGTTCTCTCTTTTGTCTTTCAGGTTCCATGGATGCAGAGCATGATGTGGACGCCTTCCTTGCCAGTGTCCGGGCAGCAGTGGTGGATCATGGTGTGGGTTGGATGCAGGACCATTTGATGACTAAAATTGGGGCAGCAGTCCCGGCGGGGATCCAGGCGAGATGGACGTCCTGGTGGATTAGGCCGCCGCAGAGACTCAGCCCTGGGGAAGATCCATTACAACTCATGCAGAGAACCCCTTCCCAAGTAACCCCCCCATCCAAAATGGAGAGTAAAGGCGCCCGGGTACTTACTCGCCGAGGTTGCGGACAAACCACTTATACGGGTGCACGCCGCAGAGACCCGCCGTAAGGTGATGCTATGATTTACGGCAGTCGCAAAGGATTACCAGAATGCAGCTTCAGGAGGCCCCTAGCCATCGAGGGTGCTCCTGGGAGGCTAAAAACACAAAGGAAGAGGATGGGGGCTGGCAAACAGCGGGAATCAACCTTGGCAGTACTGGGTGAGTCGGGCCCCAGGGCCAACAGGGACAATACAAACATGGTGGAGGGGAGCAGGGGGACCCATTTGAAAGCCAGAAATGTCCCAGGGGGCCCTAAACTCCCCACGGCTTATTCCCCCAGCTTCCAAACAGCCCTACCATGCTGCACAACGACTTCAGGGAGCTAGGCAGAGCACAAAGACAAGCACAATAACTTTACTTCCAAACGGGGTGCCCCCACAAATAATGGACAATAGGGGAGACCCTAAGTCCACAAGAAAATGGGTGGGCAGAGCTAGCCGCACTCTGGAGCGTTTCACCAACTGCCCAAGTGTCAGGATTACTAGTTGATCGAACACATAGAATTATGTCACACCTAGGACTAAAGGTAACGTGTTACTGGGCCTGAGAGTGGCTGGACTTAACGTACCAGAGAGTAGTCAGAATACTTACCAAGGTCAGGGACACAGAAGGAGACACAACGATGAGCCAAAAGTCAGGGATACCAGAATACAGGGAAGTCAAATGAAGCCAAAGTCAATAACCAGAAATAAACACCCAGGAACACACTCTCAGACTACCACTAAGGGAAACCACGACAGGGCAATGAAGAAAAGGCAAAAGGAGTTTAAATAAGCCTCCCTCGTACCCGGCCTTTGACCCCAGAACATGCATGCGCATCCTTTACATGACGACATCATCAATTCCATGGGCGGACGTGGGGTTACAAATTGGTGTAGATCCGCAGAGTCCGGCGTCCACTAACATGCTGCAGGAGTCAGATACATTGATGTATGGCCGGTGAACGGCACTAGCGCATTTGTTAGAAAGGCAATTACTGCAGATACCGCAAGGTGAGGATGAATATGTTACACCAAGGTCCCCTGTATGTGGCGGGGGTGGTAGACACCAATCATGTACTCGCTCCAGGAGCCATGAACACGGCGGAAGCCAGGGACCAGCCCCAGGATCGGAAGTAATACGGGGTTCGGTTGGGGAGTCAAATCTTGCACCACATTCGGGCGATTTCATTGATCCTTTACAATCTTTCCTTAACTCATGGAGGGCGGATACAAGGGATAAATGATAATTTAGTCAGGTGTGGGCTCCAGGGGTACAGGTGGAAGCAATGACGAAACAAGTTGCCTTGGTGGGGGCCAGGGAGTAAGGAAGACGAGGCTAGGCCAGTTAATGTGGGTGACTCGGTCGAGTCCTCGTCATCCTCGGTTTTAACAGAAACAGTGGCAGAAAGGGAGTTGTTGGTAGGCGATATTCCTGAGGCTGCTCGACAAAACATGTACGTCTCTTTTGCGGGGCCTTTGGTCTGCCATCTGAAGCCCGAATTCAAGGATAGAATTTGGAAAGGTGAGTTTGCGGAAATTTTCTCTCTCCTCCCTCTTGAGAAATATGTAGATTTGAAAGAGGAGGACAAGAAGGACTCCAAGAAGGAAGAGGAAGAAAAGAGGTGTAGGTATAGAAAGATTCAGAAGATTCTGAAAGATTCTGCATCTTGGCCAGCGTATTGGGAAAAAATAAATAAAAAAATAAATAAAAAATAAATAAATCACCAGATAAATGCTCCCAACTGTTTTGCTATCTGGATGGGGTTTTGTTTGCTCTTCAATGAGGGACAGTGTAAGTGGTGGGCAACATGCCATTTTAAATACGAAGGTTTAGGTTGCAGAGTTCGACACGCCTTCAATCGTTGTTTTAAACGGGGAAAAAATGCGCCAGAGTCACTGGAGGTGCCACGGCACCATCCTCTACCACTGGGGTTCTCTCCGGTGAGGGTCCCCACGATGCTCTCATGGCTAAACAAATATGGTAACTGTGAGGATGCAGTACTTCTTCAGGACGGTTTCATTCGGGCGTTCGTGATTCCATTTCAAAAGCGTTTAGTTGTTCGTCATTTACATAATCTGCATTCGGTGAATGATTTCCCCGAAGTTGTGCACGAAAATTTACGAGTTTCCTCCTTGGGCGTGGTGCCAGAAGGAAGCTGGGAAGTTCCGCTTGATTCACCACCTCAGTAAATGATGATATCAATAGGGCGCTATGCTCAGTTTCCTATCGTTTGACCAAGCTGTCGAGTTGGTTAGGAAGGCGGGTCCGGGTGCACTGATGGCAAAATCTGATGTGGAATTGACATTCCACCTGTTGCCCATTCATTCTGCGTGTCACCATTTACTAGGTTGTTTCTTTGAAGGAAAATACTACGTTAATCTTTGTCTGCCCACGGGCTGTTCCATCTCATGTGCATACTTTGAAAAATGTAGCACCTTCCTAGAATGGATTGTTAAGAGTGAGGCAGGCGGGGCAGAGCCAAGCAGGCAAGTCGCCCAGACGTGCCTAGCCAGAGCTCCCACACCCACAGACCGCAGAACACTGTACCTCTAACCAGGAGAGCCTAATGAGACAGCAGAACACTGTACCTCTAACCAGGAGAGCCTACTGATTCGAACGGTGCCTCTCACAAGCCCCTGCGCAGCCATCCTGACACAACAAGGCTTGCGGCCTACCTGGGACCGTGCCACAGAGAGACAGTTGCTCTCCGGGGCAACAGCTGTGACAGGAACCGCGGCGAGATACTTCCCCCCCCCCCCGACCAGCGGGGGTCATCCCTGGCACCATAAAGCAGCTTGATTATCCCCACTGGACAGCTAACACTGCACACACAGACAAGCCAAGAAACCAAGATGGCGGCAGCTGACCACGAGATGGAGACAGACGAGTGGCACAAAACACTAGAACAGCGCCTGGACAACCTGTTTCAGAGATTCTGTCAAAAGCTCAGACACAAAGCTGACCATCACATGCAGGTACTGCAGGGATGCACACCTCTCGGGGGCAGACATCAACAAGGGGAGCCCCCCGTGTTAAAGCGAACGCCAAGCGCCAAAGACGAGGCGGAGCTCGCCATTGTTACCATGCGTGCCCTGCCGAGGAGACCATGAGGCCCCTTAAAGGCGGACAAACCAGCCAGCCACAGAGACCCCAATACTCCCTAAGGGCGCAAAAAGCTTCCCACAGATGAGTACAGCACAAGCGGCACATATACGCACAGGGAAGAGGAAAAACAAGGCGACCACAGGGTGTGAGGCACCAAGGCCACCACAAATTCACCTGACCCACTTACTAACCACAGCGACAGCACCACAAACGCTCCCCACATGCAGGTAATCACCCACAAGCCGCCTCCCCGGGATGCATGGAAGCAACTCCCATCGGCACCATCGACAGACCCTCTGAAACCGACCTCCTGCAAGGGCATCAGCTAAGTGGAATCACCTGGACTATCCACACACGGACACAAACACTTTTAATTAGCCATGCATGTGGCTAATCTTGAACTAACAGACCATAGAATTTACCGTGGAGGGACTTTGCTCAACCCCTACAGGGAATTGGCTGAAGGAAACATGGGGCCCTGGACTCAATATCTGGTATCATACTTCACCATCTCCTCATATGATAGTATCTGTTGAGCACTTGACTTGCCTTATCATAATTTTATGTCTTCACTTACTGAGCTTCATTTTGCAGATTATTTGTGTATTTGGCAAGGGCCTTAGTTTAACTAGTCCTGGCATCTCTAGGCTACCTATTTAGGCCATGGGGCATGGCATTTTCTTGTGTCTCACTGCCATAATTATCCAAGTTGTCACCTATGACTCAATTCAGAAGGCATGTTACTAGTTTTAAGTGTCTCAGATTACTGCTGCCTCCTGCATCCACGATGACTCTAAGCAGACTAGGGGGATATGTCTCCATAGATGTGTTATTGCTGTGACGAGATACCCCTCTGTTTCTAAAGGTTAATTTACTAAAAATACAAGATGAGGCTTAGTTTAGCAGTTTACGCCATGTTCTGCTATCTTACTGTGCTGACGCATGTTTACTCTTACTGAATGTACAATCTTATACATGTCTCAAAGAAAAACTGATTGACAAATCTATGCATAACCCTAATTAACACCTTCTTGTTTCACATACAAAACTTACACATAAGCTACTCGAAATAGGGCTGACCTCTCATATTAATAAAAATGGTGCAAGTATTACCATGTACCCCACTGTTATAACTATTGTTGAAAAGCATGTGGATTGCCGTCGGGGTATCACAGTATCTGCAGGATCGGTTTAAGAACGAATGACTGCAGGGTACCATTGGCGGGTGACAAAACAGTAGGGCCTTTGACATGTCTGAGTTTCTTGGACCTCGAATACCGTTTACCACAGGATAAGTTGATGACTCTCAGGGAACACATTGCGTCTAAGAAAGTGACCTTACACACGCTGATGTTGCTAATCAGGCGCTTGAATTTTGCATGTCGGGTGATCCCGGTGGGGAGGGTGTTCAATAGATTCTTTGCAAAAGCCACCTGTGATATACGATTGCTGGATCATTTCATCAGGGGGTTGGGTCCCATGAAGGAGGATTTGGGGATTTGGGAGTGTTTCTTGCAAAATTTTAATGGCTGGGTCTTCTTTCGGGATAAGGCAATCTCGTCGCCTGAATTGGAACTGTTCACGGATGCATCAGGTAGTGTTGGCTTTGGCGCCTACTTCACTGGCCAATGGTGTGCTGAACAGTGGCCTTCATCTTGGGCTGATAGCACACTCATTTGGAACTGGACATTTTTGGAACGGTTTCCATTTCTGATGGCCTTGTCACTATGCGGGCCAATATTGAGGGACAAGAAAGTTTTCTTCTTCACTGATAATATGTCGGTAGTGGCCGCAGTAAATAACTTGTCAGCTTCTTCAGTCCCAGTGGTTCAGCTGCTACGTTGATTTGTCTTACATTGTATTATAGGGTAATGACTTGGGACTTGTACCCCAAAGGGAATTGATACGGACAATGAAGAGGGACATGAATAGGGTGAGAAGTTTGGACCGCCCAGGTGTATTTACCATTTGGTCGGAAATGGTGCCACGCAGGCATTGGTGTTTTGCTAGAATCCCTGTGGCTATAGCAACAAGTCGCATTAAGATCAATCAGTCAATGGCGAGATTAGGGGGTGTTGGAATTAGACACAAGGAATTAGAAGATCTGCTTCCTGGCTATTACTGATATTATTGTTACGGTACCTCCAGTAATAAAATGCACAAACTGCCGTTTAGCGAATGCTCCCCGTTCGCAATAATGTGGTCTGGTAGTGTATATAGTAAAACCATGCGAACCGCCAGTTAGGGAACACTCCAAACTCCCGAACGGTACCTGTACGGCCCTTTCCCTTCCCTTCCAAATCCACGAACTGCCAATATTAGCCGAACGCCAATATCTTTCAAGCGGCAAATAATTCCAAATAAGCAGTCTCTAAGCACTGGTAATAAAATCCCCCCCCAATAAGGAGACCAAGCTCCGCTTTGAGGGTAAAACACGAACTGATTTACTGTGGGCTACCTGCCCGGTATTTATGCAGGTCTCCCACTTGGTGGACACTCCCCTAGGGGACCAAATGGGAGACTGAAAGGACAGAAGGACATGGGGACATTTTGGACATACATCCCCACAATATTCCCAGCATGCATCACAGTTCCCTCCCCTCTGCTCGGGAGATAATTGGGAAGTAATTCAATTATCTCCCAGAGCAGAGGCAAATCGCCATTTTAAATACAAGTCATAAAACACATAAAAATCTATAACTTTATAACTGCCGAACATATTGCATTCGTGTAACACATCCCCAGATAGCCTGGATCTGAGGGCATATTATTGGCGAATAGCGCTCAGATCCCATTCGCATAGTTCAATCGCCATGGAGTCAAAGTCTATTACAGTTCTTCGGTATGCGATTGACTCCATGGGAAGGCTATCTGGATTAAGTCCATTCGTGTTGTTGAATCTCCCAAACGGCCGGCATTCGTATGCTTTTGTCGATTGAGGAGGGGAGGTCGACGGCTTCAGCGGTGTTCGCTTGAAAAAGTGTCCGTTTTCAGTTCCATGAAATAACCGTCGAACACCACTGGTCTTTCGCATGGTTAAAATGGCCACCGCCTCGTGGTCGACATACGAACGACGACCACCCGGTATTCGGTTTTAATTGAGAAGTGTCTGTGGTTAACCGCAACATTCTAATCGGGATCAATAGGTTAACCAGCAGCACACTTCTCTTCTGGGTGGCCGTCCGTTCGGTAGTTTCGTTCGACAAAAACCGGCATTCCCTTAAACAAAGCATACGAATGGGGGAATTCATGCAACCGGCAAAACAGACGAACACAGTACTTTTAGTCCAGGCAGATGGGTCTGTCACAATTATGGCGTACATTGTTCTGTGGACACAGACTTCTTTAATTTGGGTTTTCAGGAAGGATTGAGACAGGCTCTTTATAGGCAGGTGTGGGGTGCTCAGGTAGCTTGAGGAGTCAAGCTCTGTGCTGTGGCAGGGGATGGATAGGATAATTGGGGTACGTTGGCTTAGTAAGGTAGGGAAGTTCAAGTTCAGGAGTAATAATTAGGTTTGCATTTGTTTGGTAGGTTTGAGCTCGTCGGTAGCTCTGAACCTGGATGTGTAGCAGTATCTTGGTATACTTCTACAAGTGGTTATGGATGCCCTTGGTGGCTGTGGTAACTGGTGTGTTGTATGGTAAATGTTGTGTTAAGATTGCTGTCATTTATGTGGGGGGCATTGTCTGTAAATGTTTACATTGGAAAAGTATTGGGCTTCAATGTCTTTAAGTGTGTTTGGCTTTGACTCCCTTTATTCTTTACAATTTACGTGTAAAAATTATATTAATAAAAGCTGTAATATTTTCCCAAGAAAAATTGTGTCCGTGTTTATTGGGGGGTGGTCTTATGGTGGGTTTATTTTGAATATGCCTAGGGGACAACTATGCGCATGTTAAGTCAGGACTTTTGTTAGAATGGGGTTATACACTAAGCCAGGAATTACAGAGATCTGACAAGAGAATTGCATATTTAACGTCTGTAAAGTTAAAATGGATCTCTTCTTCATTTCTACTATTTTTCCATCTTTGCTATTTTTGCCTAAAATGTCCTTGACAAGGGGGCGGGGCCTGACTGGCATTGCAATCAGTCGCCCACAGCATGAGCTCTATGAGATTTCCTGGAAAAATGCCTCTTTTGATGACTCTTACTAAGCTAAACTAGCACTAACTAGCCCTACTGATAAGCTGCAAATTCAGGCTTTTGATCCGCACTTTTTGAAGCTGGCACAGTGTCACTTGCCTGTCAACTGTCCGAGGTAATCCTGTGGCCTAGGAATTGACAAAGGAATTGCCCCTCCCCTCCACCGGTGAGGGATATCCCGACACAACAAGCTTTCCATTGAAGTCTGTGCCCCCCTGAAGCAAACTAGGAGTCTAGCCTGCATGTCTAAGATGGCGGCGGAGCTCAACCACACAGGGCACGTGAGATCTCGACCAGAGCTTCTCGCGATGTTTGACGACATTTGCAACGTCTTTTTGTCCCGATTGAAGCAAGGTAAGGACCATGGTTTGAAGCGGGCACCTGCTAATACTGCCAGTGTTCTTCCTGTCTACCCTTTGCAGAAACAGCCAGATAGGCCCAACTCTGAATTGCAGTGGAGCCCTTCTCATTCCTCTGAGAGGTATTGCGCATTTAGGGAGGAGCCCCGGTCTGCTCAACACCCCTGTGACGGACTGCCTGGCACTCCAACTGAGTACCTCCGTCAATCGCTGCTTCCTAGAACATATGAGTACTATCAGCACTGCACTGGAACACCATAACCACCATAAACACCATGAATCGCCGCAGCTTGGTTGGGGTCTCGCCGTCCTCCACCCACCTTGGACCCAAGACCAGGATCCAGCTTCCAGTGGATAGGCCTCTCCTAGTCCAGAGAGCGTAGCAGGAACAGCTCTTAAAAGAGCTTAGTGATTATACTCAGGGGACTATAGTGATTATAGCAATCCCCAGAGTATGTAGTTCTCCAATCCCCCAAACATGAGCCTAAACTTCATGAAGGGTAGAACAAGTCTGTTTAATGGATGCTAAAACTGGCCTTTTATGCAAATTTTCCAACAAGGTTGATGTCCACATGGACCTTGTTGGGCACAGGGACAAAGTGTACAAGCCAATAGAAACAATGTAACAATGAATGACACTTCCACATACAGTACACAATCCCTCCCCTCTGCTTGTGATATAATTAAGGCAGATAATACATTAACTTAATTATCCCCATGAAGAAAAAAACACACACATTTATATACAGTCCAATAAGTACCCCAGAATACAACATATCCCCATAAAAGTCCCCTGATAGCCATGATCTGGGTGAACAACATATCCAAAAATCACCCATATCAGAGTAGGGGTTCAGGAAATTCCTGGAAGTCTCTTTTTGACCCACCATGCACATGGTCCCATGCCCAAAACAGTTCCAGAGAATTAGGGCTAATGGTCGGTCTTTCTGTCTGGAGTACAAAAGTACATACTTCATATGAACAAAGCCTTTTAAAGTGCATTGGGCAAGATATATTGCAGGGCCCATAGTCCTGAGACAAGAGGCTGGCCAGCAGGCCCCTCCAAGAACCCTTGATTAGGTTCATCTTGTCACAGGGCCATAATGACATGGTAGGAAGCGGGCAAACAGGCCCCTCCAAAAGCCAGTGACAAGGTTACTTTCGTCACAACCCCTATGCCCAGAGGAGGCGGCAGGGGCGGGTTGCCCGAAATGTGTGCTGCTACGGAGGCGCCCCTTACTTAGCCCTGACTCCCCAGGCGTGAGGGGAACTGTCCTGGGACACACCTGTTTCCTGACAATGGAGCTTAAAGGAGGCCCCCGTTGGCTGTTTAAATCGAGAGGCTTGGAGGGGAGTCCTCTCTGCTCTGTCAAGTGCATTGCCAGTACCAGCCTCGAGACAAGGCATTGGTTTGGTGACCTGCCATACATTAGACTCCCTACTTATACAACTTTACTGGGGGATACCGTACTACGCAAAAGTATCTGTAGACCATGATGAGCTCTTTAACCCTTCCTTGTGACCCATAGGGGTGTTTAAGTTACAGAGCTCAGTCCTAACATGCTCAGCTAATAATTATATACCATTTGTTTTAACTTTTGTTCTCGCATTGCAGACTGCTGCCTGGTAATGTTCTTTTATGTATAAGCATAGTCCGCAGTTTACCTTGTTTTGTTGCAGAGCTAACCCTATATCCGCCTGTTATGTCTTGTCTTATAAAAAAAATATTTGCAGCTTATCTTGACATTTTGCAATGTTTGACGACATTTGCAGATCTACTTAAAACTGAAACATGTCATTGACAACTAGTGTATTTATACCTGCACTACCAAAATAAAGAATAATAAAAAAAAAAAATTCTTTGGCAACTCCTAATTCAGTGATTAACACTAGACATGTACAATTAAGTACTGTTGTGATGACCAGTGGGCATGAATCACTGATAAAAATATTGCCAATCAATTGTGTTGTGTAAATATTGTTAAAATATTAATGGGGGGGGGTCGGAGCAAGACCCAGAGAACCCTACAGTTCTATCAAGACATCTCACCCATTACCCTAGCCAAGCGCCGAGAGCTTAAACCACTTAACAACAAACTGGCTCAGGCAGGCTTTGCATACTGATGGGGATACCTATTTAAGTTACTGGTCTGCAAGGATAATGCCACTTATGTCCTCCAAGACACCTCTAAGATGGCGACCTTCGTGGCAACACAGGGCATTCATCTACTCGAAGCACCAGCCGCAACCCCAAGCCCATCGACTGGAACCTGACCTACACTGCCACCACTATGGGAGAAGCCACTGCAACCCTGTAACCTTCCCCAGAAGAGGCACCTCTAGGCCACCCCTCATGCCAAGGCCAAAGACCTACGTGCACACCAGTGGCAGCACGAACCATGCACAAAATTATGCCCATGGGGACTAAATCCCAAGATTTGATGGAACTGATACCACTAACCGGCCACATGAACTCAAACTCATAACTATATCCTTTATTAAAAAAAATATATATTTTAGTTCTCTTAGTTGAAAGGAATATTGATATATTGAAAGGTGGATAATATTGTACCATTTTATGGTTAACAGGGATGCCCCCAATGAGATGGGGGTGGGGAGGTTGGGAGCCATGGTGGATGTGCCCCTCAGATCACCTTCTCCCAAAACTGGGAGAGAGTATCGTGGGTATAAGGTATTAGAGCCCGAGGGCATCCCCATGCTTGCCTCCCACCTCAAGAAGTGGGTGTACTTACTCACGCCCGGAGCGGGATGAACAGGATGAACCCGCGCACCCTAACACACTTAGCCTGGCACAGATCTTAAGACCAGGCAGTTACTCTTATTTGTTTCTTGTTCTGTGTTATATATTGGTCTCATCAAATCGCTACACAGGGACCCTCATGCATGGTCCCTGGGTATCAATCTCTCCACCTTCCCCACACCGATGCAACACACCCACCCCCACTACAATAACTACTAGTCTGACATGCATCTCAATCAACTGCAAAGGGCTAAATATCCCCTCAAAACTACATCAACTTATGCGTTGGGACAACCGTACAAAAGCAGACATGATTCTCCTGCAGGAAACACACTACTCCGACACACTCCCCTTCCCTCTCCTAAGCAGACACTTTTAAGGCCTGCCACCTACCCAACTCAAACTCAGGCAAACACAATGGAGTGGCAACAAAGGACTATACATTTTACTCACATCCACACTGCACCCACTCCCGCATAGACTATTTCCTTATCTCCCCATCTCTCCTCCAGCCACAACCTCAATCAGTAACATAATGTGGTCTGACCATGCCGAAGTCTCAATGACGTTCCAACCACCACAAATATCAAGATTTTGGAGACTAAACACCATCCTATTTTATGACCCACAAGCAATACAACAAATCAAGACTGAACTTACAAATGACTTCACCACAAACAAGGACACGGTCCAATCTCAGGCCGCCCTATGGGCAGCCCACAAAGCAGTAATCAGAAGACCTCCTAATCAACATCCTAATACCTAACACAAATCCACCTTCCTTCTCCATATACAATGGAACTAGGCAGGGATGCCAACTATTCCCCATCCTCTTCACCATTTCTCTTGAACCCTTGCTACACCTCATACGCTCCACACAATTAATCACAGGCATCACAATATGCACACAGACATATAAAGCGGCAGCATATGCCGATGACCTCCTTCTGACACTCACAAACCCATTAGACTCCCTCCCGCTGCTTCTGAAGCTACTAGACGAATATTCTAAGGTTTCGGGATATAGGCTAAACCTAGACAAAACCAAAGCACTAATGCTGAACATAGTGACAGAAGACAAAAACGTACTACAAACTACATATGCCTTTTGATACAACACCTCTCACATATCATATTTATGAATTACACTACCAGCAGAACTACACGCGCACTTACACTCTAAACTTTACCCCGATGTTACAATGAGCCACAGAAGACGTTAACAGCTGGACAGACTTGTCTTTATTGTGGCTGGGATGCCTAGCCTCGGTAAAGATGAATCTACTGCCACGCTTTCTCTACATTTTTCAAACCATCCCTATCCCCATTCCCACTTCGGACTTCAAATATCTACAAACACAAATTGACAAATTCATATGGTCAAACAAATGACCCAGAGTGAAGCGAACGACCATGTACATCCACAACAGAACGGGAGGACTAGGTCTACCCCACTTCCAGCACTATTACCATGCTACACAACTCACCCACATACAAAATCTACATTCCCTAATCGGGGTCAACAAAGCATTTCCCCCAGGCATGTCCCTTAAAGATTTTGCACACTATGAATATAATGATCTCTATAGGCTCTACCACTTCTTTGCAGGAGGGAAAATACTCCAATACAATGACCTACCGCAACCTACAACACACACACACACACAACTTTTTCAGGTATATACAGATAAAAAGCTTCCTGGAACTCCCAGAAAACACAACTGCAGCTACCGCCAAACTCACGACCTTCGAACGAGCATGCATACACAACCCAACCCATTAAGGAAAGATCACTGACAATTACTTACTCCTAATCACTAACCTACCCTCAGGAGCATTGGCCTATGTGTCAGCTTGGGAGAGGGATTTGGGACCCCTGGAAGACCTGACAGACTGGCAAGACATTTGGGAGGCCACCGCGTCCATATCCATCTGTGTAAACCACAAGGAACAGGCCTACAAAACCATGCTAAGATGGTACCTAATGCCCACACGTCTATACCACATGGGTAGGCCAGACTCAGACCTATGCTGGAAACAATGTGGACACAGGGGAACATACATCAATCTATGGTGGCACTGCCCCAAGCTGGCACCACTGTGGGAGGAGGTCACAAACCTGATCTCCAACTTACTTCAAGTGACCACCCCCCTAGATCCCTGGATTTGGCTCCTCTCAAAACCCTGGGACCCTTTAACCAGAGCACAAAACAAAGTAACACAGAACAGCCCTAGCAATGAGAAGAGCAATAGCAGAATTCTGGGGCACACCAAACATACCCACACTACCAATGGTCATCCGTAAAACCAAGGAAGCAATGGAAATGGAGAAAATCCACAAAACCTCAAAACATTTTTATAAGATCTGGAAACCATGGCTAAATGAACCCTCCCTATCATAACCGATTCTCATAGCCGAATAGCCCTATACACATTCGGATGTAACCCTAGGCTCTACACACCCAAACCACAATGGCAGTGGGGGGGGGGGAGACCAAGAGATCACTGCCTCGGGTGGGGAGGAGGTGAGGCTTGTGGGGAAGGGGGCGTAAAACACCTCCTTCTCTGTCCTCCTTTACTTGGGGTTAAAGTGTATGGGGAGCAAAAATCCCAAGTTGGGGCCAACAAAAAACAGGGGGTGGAGAGCAGCTCAAACACTAGTCGAAGCCGAGCACAATGAGAAACACACACTTAACCAAAACCCTATAGTCCCTGGTTCAGGTCACGGCTCTAAGCTCACAAAGGAGCCTGGAACGGTGATCCATAAGCCTCGCACAAAGGTCCTTTCCATTGCCTACCTACATGAACCACATGAGGCTAACCTTCACCATCCTCACACACAGAATTAAGACCCCAAATTGGGGTCCCCGGAAAGACTGGTCAGACCATGATTTAGCCAACGAGCCCATTGGTTACAATTGTTTATGTTATTGTACAATTTTGTTTTCATTATGTTCCGTATTTCATGTTTTGAATGACTGACCTCATGACAGCAAAACAACCATGCCACAAGCTGGAAACACCATCCACAGACCACCAAATACAGACAAAAGGCAACAGAGATATACTAACCTACTGTATAACTAAGGTACCCTGACATCACACTATGTAATCGACCAACAATGGAAACAGATGATGTATATGATTTGCCCAATAACTGATTCCTTTATTTAATGCTACCTTTCTTAATTAATTGATGTGTGTAGTGGACACATTGAATGGTTGCCAATACAGGTAGTATGATGGATTACAGCATGGTAAGAGTTAACTTGACTACCTTTAACTAAGACCTATGAAGTGAACTGAGAAGCAATGGAGTAAACCTTGTTGGTGTCTAGAATATACCAAACAATGTTACAGCAATTAAGGCATGTTTTATTTTCCTGTTTGTATACCAAATAGTGTAGAGGCATTTATGACCAGTACTGATCCAATGATGTGTGAGATTCATTAGTCGATCTATTTAGATAAGCTGTCAGGGAGAGATTGAAGAATATCACACACTTACAATATATATTGTAAGTTCAATGAAGGGTCATTATTTATTGGCACAAGCCCAGTCCATAACAGACTGTCAGATGAAAAAGGTGGTCCAGGCATGCCATCAATTCAAGCAGCTTTATTAGACGTGAACAGACATTGCAAGGGTTCGGCCCACAACAGGCTTTTGTCAAGCTTTACAAAGGCCCTGCTGTGGGCCGAAACGTTGCAATATCTGTTCATGTCCAATTTCTGCTTAAATTGATGGCGTGCCTGGACCACCTTTTTCATGTTTCTTCTAACTATATGACATTGAGGGTTTGCCAGCCATTGTTCAAGAGCACCCTTTTATTGTTTATATGAGTGCAGCTTCCTTTTCTGTTGGTGACTACAGTCCATAACACGCGTCAGTCCTGCTCGACCATTGACCATGGAACCTGTATCAGTGACAGATTCTAGTTGGACACACCTAGAGAAGGGTTATAAATTTCAATGCCTGATGGTCTTAGCCTATCCTAACCTTGACTCTGTTATATCATTCTGTCTCTCTGCTGTCCTGGTTCTTGGGATTTTCTGACATCTAGAAGCTCAGAATGTTTACTGTTTATGTGAGTATATATATATATACACACACACACACACACACAAAATTCAAGCAGAGTTCCTGCACAAGTGGTGATTGTTGCCCTTATTACTCAATTCTACTGTTTTATTTTCTCTTTCCCACTAAAAAAAAAGTGCAACAACTTTGTTACTTCTCATGCCTACTGTAACGGTGTTGATATGTACTAACAAGCCTGTCTGTATGTCTTTGCACTATGAAAAATAAAGTGTTATTCACAAATATGAGAATTGAAAGTGAATTTAATTCTTAACTGACTGAGGTAATTTTTCCAGTTTGACTATTATGACCCTAAATTTTAAATTCACTTTAAATTCTCACTTTGTACATAAAATATTTTCATTTGTACGCACTGCAATCATAAATGTCTACACTATGTAAACACTATGTCATCTATGTAAACACAATTTTATGGCAAGACAGGAGGCTTCATATTTGCTTTACCTTCTTTACTGAACCTCCCAGCAGCAAAGAAACAGTTAACATAAGTGAGAAAAAAAATCAACCAATCAGGACACATATTAGAACATAACAGTCTTTCAGGCTCCTCCCAAATCCTCTTTCTTTGCTGCTTGCCTCCCAGGTGAGTCTATTCCAATTATAGCTCTCTATATGTATATTTTGTTTATAGTATACATACATTATTTAACATTTGTTCATTTAATATTTTGGCTCCTTTAATTGATTTATCCCTCTAATTATCTACATGAGGTCATATTTTTGTGCTGTCTAGCCCTTTATTGCTGCCTGTTTTTTCCCTTGTCAGCCTAGTCTTTCCCTGTTTTGCCGTTTTTCTTTAATCCCTGTTAATTATTTTTTTTTGGGGGGAGGGCTTTTGTGCCTCACTGATCGTTGCTCCGTGCTTGGGTCTGTCGGGCCGCGCCACTGCTGTGGCCGCGGCCCATTTTTTACTCACGCCCGCAATCTTTTCTGTGCCGCCTTTTTTAGCCGCGTCATTGTTAGGCGCGCAGTTTTCCCGCCTTCTTCTTGCCGGCGGCCATCTTCCGTTCGGTCTGTTCCGTTTTTTCGCGGCTTTTTGCTTCAGCTCCGATCGGCTGTTTGCAGCTCTGTCAAATGTAAGTATATTGCCCTCTGGAGGCTCTTTCTTTTATTACAGTTTTTTTGTTTAAAGAACCAGTCACTTATTACTGTTTATTTTGTTTTATTGCAGCTGCCTTTTTCCTTTCTTACAGCTCTGTGCCTATTAGAGGGTGACCCCCTCTTGCCTCTTTCATGAGGGTGACCCCCTCTTGCCTTATCTTTGAGCATATTATATATATTAAATATAGGGTGAACCCCATGTGTTTGATTTTGACAGGTACCACCTGTCACTATTATACTGACAGTTTTTAACTGCCATTATTGTGGGTGAACCCCACTGAGTTTCTTTTAAAAAGTGATTGAATACTTTTGTCTGGGTGAACCCCAGAAGAAAGCCCCTGCCAGTTTACGTTGCCTTGATTATTAACATAATATTACAATACAAATATATATATATATATATATATATATAAAAAAAAAAAAGATAAATAAGAATATATAGAGGTAGTTAATATACCTGTTTGAATACTATTTTCTGTGGTGAACGCACTATTATTTTTTACTGGTCACCATGTCTGATCAAACAGAACCTGCAATGTCTGCAGAACTAAAAGCCTGGCTTCAAGCTGCAATTGCAGACTCTATTCCCAAGGCTCTAGCAGCGTTTCGTGATCAGACAGCCACTACTGCCACCATCTCACCATTATCTGACTCTGATGATTCTAGAGTCTCTGATCATGACGAAGCCCCACGTAAGCGCCCATGGAAGGGTGACAGTGCTTCTGCTGGCAAAGGCAAAGCCCCAGCGAAGACGGCTAAATTGTCTAAGACCAAACCTACTTTGGCTACAGAAGCTGACCCCTTAAAGGGCTCAACCTCTGACTATCACCTTCGAGTGATGGACGATTACGATGCTTATTCAGATGAGGATCCTCCACGTGATCCTTCCTCTTCTGAATTTGTTACGGAAACCTTCCTCCTACCCCAAGATCAGTCCTTTCAGGACGCTGATCCCATGCCCAATTCTAATTTAGATTCTAATAAAGATGATATCCTACTGGATACCAAAGGGCGTCCACTTTTTGATCCACGCTGTATCAGACACCCTCGTTCAGCGGAGTGGACACCTCCTGATCACATTGCAAAGTATTGCAGATTATGGCTTCGCAAACCTTTAGAAAAGGAGATTAGGGCCAAATTAAGAGCAGAGTGTCCACGGCCTATAATCCCTGATAAAGTGGCTGTCACCCCTGAGCTTGATCCACTCCTGGTCACTTTTCTAACTAAGACGGGTAAAGATCCCCGCAAGGGAACCGAAGTTGGCTTAAAAGCCACCCAGGACAAGCTGATGGATATAGCGGGCCCGCTTATCCAGATTTTCATAATTGCTGATGAGACACTGGCAGGAGGCAATTTTGACGCGCACATGGTTCGTGAATGGGCACAAAGGGCGTTATGCCTGTTAGGCAACGCCAATGTGGCAATGTCCGTTGAACGGCGTAAAGCCGTATTATATAAAATTGATGCCAAATTGGCAGAACTAGGCACCAAAGAACTTGGTCCAGAGGCTAACGGTTTATTATTTGGGGACAGGTTCATACGAGACCTGAATAAACACGTATCCGTGTTTACTTCCCTTAACAAGGCACAATGGAACCTTCGCAGGGTGTTCAGACCCCAGCGTTTTTCCGGTAGAGCTGGTCGCTATAGAGGCCGAACGACTGGCAGAGCTGCCTTCACGGGCTACAGGCCTCAACCAGCAGACTCATGGAATTCGGGCAATACCCGTTTCTACCACAAGCAGTTCTTTCCCTCTAGACGTTCCATCAGAGGACGTGGATATGCTTCCCTCCGGGGCCGCACTGCTTCAGGTAATAGACTTTCCTTATTCTCAAGTTCCTATTGCAGGTCGGTTAACCCTTTTTTTCCCACAGTGGTCACTTTTAACTCAGGATCCATGGATCCTTCAAACTGTATCTGGTTTCCATATAGATTTTGCAAACGACCCTATACAGGAGTCTCCTCCTCCACCTCTGCACATGTCTCAAGAGGACAATGCGACCTTAGAGGCCGCGCTGACCGATCTTGTCGCCAAGGGCGCTATAGAACGTTCTCGGTCTCCTCACAGATTCATAAGCAACATATTTCTGGTCCGAAAACAGTCAGGGGACTTTCGACCAGTTATCAACCTGAAAGAACTGAACAATTTTATTGTTTACCAACATTTCAAGATGGAGGGTATCCACCTCCTTCAAGACCTACTCTGCGAGGGAGACTGGTTCTCCCGTTTAGACTTGACAGATGCTTACCTCACGGTTCCTATAACACCGGCCCATCGCTGTTTCCTACAGTTCCGTTGGCATCACGATTTATGGCAGTTCACATGCCTCCCCTTCGGACTTTGTTCCGCACCTTGGTGTTTCACCAAGCTGATGAAGCCGGTCATGGCTTTACTACGCTCTCAAGGGATTCGCTCCATCATATATCTGGACGATATCCTCCTTATGGCTCGAGACCCAGACACTCTGCGCCTCTATACGGATATGACCACAGCTCTGTTACAAAACCTGGGATTCGTGATCAATGTCCAGAAATCCGTCCTCACCCCAACTCAAGTGGTTCAATTCCTGGGATTCCAAATAGATTCCATTTTGGCGATCTTACAACTCCCTTCAGTAAAGGTCAAGAACATCAAAAAAGACATCAGGAAAATTCTAGCCTCTTCGGCTATCCGTCTTCGCGACTTAGCTCGCATAATCGGACTGCTCTCCGCCTCAATTCAGGCAATCTTCCCAGCTCCTTTACATTACCGAGCAATGCAACGTCTGAAGACTCGCTCCTTACGTCACTCTGCGTCTTACGATCAACTGATCTCCTTGACAGACGAAGTCCGACTCAAATTGAACTGGTGGCTACATCCTAGAATCAGATGCCAGTCTTCTGGGCTGGGGTGCATCATGCGCAAATCTCTCTACCGGAGGTCCTTGGTCCCCATCAGAACGGGCATTGCACATCAATTGCCTCGAGTTGATTGCCGGGTCCTTTGCCATTCGCAGTTTCGCGAAGGACTCCTACAATTGTTCCCTAGTACTGAGAATGGACAACATCTCAGCTGTTCAATACGTGAATCGTTTAGGGGGATCCCGTTCCAAAATGCTCTCAGACCTCACAAAAGAACTGTATCAATTTTGCCTAGACAGGAACATCTCCCTTCGAGCGGAGTATCTGCCAGGTTCCGACAACTTAGTCGCAGATTGGTTCTCTCGACACTGGAGAGACTCCAGCGACTGGCAATTAGATCCACACGTTTTTTACCGTCTCCATCTTCTTCGGGGTCCTTTCAGCCTCGACCTGTTTGCGTCTCGTCTGAATCGACAGACGGACGCATTTTTCAGTTGGTTGCCGGATCCGACGTCTCTGGCAGTAGACGCCTTCCTTCAAGCTTGGCCAATGACCGGAGCTTATGCCTTTCCCCCGTTCTCCATGATCCTTCGCACTCTCCATCATCTCAGGACTCAGGGGGCCACAATAACACTGCTGACCCCTTTGTGGCGTACCCAACCATGGTTCCCCAATCTCTTAGAAATGTCGGTGAATTATCCACTACTGCTACCTGTCACACACGATCTTCTCAAAGATCCCGCAGGCAATTTTCACCCTCTGGCGTTGCAGGGTCATCTCCAGCTAGTGGCCTGGACTGTTTCAGGGGATCCTGGGATGCCACAGGACTTTCGGAGTCGGCTAGAGCACTCTTATGGGACTCATGGGCCCCCGGGACTAGACGCTCTTACCTCTCAGCCTGGCGAGTTTGGCATCGCTGGTGTTTGGAAAGGGGTTTTGATCCCGTTTCAACTTCTTTGATTAATGTTATGAACTTTCTGTCCTCTCTTTTTGATCAGGGTAAATCCTACAGATCCATTAACGTCTTTCGTTCAGCAATCTCGGCAGCTCTTGGCCCCGTTGATAATACAGCGATAGGTAAACACCCCTCCATCTGTAGACTGTTGCGTGGCATTCGTCTTGCTCGACCTCCTGCCCCAAAATATTCACATTTTTGGGATGTTGCTCTTGTTTTGTCCTTCCTGGAGACTTGGCCACCCAATGAAGCGCTCCCTTTACGACAACTGTCGGCCAAATTAGCTCTTCTTCTCTGCTTGGTTTCTTTTAGGAGAGTGTCTGATATTCAGGCATTTGACTTTCATGCTATTGATTTCACGCCCCAGGGTGTACGTTTTAACATTTCTCGCCGAACAAAAACTAATTCTTTAACAATTACTTACCCTTATTTTTCTGACAGACCGTCGCTCTGCGTTGCTCGCTGTGTTCAACAGTACGTCGTCTCTACATCACCTCTACGTACCCCTACGGGCCCCCTGTTTATCTCGTATGTGCGACCACACAAACCAGTGTCTTGTCCCACGATTGCCCGCTGGATTAAATGGCTTCTAGGTTTAGCGGGCATAGACTCCTCTTTTGGAGCTCATTCTGTCAGAGGTGCGGCTGCATCCTCCGCCTTTATGGCCGGGGGATCCCTCGCAGACATCCTAAAATGCGCTGACTGGTCTCGAGAGTCTACCTTCCGTACCTTCTATTTTCGACAATCGTCCCATGCTTCCTACTCTTTGGTTTCCACGCTTTAAAACAGCAAATATGAAGCCTCCTGTCTTGCCATAAAATTCGGGATTATTCTAGCTTTAGCGACTGAATAATCTAAATTTTATTAAAGACAGGAGGCGAATATTTTCCCACCCTATTTATCTCCCATCCCAGTTTTTTCTTTTATCAAGTCGCATGTATCCATAAAATTTTTCAAGTTTTCCTTGTATAGACTTATATATGCCTAACTGTTTTGTTCCCATTTATTCTGGTTAGGTGCTTATTCATCTGCCTGGTTTTTCTGACTATTTTAGAAATTTGCAATAGTTATACTCATAATATCCAGGGGGTGGATCTGTGTATATAGATATCTTGCGGACACCCAGTCCAAGTACCCATACTTTCACGATCTTTCTCTGTTTTTTAGTGTGAAGTTTCTCTACATGAACCACGAAGACTACGTTCCCTTGGTCTCTAATCTCGACTGCGTTTTTTCCGGTTTACATGGTTGATGACTTACTCCAGTTTACACGGTTGACTACACTTATGATCGGCTGCATCAGAAAGAGGATTTGGGAGGAGCCTGAAAGACTGTTATGTTCTAATATGTGTCCTGATTGGTTGATTTTTTTTCTCACTTATGTTAACTGTTTCTTTGCTGCTGGGAGGTTCAGTAAAGAAGGTAAAGCAAATATTCGCCTCCTGTCTTTAATAAAATTTAGATTATTCAGTCGCTAAAGCTAGAATAATCCCGAATTTTGATGACAGTTCTATGAAAGCACAGGGATTTTCATTTGAAATCTAAACAACAAGGATTGTCACTTGTGTTATTTTTCCTTAAGATGGTTGATCTGTAGATTAGCACAATAGCTGGAGACACAATTTGCCCTAGAACCTTGTGCAGCTTTGCCTTATAGAGAATACACACAGGTTTTCCTGCCAAAAATTTGTCCACAAGCATATTTGTAAGATTTGCTTGCTTTATGTGCAAGTTGACATTGGCACTTGCTCAGAATAGATACATTGACTACAATAATTACTAAAATTACAAGGAGACTTTATTAACATTTGATTTCCCTCGATAAACGTAACCTCTTGTTAGGGGTGGAAAGTTTTAGGGGGTGCAATATTACCTGTGTCTTCCTGGTATCAATCTGTCACGCATACGGACACCGTGCATCATTCTTGTGTCCATACTGACGCCGCTCGTCATTCTGGTGTCAACTGTAACGCAGACTACTTTACATTGGTCACGTCTTGTACACACAAGAGCTTGTATAATTCTTCTACACTATGGAACTCTGCGTCAATCTGGAGTCATCGGTCACACCTTTCTGGCATCAAAAACCCAACACTGACCAACAGTGGCTCATTACAAAATATAAAACATCCTGGATAACATTGGTTCATTGCCCTGTCATGGTTCCTATATACCCGAGAGTGCATTTCTTTTGTTATTGGTTTATTTGGCTTCTGGCTATGGTTCATTTGACTATTTTTGATCTTTTTAATCCTGACCTTGGTTTATTCCTCGTATTTGTGTCTTTTTTAAATCTTTAGATCTATGTTTACCATTACTCTCTGTCTGCTTGCAGACATTCTGCCTATCTTTACTCCGTGCCAATTTAAGGACCAGTACGTGCTTCTCTCCTCATTGCAGCATTTACCTAGGTTTGTGTGTTAGGGCTATATAAGTAAAATATCATGAAACAGCAGTACTGCCAAATACCAGGACAAGCCCCGATAAAGCTCTAGAAAAGCCAAAATTATAAATTGTGCTGCCCTACATTCATCGTCCTGAGTTCTCAGTACTACAACAGCCAAGGACTTGGAGGCTGTGTGTGTTTTTATCACTGAAGTTCTGGCATTCTACAATTTTATTAAAGACCCGGAGGCTCCGATTATGCTGCACTCTTTCTTTAATACCCTCAGCAGCAAAGAATACATTATTTTAAGAAAAATAAACATTTGAACCAGATATAACATCATAGTGGCAATGTCCGCCTAGTAACATGACCATCCAATCAGTGACATCCTTCTCCTATAGTAGGCGGAGCATCGATGACCATTTCCCCTTTCTTTGCTGTTACCCTCAGATAAGTAGACCTCTCACAGTTCTCCCACTGTGGGATTCTCTAATGCTAATTCTATTTGATATGCTAATTGTACTTAAATCGTATTTAATTGTTTCTTTATACTAATACTAGATTGCACTATTTAATAGTCTGTTATAGTAACCTACATTCATGGGTACCTTTTATTGGTACTGATGGGACTGTACCTTTAAATAAAATTTCGTCTCTATTATACATTTAAATACATTTTCAATGTTCCTCTATTCCCCTCTGTCATGACTTGACCCTTTATTCTGGGTGCCCTGATTTTCAGGGACTTTGCAGGTCTTGGGGGTCATTTCTCCAGTACCCGTTTATTTTCGCGGGCATTTGGCCCGACCGCGCATGCGCGCCCAGTCAGGGACGCCCCCAGTGACCATCTTCCGGTCCGACTGTATGCTGCGGTCGGATTTAATTCTGACCGTGCATTCAGCCGCACAACACCTCTCCCTCCCCGTGCGGCGGTGTATCTGATAAGTACCGTGATCGGCGGTCACCTCGCTCACCTGCAAATCGCATTTTACGTTCTGGTTTTAACCGCGGCGGCCATCTTTTTGGTTTCTTGCCGTCGCGGCGGCCATTTTCTTCCGCCCTTTTACTCTGGAACGCCTACTCCGTCCCTTGATCGGAGTTGGTGTCCAGTATTAGTGGCGGACACTTCCCCTTTCTCCTGCTCCCCCCATTATTTTGATAAATAGCTGTGAGTAATTGTATTTGCCTTGCTTTTAATACTTATTGTGTTCTGGTATTTTAGCTGGGTTACTTAACCCTGCTCCCAACTCTTGCTATTAAAGTCATTAACGAATTTCTGCCTATCATTTAAATTGCACTAATGCAATCTTCTAATGATTTACCTGGTCCCTCAGGGACAACAGCTGACCCTCAAACTGCCTTGGGTTTTCCCCCTGTAGTTTCTGGGGATGAACTGGATTTCCCAGCATCAGAGGAAATTCAGGCTATCATGGACACTACTGTGTCCAAGTCTGTCTCTAAAGCCCTGGCATCTGCCATGGACATTATGTCTTCCTCTATTTCAAAATCATTTACCCAAGCACTAAGGCAGGCCCAACGAATGGTCCCTCCGACCGTCATGCCAGTCGAGATACCATCCATTTCTCACCCACCACGCCCCGGCCGCAAAGCCTCGGCAAATATCAAGCACTCCTCCAAACCAACGATGGACAGTAAAACACCTGTCACAGATGGCGTGAATATTGATCCACCGCGCAAAAGAGACTCTAGCCGGGCAAAAGCGGCTAGGCACTGGAAGTGGGCTAAAGCCCAACCTGATTCCACTGAGTCAGAACTCAGTTTAGATGAGGAGAGTGCCCCTACCCTAGACTCAGATCAGTCTAACGATTTGTCCGACCTAGATTCGGAGTACGGAATGGGTGAGGTGTGTAATCCCTCCACTAAAATAAATACCACTGGCACGTCCAGTTCTTATTTGAACAAACAGGGAAAAATCCTTGACCCGCAGGGCGAACCATTGTTTGAGCCTGATGACTTACGTCATGGAATGGTCACCGGCCGAGCATGTGGCGCAATATGTCGCTTCACGGGTCCGTAAGCCTTTGGACAAGGCAAAACGTAATAAGCTGAGGGCTGAATGTCCACGCCCCACCGTACCAGACGAGGTCTGTAAGACACCCCAAGTCGATCCCAAAATCATATAATTTTTAAGCAAAACTGGTTGGAAACCTAAGAAAGGTTTAGACTTTTCGCTTTATAATTGCCAAGACAAAGTCTTGGATATCTTCGGTCCAGCGACCAAAAGTTTTGAAGCTGTGGAGGAATCCTTAGCGCAAGATGAAGCCTTAAATTGCCTCACTATTAGAGGTTGGATTCAGAGGGTGATATGCCTCATAGGCAATGCCAATACGGCTCTTGCTACAGAGCGTCGTAAATCTATTCTAATTAAAATAGAACCCAAGCTCGTAAATATGGCAATTACTGAGCCAGGAGCCCAAGCAAACATTTACTGCCTTAGACAAGGCACAATCAAATCTAAAAAGGGTGTTCCACCCAAAGGTTTTTGGTGGGGCCGGCAGAGCAAGGGGACGTCTGTCCGGCAGAGTCAATAGAGGCTCGCGCCCGAGCCGAGGCTCCTATGTGGGGAGACCCCCCTTTCCCGACCAAAGGTCCGCTCCGACCTTCTTCCTCCAACGAGGCAGACCTTGGGTGTCGAGAGGTGCACGAGGCGCTCCTTCCGGAAGACGTTCTTACGGTAAGCTACCTTTCTCAATTTTCTTCACATGTGGCGATAGGGGGCAGACTCACACATTTTTCCCCATGTCTGGGCTCTCATTACCTCAGATGCCTGGATACTCAGGGCTGTCCACGGGTACCTAATAGACTTTATATCCCTACCCACCCAGGGAGATTGTTTTTTCCCCTCTAGACACGACCCTCGTCTCCGAGGAAGTCCGAGACTTGGCACTCAAAAGGTGCTATTCAAGAAATCCCGATGCATACCCCGGGTTTTGTGAGCAACCTATTTATTGTCCCAAAAAAAGGGGGGCGGATCCCGCCCAGTTATCAATCTCAAACACTTAAATACCTACGTAACCTACCATCACTTCAAGATGGAAGGCATTCATTGCCTACGAGATTTGCTCCAGCCAGCAGACTGGATGGTCAAACTCGATCTAAGAGACGCTTACCTCACGGTACACATTGCGCAGGTGCACCAAGATTTCCTGCAATTCACATGGCAAGGAAGGAAATGGCGGTTCCGCTGCCTTCCCTTCGGTCTGTCTTCCGCACCTTGGTGTTTCACCAAGTTCATGAAGCCCGTCATTGCTCTCCTACGCAGTCGGGGGATACGCCTAATCATATATTTAGACGACATCCTACTGCTGTCCCAGTCAGTTTCACTACTCCATATTCTCCTCGGTTGGACCACAACCTTGCTACAGAATTTGGGATTCATCATAAATTGGGAAAAGTCCATCCTAGTCCCCACTCAACAAATAGAGTTCCTAGGATTCTTGGTGGACTCAGTTATGCAAACCTTGTATTTACCAACACCCAAGATGAAAAATATCAAGGAAGAGATAAGACGAGTTCTTACCTGCCCACATATATCTCTCAAACATCTGGCCCGCGTGATCGGGCTCCTAGCAGCCTCTATATACAGGCCATATTTCCAGGCCCCCTTCATTACAGAGCCCTCCAACGCCTACAGGCGTCATACCTCAGAGGCGGCGCCTCATACGAGGATACTCTGACTCTAGACGCAGAAGCGAAAGAAGAACTCCACTGGTGGCTCCTACACGTGGAGGCGTGGAATGGCAAAGCCATCTTCGGCTCGGCTCCAGATGTAGTCATAGAGTCGGACGTGAGCTCTTACGGTTGGGGTGCGCGCTGCAGAGATATTTCCACAGGTGGACGCTGGTCGGAGGAAGAGTCCACGCTGCATATAAATTGCCTGGAACTCCTCGCAGGGTCCTTTGAGATTCGCAGCCTCTCCCCGACACTGTCCCAATGCTCAATCTTACTGAAGATGGACA
>OW240917.1:197989666-198042243 GCA_933207985.1 Pelobates cultripes | reverse complement strand
TGTCCGTTATATCAACCACCTCGGTGGCACGAGATCCAAAATTCTAGCGTATTTGGCGCCGGACTTTTGGCAATTTTGTCTGCAACACAACATGGCCGTCAGGGCAGAATACTCGCCGGGGTTGTCCAACACTATGGCGGATTGGTACTCCCGCCACCTGCGGGATTCCAGCGACTGGCACCTCGATCCCCAAATCTTCCAGCGCATTTGGGATCTGTGGGGTCCTCTGGCAATAGACTTGTTTGCCTCGCGTTTGAACACCCAACTTCCGACCTTCTTCAGTTGGAGGCCAGACCCTACGGCTTCGGCTCCGAATGCATTCTCCCAAGACTGGTCAACCACCAGGAACTATGCATTCCCTCCTTTCACCCTCATCACTCGGTGCTTCCTCCACCTACGGCGCCAATTGGGCTGCTTGGTTTAACCCCTTATGGCCGTCGCAGCCCTGGTTCCCTCCTCTACTGGAGGTGGCTATAGATCGCCCACGGCTCCTCCCGAATGCCCAATCTCTACTACGAGACCCCGATGGGAACCCCCACCCCCTGATCCCTCAGGGGCTCCTCTGCCTCATAACGTGGCTGATTTCCGGGGACCCTGGTCGATCGAGGGAGTTTCGCAATCGACTCTCCGACTTCGAGGGTGCATGGGCACCCGGCGCGAGACAGTCTTACAAGTGTGTTTGGCGCACATGGGATGGTTGGTGTGTGGCACGGGGTGTGGATCCCCTATCAACTCCTGTGACAACAGTCCTACAATTCTTAACATCCCTTTATGACAACGGGAAGGCTTACAGGACAGTAAACCTCTACCGCTCAGCCATCTCGGCTGGCCATATCGGCATTGACGGGGCCCCGATAGAACGACACCCAATTGTTTGTCGTCTTCTCCGATGCATTCGCTTTGCAAGGCCACCCCAACCTCACTATTCCTCCCTATGGGATGTCGCCCTAGTATTGAATTTCTTGACTAGGTGGCCAGACAACGAGTCTTTATCCTTGAAACAGCTCTCAGCTAAACTAGTTATGCTGTTGTGCCTAATCTCATGCAAGAGAGTGTCAGACATTAGAGCACTCGATGTCAATGCCCGATCCTTCTCCCCAGAAGGAGTCGTCTTTGACATCTCACGGAGGACAAAATCGTCCTCCCGGGCGGTCCTGTATCCAGCTTTTCCCTCGAAGCCGCTCCTTTGCCCAGTAGCATGCCTTCGGGCGTACAAAGCTCATACCGCACCCCTTCGGACTGGGTCGGACCCCCAACTCTTCATCTCCTTCCATAAACCGCATGCTCCGGTCTCCTCTCCTACCTTGGCCTGCTGGGTGAAATGGCTCATGTCCTTGGCAGGTATTGATACCTCCATTTTCTCTCCCCATTCGGTTCGCGGTGCCATGGCCTCTAAAGCCTCCTTCGCTGGTTGTAGTTTGGAGGATATATTGAAGGCGGCTGATTGGTCCACGGAATCTACCTTCCGTAATTTCTATTTTAAACCAATCCAGCATTTTGCAGAAGCCGTATATCACAGCTTTAAAATAGCATAATAGGAGCCTCCCGGTCTTTAATAAAATTCAAGGATTTTACAATTATCATGACGGAAAGTCATGATTTTATTAAAGACACGGAGGCGAGTATTAGAACACCCACCCGCCCTTGGACAGCTTGGATGTGGGGCGAGGTAAGTTACAGACCTCTCCATGGTAAGTTCAAATTTGGCGATACTGAGGCCATCACATGCCTACGTGGCATTAGGGCATTATTTAATTTGAGACTTATTGTCACTGTTGTCCTCAGATTAGTAGTTCCTCTTACTACATCTATGATTTATTGTCACTGTTTAGTCAAACGTGTGGACCTCTATGTATGATAAAACCCATGAGTTCAAGACATTACCATATTTTCTTGTCTCCTTTAGCATGACTGGGTTGAAAGACCTCTCGGAGTCACATGCCTTGTTACGGCTCTTTGGTTTATCCGGTTTTCCTGTTCCGAGTTTTGAGTTTATTCTTCGGGATACGCAAGAAAGAAAGAGGAAATGGTCATCGATGCTCCGCCTACAATAGGAGAAGGATGTCACTGATTGGATGGTCATGTTACTAGGCAGACATTGTCACTATGATGTTATACCTGGTTCAAATGTTTATTTTTCTTCAAATAATGTATTCTTTGCTGCTGAGGGTATTAAAGAAAGAGTGCAGCATAATACTTGCCTCTGTGTCTTTAATAAAATCATGACTTTCCGTCATGATAATTGTAAAATCCTTGAATTATATGCCGGAACTTCATTGGTGAGGCTGGGCCAGGAAGCACTGAAACTACGCTGCCGTACACTTCCCACACAGCTGGATGTCTTGTCTATAAGTCTCAAATCTGGACCAGATCTGTTGCTCATTGGGGCATGAGAGGCATTTGTGATGGCTCAAAAATTGGTTCGCCATCAATGCCACAGCACAAGGAGTAGGGGATAAGGAAAATATAATACAAGTTCAATCCGTTATTGACAATTAATAATGGCAGGACAGTACGTTTTCAGCTTTCCCCCCCCCCCTGTTTTTGTGCCAAGCCAAATAAAAAAAGATCATATCCATTAGGGACGACTTCTGATACACCAATCTCCTCACACAACAGGTTTGTGCAAGTTGTGCTGCATAGTGATACAAATTTGTTAAGCCCAATCTCCCCACCTGTTTGGGTTTATATAAGAGCTTTCTGGCTGTCCCCTCTCATATTATTTCAGATAAAATTGTCTATTCAGGATTAAAGACTGCCTATGTCGCATTTAAAAATAGCCACAGGGAGGTGTATACTCATTTTTCATTTCCCCTTTCTATTTCCATTGCCCACATCTTCTCTTTTTGAATGTTCCATATTGGGATTATTTCTCCAATGTTAGTCTTTCCCTGCTTTCTTCTAATACCCATGATGTTTTATATTGCATTGAATTGTTTTATTAAATGGATGAAAGCAATTTTTAGCATAAACTTTTTTGATAAAAAAATAAAACCCTTACAGGCCTGCATTGCATTCAGGTCAGTCCTGAAGTATGTATTTCTTATAAGTGCCATAACCAAAAATGACCAATGCACATATTCTCCTCAGTAACTGGGAGGCTGCACAGGAAGCCTGGCAGTTATTTGTTTTACCAGGGCTTCTATTGCTGCTTTGAAGTATAAAGGAGAGGTTTCAGATAAGATCAGTTGTACAGGCTCAGGCCCGCCTTCTTTGTAAATTTGCAGTGGATGAAACATGTGGAGTTTGTTTCAGGATAGAGCATCGGGAAGTAGTATTGCCACATAATGGTGTTAAAGTGTGTAGTGGGTAGCGTGTAGGGCCAACCATGACACCCCAGATGTTTGCAGACTTACTTTTTTTTAGTTAAGGGAGCACTATAGTGTTAGGAATACAAACCTGTATTACTAATGCTATAGTGCTATAGTGTTCCAGTGCCTGATTAGCTATTTACTTACCTTTACACGAGCAGAGACACTCCCTTGGTGCTGTCGCCTGTGCCTCCTCCTGCAACGTCCTCCGGCTCTCTAGCTGATATTCCAATCCAATGCTCCCCCTCTCTCGGCACAAACTCCGGTGCACTGGTATGCTTAACGCCCGAGGGGGCGTGTGGATCCCGCCGGTGGCCTTGCTGGTGGTAGGGCATTCAGGGGGAGACCCAGTGCGCCCAGGGCCCTCATGGCTTTCTGCATGTTGCTTACAGTATGTGCGGTGTCTCCCTTCTTGATGTGTAAAACATGGGTCGGGCCCCAGCAGTACCTGATGTGGTTAGCGCGTAGCACTGCAGTGAATTGTTGTAGGGATCTTCGCCACGTTAATGTCCCGCTTGAGAGGGTAAAATGACAGGGTCATGTCTTCAAAGGGGTATGCCGGCTGTTTCCTGTATAGTATAGTATTATGACCATGTGTGGTCCCATTGTACAGGTTATGTATCTATCCCAGGGGTCAGGTGGCTAATAAACTATCCATTAAAATTGTGACGAAGTGCCCTTCGCCACTTGTGCCTGGAGAGGACTGCTTGCCCGCCTCTTGCCCTGTGACTATGGCCCCTGGGATGTATTGCCCTTTAAAGACATGATTTGGGCATAATGGATTTGTGTTGTGCTGCTGCTGGCCCTTTAAGAACCATCTGGGGACATACTGTGGAGTTACTGGGTGGCCACCATTTCCTGTATCAGAAGCACATGGTGAGAACAATGGATGGCAGGCCATTTTAACTCACAGACACTGTTTGGACTTTTCAACACGGTGCCATCTTGCCAGTATTTGGTGCACAGAGACATTGTGCAGTGGTTTTGGACTATACAGCAGGGGACACATTATAAAGTGATTGTTTTTCATTTAGCCTGTATATGTTCTGCAGAATCTGCATTAAACTGTATTTTCCAAAGTACTGAACGGATCTGGGTTAATTTTGGATATGTGGTTAACCCAGATCCCCCGGTTCCAATGATATACTTTTTATGGGGTTATTGCATGTTTTGGGGTCCCTGTGTGTTTTATGAAACTGTATTATTTCTGGCCAGCAGATAATTGAGCTTTGTGTATTGTAGAAACTCAATTATCTAGCCTGGCCCAGAGGAGGAGTTTTGTGTTGCATAAATTGTGAGTTCTGTGTGCCAGTAAATAAGTCTTGTTCCAGCATTAAGCCTTGGCTCATGTTTGGGGGATTGGAGAAATACACTCTGGGGATTGCTATAATCACTATACTCCCCAAGGTATGATCACTAAGTTCTGCTAAGAGCTTGTTCCTGTTCCTGCTCTCTGGGGAAAGAGAGGTTCACCCACTGGAAGCTGGATCCTGGCCTTGGGTCCAGGGTGGGTGGAGACAGCAGAGACCCCAGCGCAGTTGCATCGCTGGAAGTGGGGTCTGCAGTGCTGATGGTGTCGGTTGGAGTGCTTGGAGTCCTCGGCAAGCGCTAGGAGCATCGATTGGTGGAGGTACTCAGTCGGAGTGCCAACGTTCCGTCACAAATATATTTATCTGGAAGCTTGTTGCTGCTTGAACCATAAGAGCGCTGTGCCCAGTATATTGTTATGACCATGTGTGGCTCCATTATACAAGTTATTTGTCTTCTATCCATGGGGTCAGATGTAAACTATCTACAGGCATACCCCGCTTAACATACACTCACTTTAAGTACACAGACATTCCGGCGCCTCTTCTGTCCGCGAGTGAACAGGAAATGGAAGGTTCTATTCTGGCCCGGAGCAGCTCAGTTCAGGGTCTTTGAGACAAGAACTTTTCACACCTTCTGACATGGCACAGGTTAATCATCTCACATTTATAATGTCTACTCCTAGCTGAACATATATATTTTTTCTGACCCTACATTGTCCATATTCTGCAATTGGCGCCATCCAGTGAAAGGGTTGACCCTGCCATCTTCTATGACTTAGCAGCTTAGCTGCATTAGCCACAATTCTGAGGATTCAAAGTTAAATCATAAATGCTTAAAGTGATGAAGAGGTGTTTCTAAACAAAGTGTGCAATTAAGCTGCTAACAAATACAAATTGGCACTGTATTGACAGAAAATGGCCCAGTGGGCAGGTTTATTTTACTTTTCCTCCCATTTTAAGGTTGTCAGATGAGTAAAACATTAAAGATAAACGGTACAATCTGGAATGAGATTTTTATTTCTACTGTTTGTTTTAACGGACTTAAAGCCCACTGGAAATCACTAAATAAATCACTGGAAATAAAATCACTGGAAATCTGCAGTATCAGTTATGCCTGTAAATTCCAAGATTTTACTATTAACATGACATAAAGTCATGATTTTATTAAAGACACGGAGGCGAGTATTATGCTTCTCTTTCTTTAATTTCCCTCAGCAGCGAAGAGAGATATATGTAAAGAAGTGAGAAAAATTAACATAATATTATCATATTCATAGTGCCACCAAAGGTATCCACCCCCTTAGTATATAAGGTGTAGCACTCCCTTCCTCTTCCTCTTTCCGTAGCGATCCGAAGACCAGTCAATAATCAAAACGATGAACTTGAACCGTAACTGGAAACAAAAACCTTGGATAGCATCCATACATCCATACTTTATGGGCAAACTGTGGAATTGTCTTCCAAGACTTCAACACTTCAATAGGAGTATTCAGGCTAAAAAGAGAGGAGAAATATGGTAATATCGTGGTTGTCACCTGATTGTAACATATACTTCAATGTAGGCAATTATTTGAGTCTGAATATATATATCCTCAACAGTCAAGACGTCATCATACAAGATAAGCAAAGTTCAAACTACATCCAACATGGTAAACCAACTTACCTGATTGACTCAGGAATCTAATATGAGAAATTTAACAAGTCGGAACCACTTAGTCTTATAACTGTCTGAACTATGAATCCCAATAGATCCACCCAGGGAGGGCGGGAGGGAATAATACTCGCCTCCGTGTCTTTAATAAAATCATGACTTTATGTCATGTTAATAGTAAAATCTTGGAATTTTATTAAAGACACGGAGGCTCCTATTATGCTCTTTTAAAGCTGAGCTATAATCCTATCTGAGAAATGTTGAATGGGTTTAAAATAAAAATTTCGGAATGTGGACTCTGTAGACCAATCTGCGGCTTTTAAGATGTCTTCCAATCGACATCCTACTACCGATGCTTTGGAGGCCATAGCGCCCCTGACAGAGTGTGGTGTGAAGACCGTGACATCTATCCCGGCTGATGTTAACAGCCACTTGATCCAACGGGCGAGAGTAGGTGTAGTTACAGGGAGATGTGGTTTCTTCAGAGAAATGAACAAAGGGCCGTCATTAGCTGAACGTAGAGTGGAAGTGCGAGATTCGTATTCCTTCAAGCACAGTATCGGGCATAGACTCGGCTGATCCGGGATCCTCGGATAAAAAACCTGTTTAGTCGATGATTTCGTTCTCCGTGAGATATCGAAAGACACTCCCTCCGGAGTGAACACACGGGCTTGCCAGTCCAAGGCCCTTACGTCAGATACCCGCTTACAGGATAGTAAACAGAATAGCATGAGTAATTTAGCCGACAATTGTTTTAATGACAATTCTGCGTTGGAGGGCCATTCTGCTAGGAGCT
Organism: Pelobates cultripes; assembly: GCA_933207985.1. Taxonomy (NCBI): domain Eukaryota; kingdom Metazoa; phylum Chordata; class Amphibia; order Anura; family Pelobatidae; genus Pelobates; species Pelobates cultripes. The sequence continues at coordinate 198,035,175 of OW240917.1, read as the reverse complement.
TGAAAACTATGTTGACGTCCCAAAAGGATCCATATCTAGGTTTAGGCGGACGTGAGAAGCGTATACCTTTGAGCAGGCGACAGACCAATGGATTCTGCCCGATTGGTAGGCCGTCCACGAGATCATGACCAGCCGAGATGGCAGATCGAAACATGTTGACGGTACGAAAGGCTTTTCCCGATTCGAACAAGTGTGTCAGGAAATCCAGAACCGTTTTCACAGAGGTTGATACGGGATCCACCGATCTTTCCAGGCACCAATTGGCCCATGTCTTCCATGCCGCAGTATATGCCCGTCGAGTTCCTGGTGCCCAAGCATTTGCCAGGAGTTGGGTAGTCGTTCTCGAAACTTCCGAGATTTCCCAAGGTCCCCGGAAAGGAGCCACGCCATCAGTCGAAGGAGTCCTTGTTCCACCATGTTGTGGTTCTCCCCTTCCGGATTGGTCAGCAGTGAGGGTTGGTCCGGTAACAGCCGTGGGCAATCGATCGCCATTTCCAGCAGGTGGGGAAACCAAGGTTGAGATCTCCAGCATGGTGTTATCAGAACCAAAGTGCTCCTGCAGCGTCGGACGTACGCCAGAGTTCGGGCAATCAGGTTGAATGGAGGGAAGGCATATGCTCGTCCCTTGGTCCAGTCCTGGAGAAAGGCATCCGTAGCCATGGCTTCTGGATCGGGTCGCCAACTGTAAAACTGAGGAAGTTGGGTGTTCAGTCTTGAAGCAAAAGGATCCACATTCAAAGGACCCCATAACTGATTGATCTTGTAGAATATCATCGGTTGAAGCCTCCAATCCCCCATGTCTCGCAGATATCGGGAGTTCCAGTCCGCGGTGTAATTGTCCAGTCCCGGTATGTGTTCCGCGGTTACGGACACCTTGTTCTGCAAGCAAAATTGCCAGAAGTCTCGAGCCAAAATAGCTAAGATGCGTGACTTGGTACCTCCCAGATGGTTTATGTATCTGACTGCCGAGACGTTGTCCAACTTGAGAAGGATCGAGCATGAAATTCCCTTGGGTGAGAGGCTGCGGATGGCAAAGGAGGCTGCCAGCAGTTCCAGCGAATTTATGTGCAGAAATGATTCGTCTACCGACCATCTGCCTCCTGTGGATATAGAGCCGCAACGCGCGCCCCAGCCATGTAAGCTTGCGTCCGACTCTATCACTAGGTCCGGGGTGGAACCGAAGATTGCTCGTCCGTTCCACGCTTCCATGTGAGTCAACCACCATTTCAGTTCTTCCCTGGACTCTACGTCTAAGGAGACGGTGGACTCGTATGACTGACTGTTCCTCAAGCAGGTTGCTTTCAGACGTTGAAGCGCCCGGTAGTGCAATGGTCCCGGGAAAATCGCTTGGATGGAGGCAGCTAGTAAGCCGATCATCCGTGCTAGTTGTCTCAGTGAAATGTCCGGCCGATTCAATAACCGCCTTATTTCCTTTTTGATGATGGAAATCTTTTCTGTTGGGAGGCATAGGATTTGTTGAACAGAATCGACTCGGAATCCTAGGAATTCCATCTGCTGAGAGGGTTGTAGCACCGACTTCTCCCAATTCACCAGGAAACCGAGGTTTTGGAGGAGGTGAAGGGTCCATGATAGGTGTGTTAGTAATAGTGAGCGTGTACTCGAGAGTATGAGGATATCGTCCAGATATATAATCAGACGAACTCCGTGTAACCTGAGAAAAGGCAACCACCGGTTTCAGTACCTTGGTGAAGCACCAAGGGGCGGAGGACAGTCCGAAAGGAAGGCAGGTGAAACGCCATTTCCTTGCTTCCCATCGGAATTGTAACAGATCCCTGTGATCTGCCGCTATCGGTATCGTGAGGTATGCATCCTGCAAATCGAGTTTTACCATCCAATCTCCCGGGAGGAGCAAATCTCGGAGGCAGTGAATGCCCTCCATTTTGAAGTGCCTGTACTGGACGAAGGCATTGAGGGGCCGCAGGTTGATAACCGGACGGACCCCCCCTCCTTTTTTCGGCACTAAGAATAGATTGCTTACAAAACCTGGTGTATGTAGAGGGATCTCCTCTATAGCGTTTTTGGACTGCAGTACCTTGATCTCTGCGGTTATGAGGTCGTGGTGTGACTTTGGTAAATGAGGCACGTGAGGTGGGGAGACCTGAGAGGGAAGATCTGTCAATTCTAGGTGGTAACCCATTATCGTCTGTAACACCCATACATCGGCTGTGATCAAGCGCCACGCTTGGTGGAACAACGCCAGTCTGCCCCCCACATTTATATGTGAAAAATGGGGAAAAATAGCACTTACCATAAGGGCGTTTTCCTGGGGGTGTTCCTCTGCCGCCGCGGGCATGCCAAGGTCTTCCTCGAGTGGGGAAGAATGGTGTATAGGCACGCTCCTGATACGGTCTTTGGGTGTTGGAGGAGCCTCTGCCCGGTCTGGAGAAACCTCGGGAATTGCGGCCGGATAGACGGCTCCTACCTCTACCGGCCCCGCCGAAAACCTTTTGGCTAAAGACTCGTTTGATGGACGATTGAGCTTTGTCCAGGGCCGTGAAGGTCTTCACGTATGAGCCCAAATCCTTAACAAAGGACTCACCGAACAACAGTCCTTTAGCTGAAGCCCCAGGTTCAGTGGAAGCCATGCTAGCTAGCTTAGGCTCGATCTTGAGCAGGATAGCTTTCCTGCGTTCAGTAGATATGGCTGTGTTAGCGTTCCCGATCATACACACGATTCGTTGAAGCCAGCCAAATGCAACTTCAAAATCCAGGTCAGTCTCACCTGACTGGGCTGCCTCTAGTAGCTCATATAATTTTGTGACCGGGCCCAGTGTGTCCAGGAACTTGTCCTGACAGTTGCGGAGAGAATAGTCAAGTCCTCTCTTAGGCTTCCAGCCGGTTTTAGCCAGGAATTGGACTATCTGAGGGTCCACTTCGGGGGTCTTAGCCACCGCATCTGGCACAATGGGACGTGGGCATTCTGCCCTTAATTTATTGCGACCCTCTTGGGAGAGGGACTTACGCACTCTGAGTGCTAGGTACTGAGCGATATGCTCTGGGGGCTCCCATTCAGCGGAGCGTGGATGTCTTAGGTTATCCGGGTCAAATGAAAGTACCTCTTTAGCATCGTGGGTAGCGTCAGACCCGGGCGTCTCTAGCTGAGTCTCTGCATGAGCTGGCGCTGACGGGAACTGTTTCCCTTGGAGGCTCTCGCTCTCTGAAAACTCATCCTCGTAAGGATCAGAGTATTGGACATCCGACCCCTCATCGCCTTCATTGTCTGAGTCAGACATGGTATCATGGGCCCGCGCCCGTTTCCAATCTCTGGCCGCCGTAGCCCGGCCAGTAGCTCTACTGCGCGGTTGTTGCGCGCCATCACAGACAGCCTGAGGCGTGTCAATCAATGCAGGACGAACCTGCGTGGGGGGGGGTTCTTGAGGATGTTTGCGCTTGCTAAGCGCCTTGCGCCCTAGTAATGCCCCTTCAGGGGCTGCCTGCGGTACCGCAGGGGCAGAGAGAGGATGGGCCTGTCGGAGAGCCTGGGTAATAGATTGGGAAATGGTCGAGGACATGGCCCCCATGGCTGATTAAATGGCCTTGGTGATAGAGCTGGACATAGTGGCGTCCAATAGGCTCTGGAAGTCCTCCGAGCCCATGAGGCTAGGGTCAGCCTGTGGGTCAGGGCCAGATGTGCGCCCAGAGGGACTAAGGTGGCTAGGGGTAGCATCACCAGCAGACTGCATGGTGAGACAGTGAGTGCAAGTGAGGAAAAACAAGAAAAAAGTGACAGGCAGGGTTGATTAACCCAATACAGGAGAGATAAGGCAGTAGGTCAGAGAGGACTGGTCACAGATTACCCCGTCTGAAGTAAGCAGAGGAGCAACGAAGCGTGCTGGTCAAGAGAAATTCCGGTACCGCGGAAAAAACTAGTTAAAATGGCCGCCGGCAGGGCCGGCGACAGAAAAACCAACAAAATGGCCGCCGCGAGCGTACCGCGCATGCGCGGCGCCCGCGATCGGCATAAACGAAAGCGAAAGTAAAAAACCGCCGCGCGGCCGAGCAGAGCCGGCGGCGTATACAAGCAGGGAGCCGGGAACCGAGCGAGGTAGCCCTCTGGTAAGCCCTCGCTGCGGATTCCCGGCTAACAGAGAGGTTGGCACAGGCAAGAGAATTAGGGAGAAAAAACTCCCACCCAGAGGTGGGGAAAGGGTAAAGACCAACCTGCCTAGCAAGGCAAGGTGGGGTAGACAATACTGAAAAAAGGAAATCACATAAATGCATACAGGGACAGAAACCCAGATAATAAAAGGCTAATGGGAGCAATAACAACAATAAAAATCCCTGAGTAGGGATAGTATACAAAATCCCACAATGAATAATCAAATATAATGGAGCAGAGAAAATGTACTTAGCTGGTCTGAGGGAGCAGCGAAGAAAGAGGAAGAGGAAGGGAGTGCTACACCTTATATACTAAGGGGGTGGATACCTTTGGTAGCACTATGAATATGATAATATTATGTTAATTTTTCTCGTTTCTTTACATATATCTCTCTTCGCTGCTGAGGGAAATTAAAGAAAGAGAAGCATAATAGGAGCCTCCGTGTCTTTAATAAAATTACTATTGCAATGCAGTACATGCATTGGGAAGTGAAAAAAAGGTATTGCTTCACTTTAAGTACATTTTCGTTTTACATACAGGCTCTGGTCCCATTGTGTACTTAAAAGTGGGGTATGCCTGTATTAATATATTTATCTGGAAGCTTGTTTAGAATCTTTAGTAGAGGAAATATATCTTCCAATCTTCAGACTTCAGACAGGGTTGTATAGCTGCTGAAAAGTTTCTGGATACCAATTGCCTGCTTTTTTTTTTTTTTTAACACATTTAGTGCCAGAAATACAGCACCCTCTCTGGAACTATAAATGTTGATTCCTGATCATACCTGGCGGCATTTCCTCTGGGTTTGCTTCTCCTCTCACATGAGTAAATGCTGCAATGTATAATGATCAGAAAAATAAAATTATGGTAAGTATGAAATAATTTTCCATATTGATACCTGTCTAAGCATAAAAAAATAGGTAACCTTCCCAAACTCTCATGGCCATGTAATTTAGCTGATCCCTTTCATATTTTGCATTTATATGATTACATAAGAGCTTACTAAACAGTGATTTCTCTAAAAATATTTTATAGGTTAACAAACTGTTTCAATATATGGTAAGTCAGGCTTTCATGCAAAATGTTATAAAATTATAAAGCACAATTCTAAAATCTGTACATTATGTAAGCCTAACCTCTAGCACAGGGCTGTGGAACGTGAGCCACCGATTTAGGTCCGTAGCAATGTTAGCTGTTCTTCCTGTGCGGTCACTCTGGGAAAGAAGCTAAGAGGCGGTGATGTAGCAGCTGGAATCAGGAACCCCAGGTAGGGGCAGTGTGCGGATATGTCTTGAAGCTGGTGTAAAGCTTGGCGGCTGAATATAGCGCCAGACTGGGGACTCAGAGATGGCAAGGAAGCATAGACTGACATATGGTCACTCACAATGCACTGCATACTGCACCAGGAGTCGCCAGCCACATAAACTGTGAATGTACAATAGTATGTGCATACAGAGGCGTAACAAGAAACCAAAGGGCCCCAGTTGCGAAGACTGCCCTGGGTCCCCCCATGCATCTTACACCGACCCTCCATGTGTTTCATTCACGCCCCCCAGTTACTCCATGTGTTTCATTCACGCCTCCCAGGTGGGTGAGTGATAGGCATTGGGGGAGTTATTTTGAGGGTGGCAGGATAAAGGGGGTGAGAGTTTGTGTGTGTGGGGGGGGGTGACAGATATACAGATAAACACTGACACATACACTGACACATACAGATAAACAGACAAACACACTGACATACATGCAGATACACACAATATAACACAATATACGGATACATACACGGACACACATGCTGATAGACAGACACACAGAATGATACACATTAAGATACACAGAATGACACTTCAACAGATACAAACAGTGACACACATACAGATACTTAGGGGCACATACTGACACACATGCAGACAATCAGATACACATACATACAGACAAACAGACACACATGCAGATACACATACAGACACATATGCAGAGAAAAAGATACAAATACAGACAAACAGATACACATACAGCAAACATGTGGATACAGAGACACACTTAATGACAAACATTCAGATACACAGAATGACAGATATATAGGGGTACACACTGACACACATGCTGATACACCTGGTTGGGTGGAAGATTTCCAGAGAGCCCCAAGTCAAGCTTTGGTGACTGGGACTGAAGCGTTCCAGGGTACCTGAAAGCAACTAGTAAGCAGACTTGCCGGAGGTACTCGGTGTGCAATTTGGTGAGTGAGGGCAGTGGTGGAGGCCCATCGGGTCATTGTGGGACTCCGGAAATTTCTTCAGAGGCCCAGTCACCCTTCAATAGTGCAACAGACCGGGACCCTGTCACAGCATTATTCCCCCCACTAAACCTGCTGGAGGAAGTGAGTTCAGGTCACTTTCTCGGCTTGCTGAAAGCTGTGCGGGAAGGCAGGAGCAGGTACACACACACACACACACACACACGAGAAGGTAGGGAAAATTAAAACTATGGCTAAAGCTATGTTAATTGTTACTTATATGTGTGTATGTGTACCTATGTCTGAATGAAGCCCAGGGAACAGCAAAGCTAAGTGAAGTGGGCTTTGGCTTAGTGGACTAGTTTAATTCTGTTAGCGGTGGGCCTAGTTCGGCCATTAAATAGCGGCCATTTTTAGAGAGACATTTTAAATTGAATTCCCACTTACTACTTGTTGTCCAGCAGCACATTGGTGTGGAATTTGTGTCTTTTGTCTTCCAGGTTCCATGGATGCAGACCGGGATGTGGAGGCCTTCATTGCCAGTTTCCAGGTGGCTGTGACAGACCGCGGTGTGGCCTGGATGCAGGAGCGGTTGGGGACTTCGATTGGAGCAGCAGGAGCCTCTGGGAGTGTGTGCTCATATCTGTGCCAGTGTGTGTATCACTGTGTGTAGCTGTGCCTACATCCCAGCATTGAAACACCAACACTGCATACATGTACACCAGCATTCAAACATGCGAACAGTCCTGAATTCAAACACCATTACTAAAAAGACACACCCCTGCATTTAAACGCACACACAAATACATCCCTGCTTTCGATTGGCAACAGTACATAAACATACAACTGAATACATATAGTAAAAATCAAAGAAAAAAAGTTACCTGCGCTCTCTCCCATCACTCCTGGGCGGCAGCAACAACCACAGTACACATCAGCTACAATACATATAGTAAAAAAAAAAGGAAAAAAAAAAAGGTTACCTGCGCTCTCTCCTTAATCCCTATGTATATTTAAAAAAATGGAGGTCATTTAGTTACTTCAATGACCACTGGAGAGAATGCCCACCTGCCAACATCAAGGCAGACCCCCCCTAGACGGGTCCTACTCTGACCCTTCACCTTGCTTCCTTGAGCTTCTGGCAAAGATATCTCTAATGAGACAGAAAGGGGTATTTTGTATATACACCCCTATATACTTATTAACCCTTAATAGGGAACAAATGCCAACACTGCACACCATTTGAAGCAATAAATGCCATTTAAAACATAATGTGAAGTTATTCTTCATGCCCACTCTTTTTCTTGTTTGTATGTATAAATTTTACGTCCCCACTACTAACTCAGTGGACATTTGGCCCTGCAGAACAAACAAGTTTAACAACCATGCTCTAGCAGATGTATAGATTCTTATGGTTATATTTAATTTATAGATTACAACTATGAGACTGTTGTGCACACATCTGCATCAACCCATAATGCCAATATCCCATCATCCATCGAGGTGGCTAATTTGGAGGAGAAAACAACAGATAAATATAACTTTTAATGTGCACCTTTCTCATCTATTACACTTGTGTAAGGTAGACCATACAATTTAACTTCTGCCTGAAGCAGACTTTGTTATCCACATTTTTTGAATGGACCACTTTAAATGCTGTGGAAGTTAGGGCTTCCAGAGTGCCTGTGTTAGAGCTCAACGGCTCCATGGAATCTTTGTAAATGGGCTATTAGAGAATTATATTTTAAAAGATGTTAGTGTAAGCGCGTTTGTAAATTTTCCTAGGTGTGTTCAATGCCAGATCTGTGATCGTACATTTCAACATTGTTTATCAAAATGCGATTTTTTTCTAAGACTGTTGCTCCTCATTTAAGGCACTGATTCATGCCAAAACGGTCTTCTAACCTATACTTTTTTTTCCCGCAAGTGAATCTGCCTCTGAGAGTTTATCAGAATTGGGACTCCATGTCTCATGTACTGTTTATTGCTTGTATCTTGATATAAAATGAGGGCCACACCCATTTTATTCTAGGTTAGTATGGTGTCTAAAAATAATTTCTCTCATAACGAGACGACAGTGACTGCGTCTGTAGAAGCTGTAATTGTGTGTTAGTGAAGCCTGGTTTGACACACTGTCCTCATTTAATTACTGTCACAGTACACAAAAGAAAGATAGTACTTTCAGAGACCTATCCCAATTCCCTCACTATCTGGCTCTGTGAGCAAAATGAAGCAACATATTGACCTAATACAATCAGTACAGTAGATGACATGACTGCTGACTCCTTCGATCACCAAATCCCGTTACCCTTCCATTCCCAATAAGTAAGGCAACACCATGTTAAATGGGTAAGGGCAACGGCCACAGCTTTATTTAAACCAGCAAAACCAAATACTGTCACAGCTGCTGGTTTTACCCAGCAGACAGTTACACTTTAAACTTCTTCCAGAGCCTCTTCAGCCTGTCCTTCGTCATCAGCCAAATTCAGGCTGCAACTCCCCAAGCCCATCCGGGCATTATTCATTTACCAAACTTGCTGGCGCAGGAAACCCGCCACCGAAGACCCCCACCCCTACTAGAGGGAGGGGGGACACGTCCCCCAAAGCCAGCGCCTGTAATTATTGATTGTAATCCCATATTAAATGTATCCAAACCAACATGAGTAAGATGTACCAAATCAGTACGCAGAGAATTATGGTTCTCCTTCTAATTCAACATGAGGAATCACCAATCCACCCAAGCATTGTACGAATCATGATATGGTCATGTTGAAGCGACATCCACCTCACTATACCCCTTTTTGCGTTGCGCGCTCTTGACCCAGGTAATTACCACCAGCGGGGATCAGCAGAATCAGCAATATAACTGGTTCCGTCACATATCGCCAAAGCGATCACTCCAAATAAAATTGCTGACAGCGCAACCCCCTGATCCTACACCACCTAATATTGACCTGGTGATGAGTAATCGCAAGATCCGGGTCATACGACCTCTGGTCTACCTGACAAGCTGCCCAATAAATAAAAGAATGCTCAAGGATCCAAACATATAGAGAATATCTAGCAATAAATAAATAAACCGAGCATTAAACATAACCAGGCACCTATAAAAGCACCTTTTAAAAGCCGAATATACAATCGAAAACCTGCTTGATTCCCAGTGACCTAGCAACCAAATGGAAGAGTCTGACAGACCTACCCTGCTTGCCTGCAGAGTCAGACCAATGCGGAATGAATGAGTTGAATAACCACTATCATCCACTCCTAACAAGCGCAATACAGTATTATCCACTCCTATTGAGTGCAACACGAACATAAATACTCTAGTGAATTGATAAGAACCCATATGCATGCACTGGAACGAATCTCCAAATTGTGGTCGCTCCAATCCTAATCATTCTACCACTACCCATTTGATCAGTATTACATCGCCAAATAGAAATTCCACTTTTTTAAACTAAAGAAGAGGTGACTGAGCTCTAGACCTCCACCAATCTGCCAACCCATGGAGTTGCATAAAAACACACAGAAAAGACCACCCGAAACAGAATTGCCTCCAATGGGGAAACATAAATAGCAGGCAGGATCCCACCTATGTCTCCCAGCAAGTGCTCAAATACAAATACAAGGTGCCCAACGACCGCCATCAGTTTGTCTCCAACAGTGCAATACCTGAACCACAAATGCTTTAGTCACATCTTCCCCTCACATAAAGTGCATTAAGATTGAAAGAGCTGACATACCCTGTTCCACTGACACGGATGTCCCTCGATGCTGCAAGTCAGAAAGAAAGGCTAAGTGAATAACAACCTACTTTCTGAAGAAGACCAACCAAATTGATCCCACACTGTCAGGTATGCTGCCCAAGACTTAGGAGACAGGGACCTTTCAATCAAGTCAGTCAAGTTCCGAAACTGAGGTTCCAGAAGCATTCAGGGCCCTCCACAAGCCTCTGGAGTCATCTCCTGAAATTCATCCTACTGGAAGCGAGAAAGCGAGAAGGCAATACACTAGACACCTGGCACCTGCACTCAAACCAACAGTCGCAAAATCTCAAAGATAACTGGTTAATGACTTGAACCGAACTAAGGTTATCTGTACGGAAAAGAACAAGCTGAGACCCAGAGCTTGACCGACACTACAATAGGGAATAGCTCCAAAAAGGAATCTGACCACCCCAATGGCCCACACATCATAGCCCTCAGAAAAAAAGCACCAAAACCAACCAAGCCGCTGCCTTTGTGAACAGCTCAAAGGCCAAGTTAGACACTGTTTAACTGTGCCAAAATGTCTGACCACTGTAACACACAAGAAACAAGACTCCAAACTCCCAAAAGGCGAGTAAAGTTAAGGTAGAGGAATACCAACCACAGCCAAGGAAAGTCAGTGACTGAAAGCACGCCCATGGGCATGACCTACAGCCAAAATTCAAATGGCCCTGTAGTGATTGCAGAATTCAAATAGCCCAATAGGGAGCCCCTCGAACCTGATCCACTAGAGATGACAACCTGAAGCTTGGTCTCCGGCAAGTGAAACACTTTATTAGCCAACTCTAAATCACCAGGAAGTAATAATCGTACTAGGGCCCTCCGTTTTCTCCACAGCCTCTGGAACCCCAAAATCCACCATAACCCTATGAAAGTGGAACAAGTCCGTACAAACCTGAGAACCCGACTAGTGGAAAAGAGATTGACAAACTGCTACACTGTGAGGAATTAGCCCAACAAAGAAGGAAAGGGGAAGGGGAAAGAAAAAGAAGAAGGAAAGGGGAAGGAGAAAGGGAAAGGGGAAAGAAAAAAGGAGAAGGAAAGGGGAAGGGGAAAGAAAAAGAAGAGGGAAAGGGGAAAGAAAAAGAGGGAAAGGGGAAAGAAAAAGAAGAGGGAAAGGGAAAAGAAAAAGAAGAGGGAAAGGGAAAAGAAAAAGAAGAGGGAAAGGGGAAAGAAAAAGAGGAGGGAAAGGGGAAAGAAAAAGAAGAGGGAAAGGGGAAAGAAAAAGAAGAGGGAAAGGGGATAGGAAGAAAGAAAGAACAGCCCGACACCCACGCCACGATCCATTCCAACAAGGAACTGAAAACAGCAAAATAAAAATAAGAAATTGAACAACCCATGAGAAGGCACATGTCGAATAAAAATTACCCTGAAACTGACACCCCAACAGATGAAAACAATCTGGGTAAACTGGCAGCAACCGAAAAGCCGACTGGGTATCAGACGTCGTCAATAGGGCAACCAAGTCCAAAGCCTGATCGAAAGAAGCGTATCGCACCCGACAGTCCTCCTTAATCCCATCATGAACTGAGGACCCCGATGGGTAAGACAGATTTCTGCCATACGCCCCAGCTCCACCGCCTTCCCTAGCTCGGCTGCCAGGACCCCCTCCTTACCCCGAAGGGAAGACAGGTTAGGCGCAATGACGCCTTCCCCGATGGAGTAAACAGGAACACCTGAGATAGAGTGTGAGCCACGGCACCAGTCACTCCGCCCTCGCTGGCGGCCTCTCCCCGAGGAACGTCATCCTTGGACGCCGACCTCGGGCGGGATTTTCACCTCTTAAAAACCAACGGAATGCTGGGTGAGGCCCACCACAGTAGGAGCACTCATGCTTAAACCTACAACTGCTGTACCCTTTGCAGTGGCTCTCGTTAAGAGCCAACAGATGCCCTTCTTGTGACGAGTCAACGCTCCTCCGGAACTGACCGGCGGCCGACAGAAAGTAAGATGCAGACGGATGACCGGATTAATGAGAAGCAACCACAGGTTTCCATCTTGCACACCAAAATCCAGGTTTGGTCTAACCGCCATATTTTTTTTTTTTTTCTAAACTGCCGGTCGTATTTAAACCAGCATTGCCCCCTGTACACCTTATAAGCCCCCAAATCAAGTCCAAATAAAAAAACAGTGACAGGGCCTTTTCCGGAAACCTAAAATAGGATGCTAGGATAGGTAGCAAATCCTTGCAACCAATTCTCAAAGGGAAGCTGCTTACCTTTTTCGCCCTCAGCCTCTATCCGCCGACTCCTTGTCAAACGGGACCAAGGAGAGTAGGTCCACACACTCACCCTTAAGTATCTTTTCTCTCACCTCCAAAGACACATGTAACCCCAGGGGGGCAATGTCACAGACAGGTCCCCCTGAAGTACTCACCTCACCTGTACCTGAATGGGGAGCCCCAGAGGGAAGTGCTGAGCCCTGTGCGTCGCCCGCTGCCCCAACGGTCCCCACAGGCGCCAACCGGCCAAGCACTAAACGCAGCAATTGCGCCAATTCTTTGACCCTACCCCACTAGCCCTGAGTCTCCACTAACTCCTGCCAAGCGCAAGCGCACTCCAAATCACGGTTCAGGAGAAGGGGGTCTCTCTATCCCAGGTTCCAATTCCATTCTTCTTGCTGTGAGGGTGCTGTTCTGCTGTTCTGCCAGGGGAGCGGAGGCTCACACTCCAGGGAGTTCCGGGCATGTGGAGGGGAATCCTGCGTCCCTCCCTGGTGTTCCTTGGCCTCCGGTCCAGAAGCCGTCAAAATCCTCCAAAGACCAGTTTCCACCCGCTGGCCTGCCCTACTTGCCAGGGGCCAGCGGTGCTCTGGGACTTCCGGGTTCGGCGGAGGCCTGTGACAACATGCAGACATCACTTCCGCAGCCACCGGAAGAGAAGGGTGAGGACTGCGGGACCTCACCTCGCATCCGCCGTCATCTTGGGGACCGCCATCTTGCCGCCCAGGCCCAGCCACCTCGACTTCCACAGCATCTGCAGTCTCGAACGGCGGGCCCAATGTCCACTCCTGGTCTGCACCTCCTGCACCAGCCCCTCCTAAGCAGCCTGCTCGCCCTGGAGCAGCGAGTTGAAGGATTTATCCCAATGGGTAACCTGGAAGGAAGGCCTGCAATAGGATAAGCAGGGCCTCCATAGACAACAGGGGTGTGGGCCATCCTGTACTCTCAGTAGAAGAAAAGTAATTTTTTTTTTGGAGAAACAGCACTGCCAGGTTCCCTCAGGGAGGGACACTCAATTTTATTACAGACACGGAGGCTCATATATGCAATCTCATTCTTATTACCTGCAGCAAAAATAGTTGAGAGAAAAACGAAATACATTTAACAATAACATTTAGATCTGCCTATGAACAGTGGCAGCCAATCATGTCACGGTGTCCCTTCGAAAGGAAGCTGTCATATCTTGCTCCTCCTCTTTCTTGCTGCTCCCTCAGACAGTTAAGTACCCATTTTCTTCAGTTTAATATTGTATTTTATTTTGGTTGGCTGGTGTATGCCCAGACCACCCTCACCGAGGTACCGGTGATTTGGGGGACCTCCCTGAGTTCCCCTTTACCTCTGTTCTCCCACTGTCATTCCCTCCTTCATTCGCGGCTTCAACTGCATTGGGGAGCCGGCGGTCTCCCCTACCTTGGGAGAGCCACCGCGCTCGGTTTAATTAGCCGCAGGAGTTTTTCCCTGTGCGGCTGGTTTCACACGCTGTCAGACCAGCCGCGGGCTCTGTGTGCCGCGAGCCAGATCATGGAAGCGGGCACGAGCCCTGGAAGATTGGCCGGACTCCGACCGGAGTGAGGAGATGGAGGTTTCCGACACCCCTGGCTACGCCTCCTATGATGAGGCAGGGTCTGAGAGAGAGAGAGAGAGACAGACACACCTTTTGAACTGGGAGCCCAGAAGGATCTGACCTCCACAGCGCTTGGGTCGGACGCTGCTCCGGGGGAGGCACAGGGACAACCCCTGTTCGACCTGGAGGACTTGCGCAACCAGCGTTCCGCGGAGTGGGAGCCGCCCACACACATAGCAAATTATCTGGCGCTGCGTATGCGCACGCCACTGTCGAAGGAGGGACGCCAAAAACTCAGGGCAGAATGCCCCCGCCCTATCGTGTCCAATGAGGCCTGTAAGACCCCAGAATCTCCCAATTTTTAGGGAAAAACGGGCTGGAAACCCAAGAAGGGCCTGGAGTTTGCACTTAAAAATTGCCAAGATAAAATCTTGAAAGTGACTGGCCCATCATCTAACCTCTATGAGCTATTAGAATCCGTAAAAGCGGGAGAAACCGCCATGGATTTCGATGTGGCTATAGGGTGGATTCAGCGCCTGATTTGCCTGTTGGGTAACACCAATACGGCTATGGCGACTGAACGCCGCAAAGCCATATTGTTAAAAAAAAATTAAACATAAATAAAGAGACCCTAAACTGTTATCTATGGCGGTTACGGAGTCTGGCCCGGCTGCAAAGGGCATGCTATTTGGGGATTCGTTTGTCAGGGACCTGGGCACGTATGTGAAAACCTTTACGGCTATTGGCAAGACGCAAACCAACCTAAAGAGGGTGTTCGCGCCCAAGGTTTTTGGAGAGGCCTGGAGATCCAGGAGCCGTCCACCCGGCCGAGGCTATCGGGGACAATTCAGAGCCCCCAGTGGTTCCCACCACTTTCCAAGATACTCTCCGGAGTACAAGCCATCCCCGTTCTTCCCCTCAAGAGGAAGGCCGTGGTAGCCACGGGTCTTGAGAGGAGGAGCTGCATCGGGACCGCGGCCCTATGGTAAGTGAACTATGTACCCTTTTCCCCCAGGCAAAGGTGTGTGGAAGACTGGCCAATTTTGCCCATGTGTGGCACATGTTTACATGAGACCGGTCGGTTCTCCAGGAGGTACAGGGTTACCAGTTAGACCTACTGGCCGCACCCATACAGCCCATGGCCCCAAGAAGGCTATTGCTCCCCCGCGATCAGGCTATATTGATTTTCCTAGAGATTTCAGAACTGGTTGCCAAGAATGCAATCCAACATGTCCCGTTAAACCAACATGGATTCACGAGCACCCTATTCCTAGTGCCAAAAAAAGGGGGCGGCGTACGCCCAGTGTTAAATCTTCACCCATTAAATGCTTTCCTTCAGTATCAACACTTCAAAATGGAGGGCATTCACCGCCTCAGAGATCTACTCCTACCGGCGGATTGGATGGTCAAATTGGACCTGCGGGACGCCTATCTGACAATACCCATCGCGGAGGAATACAGAGATTTATTACATTTTACCTGGCAAGGAAAGAGATGGCGCTTCTCATGCCTTCCATTCGGTCTCTCCTCGGCACCGTGGTGCTTCACCAAGGTGATGAAGCCAGTGATAGCCTTTCTCAGATCACGAGGGGTCAGACTGATCATATACCTGGACGACAGCCTCCTCCTCGCCAGCTCACCATCCCTCCTACTTACCAACTTGGATTGGTCACTACACCTCCTACAGAACTTGGGTTTCCTCATCAAGTGGGAGATGTCAATCTTAGACAAAACACAAGACATGGAATTTTTAGGCTTTCAAGTCAATTCCATTCAACAGGTCAAGGCCATAAAAAAGGAGAATCAGGCGACTCTTACGAGCCCCAGACTTATCAGTATGACAACTGGCATGAATCATAGGTCTGCTCGCCTCATCCATCCAGGCGATTTTTCCAGGGCCACTGCACTACAGAGACTCAAGGGCTCCTACCACACATATGAACCGTGACTCACTCTCTACGCGGAGTCCAGGGAGGAGCTAGCTTGGTGGCTCGCCCACATGGATGCCTGGAACGCAGGGCGATATTTGGGGCAACACCAGACTTGATTATAGAGTCGGATGCCAGCTCACACGGCTGGGGCGCAGCACCGGCGGCAGATGGTCGGAGGAGGAAACATGGCTCCACATCAACTGCTTGGAACTCCTGGCGGGATCATTCGTCATCCGCAGCCTTACACCGACCAACATCACCTGTTGTGTCCTACTCAAAATGGACAAGGTGTCAGCGGTGAGATACATAAACCACTTGGGGGGCACAAAATCGAAGATGTTGGCTCTCCTCGCCAAAGAGTTTCAGCACTTCTGTCTCCGCAACAACATCTCTGTGATTGCAGAACATATTCCTGGACTGGACAACTCCACGGAAGATTGGAACTCCAGATACCTCAGGGACTCGGGAGATTTGAAGCTACACAGACAGACTTTTCTCCAACTGCGAACACTGTGGGGTCAGCTGGACATCGACCTACTTGCTTCTCGCTTGAACACGCAACTTCCGAGGTTTTACAGCTGGAGACCAGACCCGGAAGCTCTGGCAGCCGAAGCATTCATACAAGTGTGGCCACAGAAAAGGCACTATGCATTCCCACCATTCAACCTCATACCTCGGACTCTCATCCATCTCAGGCGGTACAGATGTTCCTTGGTATTAATTACCCCAATGGATTTCCCACAATTGCTCCCGAACCTGCCGGAGTTGCTGACCGACCCGGATGGGAACTCACACGACCTAGTGGACAGAGGTCTGTTACGCCTCATAGCTTGGATCCTTTCAGGGGACCCTGGATCATCCCTGAAGTTCCACAGTAAACTCTCAGACATTTGGCAGAGGCGTGGGCACCAGGCACTAGAAACGCTTTCAGCATGTAGATCATGGTCTAGCTGGTGCCTGGCAAGGGAAGTAAATCCCATATCTGCTCCTCTGAATAAGATATTGCATTTCCTCGCATCTATGTTTGAAGCAGGCAAAGCATATCGTACGATAAATGTATCGGCTATATCAGCAGGTCACCAGGGGTTTATGGGAAATAGAGCAGGAAACCTTCCTTGACTTGACGACTCATGAAAGGGATTAGATTGTCGAGACCAACAGCCAGGTATTCTGCTTTCTGGGACGTCATAGTACTCAATTTCTTGGACACGTGGCCGACGAATCGAGAACTCACTTCAGAAACTTTCAGCGAAATTGCTCATCCTCCTTTCTTTAATCGCATGTAAACGGGTTTCAGATGTCAGTGCCCTTGACTGGAACACCATCACCTTTCAATCAGGCAGAGTTTATTTCAATATTTCAAGAAGAACTAAGACATCAACTAAACAAGTGTTCTATCCAGGATTTCCTAGCAAACCTAACCTGTGCCCAGTACTGTGTCTGAAGGCCTATCTGGATTGCACGGCTCCTTCGGTCTTCACAGGAAAGCACATTATTTGTTTCCCTTTGGAAACCACATCTCCCAGTCTTATCCCCCACATTGGCCCGCTGGACAAGATGGATGCTCTCTACAGCCGGGACAGATGTATCGAGTTTTTCACCTCATTCTGTACGTGGGGCTATGGCCTCCAAGGCTTCGACGATAGGTTGTTGTTTGGAGGATATCCTGAAGGCGGCCAACTGGTCGAATGAATCTATGTTTAGGGACTTTTACTGTCGCCCTATCGAACATTTTTCTTCACGGATTATTGATCAGCTTTGAAATTGCATATACGAGCCTCCCTGTCTAATAGAATTCCAAAATTTTACTATTTACATGACGTAAAGTCATGATTTTATTAACGACACGGAGGCGATTATTATTCCCTCCCGCCCAGCCCGAGCAAGGTGGATACAGTTATACCTTTACTTGCTCGAGAACTACGGTAAGTCGCATACAGCATGATTGAGTTCATAACACTGTTTAAACATATTTAAGGTAGGATACGAACGGTTTTGGTTAACAATAGAGTATATGGATTCCTGATTATATTGATTAGTGATATGAAAAAAGTTTGAAGATGGGATTTTACCATATATTTCGTTTTTTTCTTACAGCCTGAACGGAGGATATGGATAGTGTTGTTGTTGACTTCTTGGATATTATTTAGTTCGGTTCTATGGAAGGTCACAGACAGAAAGAGGAGGAGCAAGATGTGGCAGCTTCCTTTCATAGGGACACCATGACATGATTGGCTGCCATTGTTCATATACAGATTTAAATGTTATTGTTAAAAGAATTTTGTTTTTCTCAATTATTTTTGCAGCTGAGGGAATAAATAAGAAAGATTGCATATACTCGCCTCCGTGTCGTTAAAAAAATCATGACTGGGGGGCGGAGCCTAACTGCAAGAGCGAGCGGTCGCATCAAACGAGAGCTCCGGGCTAGAAGTGGAAAATCGGGGAAAACACCTGCTCAATGGACCCCCAAACGAAAGCCAGGGCTCCCTGCGCGTCCCCAACAAAATGGGACGGAAAAATAGAAAAACAATCACGGACAAACCGTCCTCGGGGCTTACTATAGGGGATATGTGGAGACAGGCACGAGGCCCAAGCGGATCCAATATGGCGAAACTCCACGGAGGCTGCTCAGACTTCTCTGAAGAAGAATCTGGAGAGGAGTACCTACCAACACTTGCAGCGGGACAACCCCCACAGCAGCACAAACCCAACCCGGACTCCTCTCCGGTAACAACAGCGGTCTTAAAACAACTACTCAATGACCTCCAAACGACACTGCAAAAGGACATCACAGCGGTGCGGGGAGACCTGAAGGGCCTGACGACCCGCATGGGTGCCCTCGAAAAGACATCCACAACCAACACCAAGGCTATTGGGGAACTTCAGCGGGCTGTAAGCGACCTGCAAACAAAACAGCGCAGACACGAACTCCGCCTCGCGGAATACGAGGACGCTAGGCGGAGAACCAACCTGAAGGTACGTGGGGTCTCGGAAGCAACACCCGATGCAGAGCTCCCGCAGCTAGTCAAGCAATTGCTCGCCGACATACTGGCGCCCTCACACGTCCATAGCATTAGCCCTGAACGCATCTTCAGGATCCCCAAGCCACCTAGAGCGCCGACCACGGCCACCAGGGACTTAATTATTACCTTTCGCAACACCCAGGACAAAACGACAATCCTTAAAGCCCTTAGGGGTAAGACACCCCTCCAATTCAACAACATGACACTAAACTTCTTCACTGACCTCTCGAACGAGACCCTGGCATGGCGACGCTCCTTCCAGCCACTCACCGCACTACTCCGAAGGCATGACCTTCAATACAGCTGGTGGCCTTCCCATACGCTCACTGTACAGCAGGGAACGGAATCCCACAAGCTACAGGACCCAGCCGACGCAGCGCAGCTACTGCAGGCCTTGGGCCTACCTCCGGACTCCCTCAATCAGGTAGCCCAACAAGGCATCAACTCACCACAGCACTCCTGGGACCCGACGAGAACAGTCCCATTCATACCCCAGGGACTAACACCCGACCCATACGTAGCGGTCACTACATAAACGGAGAACGGCGATTTTAAAACCAGCCGCACATGGACGAACTGGATACCTGAGGCCGGTACAAAACCAGAGGTCCACACATTACCTTTAGTTTATCCCACCTCGACAGGGAAGCCCACACTAGGCTCCCGTTGAGCCACACCACCTCACTATGATTTAAGGTGGTCTTAATGCCTTCAAATGTTTTCACTCGTTTTAAGATGTTTCAGATCCCGATGGGAGACCTCATTTTTCTTCACCACAGATAATGGCCTCACAGGGACATTTGCAACTTGTATTTACTGCCGATCCTCTAATGTTATATCATAATTTGTTTTCTGTACCTAGATTGAACCTGTCTTTAAAGCCTAGCTAGATATGACTCGTTGCATATGCCTTCACCCACAAAAATTGCCTACATGCGGATGTAGCTAAGTTCCATTGTATTGCTTGGTGACATGGGCAGGAATGGTTCGCCTCACGTTACCTGGGTTCATAATCACTTTATTATTTTTTGTTGTGGGTGGGGGGGGGTTTAAATAAATATCATAGCATAGCAGGCTTACCTATGAATCTGATAGCGTGGACGATACCCACTCTTGCACAATAGCGGGGGGAAAAAAAGGAAAGGAAAAGGAAAAAGAAAAAGGAAAAAAAAAAGAAAGGGGAAAAAAAACAAAAAAACATGCCCACCAAACATCTTTTCAAAGTCTCACACTGCTTTAGACTGTGCACTAGTATTACTCCATATTATAGGCAAGATAAAACGTTGTTGACTGCTTCCTACTGCATCATAGCCTGTATGAGATTAGCGCACCCGGTCTACACATCGCATACGAACCAACTATTGTTTTAACCACTGTTAACTGTAACCCATGCTTTGAGCTTGCCTAAGCTGAGATCAGATAACTAAATTAATGGCAGAATACACAGCTAAAAAGTCTTACCTTACCAGTCTAGCTATTACCTTTAATAGAATGATGCAATGATAACCAGTAATACACTATGGGATCGCAGCAACCTAGGGAGAATGTTTCACTAGTTACTACTCAGTTTGTTTCCTGTACAGGTTCAGTGTATAATTTATTGTTCCACCTCCCAGCCTCTGTGCCCAGCGGAGCATTTAAGCACCTCAGCATGTCACTTAGAACCGCTAACACCACGTTAATTGCCTTCTCTGACCAACCCCTGATTTAGCAAGTGAACGGCCTCATTGGCGAAGTTTAAGACCAATATGCAAATCAATAGGCCAAACATAAATGCCGCTATACTCAACGACATGCATTCATGGTCACGTTTGGTTCTACATCTTGTTTTACTTTACCTTAACTAACCTTTTTTTTTTTTTTTGACAACGTAGCCGTTTTGTTAAGTGTGATATCTATTACATAATATAAAAAATGTGCAATTTTTCTGCCACTGCATAACTACTGTAACCTTGAAATACGCTGTTGTGGCGTCCGTTAATAATCTGTAACCACCTGCACAACCAAAATAAAGAATTAAAAAAAAAAAAAAAAATCATGACTTTACGTCATGTAAATAGTAAAATCTTGGAATTTAATAAAGTAATTTTTACAGGCACTACCAGAGGAAAGACACTGCCAGGCTCCCTTAGCATTGTTCACCAGTAGTCTGGTCATTTTTCCCAGAATTCCCTGCTTTCAACTGTAAAACCAACTGTAACCTTTTGGTTGCTATGCCAACCCCTCAGGGCAGCAGTCATGCTCCCCCCTCCCTATTTGCTCAGGGGGTTGGCCTATACAGAACTGACAGAGCACTGATTTCAGATGTCCTATGAGACCAAAGAGAAGGAGAGACCATTTTATTCACACAATCACTACTCACAGCATTAGACCACAGGCCTGCACTGGTGCCATATAGTGCTAGCACAATTCAATGAGTTACCATGAAGCCTTGATGTGACCCTACAGTATGATGAAGGTGGATGTCTCTACTTTGCTACTGTTTCTATGTTGCACAGCATTTGTGAGAGACAGATAGCAATGTGCATGTAGTTCTTCTGGTGAATTATAAGTGAATTTGAAATTTAAGAGCAAAGTAGTCTAACTGGAAGTATAGTTAGAGAAAGTTACTTGTTCGGTTACTTTAGCCTTAAAAGGTTACTCCAAACATTTTTTGTCATAATGCCCTATTGAGCATTATTCTTTAGTTCCCCCACCCACCTCCAAACAAACACTAAATAAAAACTCTAAAAAAAATAAAAAATAAAGTAATGGGGAATCTCTAGTGATGGGGATGGCTGACTAGCTAACTGGACGGACGCATCCCTGTGAAGCTCCGTACCAGAGACCCAGAGACTAAAAACCCGAAAACCAGACCCTCAACCGGCAAACGAACCCCCCCACACAGAGACAAAAATGGGGAAAAAAAAACAAGAAGTACCATCCGCCAGAGCCACCTAAAATGCCCGACATAAGGCTCTCCTTCGCGACGCCTTGCTCGCCAGCACCAGCCAAGATGGCGCCCAGCGAGGAGGAAGCCTCGGATGACTCACACGAGGACAGAAACAGCCATACCTCGCATCAGGCAGAAGATGAGGCCCACTACCAAACATGTGAATCGGAGGAAGACTCATCCCCTGTAACGAAGAGGGACATTAAAGACCTCCTAGAATAAATGTGGGAGGTGTGGAAGGCGGACCTGCGGGCCACAAAAAAAGAGGTGGGTGACATCAAAAAAGAGGCTCACTGAGGTGGAGGCCAGGGAGAGCACCAGAGACGCCCAACAACAGGCCTCAAGTAGCACAGTGCAGGACATTTGTTCGCAGGTCCAGAAGCTCATGCAGACGTTACAACGCTAGAGGCCCGACATAGGAGGCGGAACATCTGCATCCGAGGCATACCAGAGACCATGGGGGATGACACCCTGCTGCAGTACATGTCCCGCCTAATCGTGAGAATGGGAGTCGGGGGGTGGCAGAGCTCGACAGAATACTCACCACGTTCCGGATCCGCAAAGCTGCAACAGCACCAGCGGAAGCTCCCAGAGATGTGATAGCGGTCACAAAAGACATACCAACCCGCTCTGCTCTCATGGCCCGTTCCCGGATACTGGGCAGCATGCAGCTGGAGGGCAGCACAGTGACATTTTATGGGGACCTCTCGTTCGCAGCCCTGACAGAACAGAGACAGCTGACACCAGTGGCCAAAAATCTAAGAGAAGATAAAATAAGATACAGGTGGGGGGCAGACGGATCCCTCATAGTGCCATGGGGAGAGCGGGTGCTCACCCTGACCTCCATGGACGACCAGGAGCAATTCCTCCCCAAACTGAGGCAGTATGAGACTGGAAACAAAGAACCCAGAGGAGAAAGCGGCCAGACACAAAGACACCCACAGACAAATCCGGGGCCAACAAAGGGCTGTCACTTACCGACTTCACTGAAAAGCCAACACCGCACCTGAGTAAGGTACCGCAGCACCCATCCCAAGAGACTAACAAAGCCTCCGAGGACCGCAAGACAAAGTGAGGTCACAGGCATAGTTAGCAGCCCCAGAAACCTTAGATGGAGATGTTACTCCCTAACACTATGACCCATTATCCCTTATTCCCTGGCATCTTACATCACAGAGGGCACAGTTTACCGACTGCTGAGGCACGGATATCCTCCACCTCTGTGGTTTAATGACTATACCAAAGCACGGATAACCTCCACCTTTATAGTTATAGTTCTTAGCCAACCCCAAGTACTTCACAAGGAAGGTAACATCTGTACTAGACACTGGCTAGGTGAAGTTTCAGAAAAGTTGTTTCAGAACTGTTAATACAGACAGGAAGTTGTTAATATATTTATACATACTATGACAATGTTGTATTTTGAGCCTCAAAACTCCAATAAAATACAAATTAAAAAAAATAAAATAATAAAAAGCGAAGCTATACTTACCTGAAATCCAGTGCCAGGCAAAGCTCCTGGTGCTGTACTCCACTCCTTATCTATTGTTATGGTAGCCATCGCTAGGTGCAATCAAATGCTTCTCAACCCGCATGCACATGTTCTGCGTCGGTGAGAGGGAGGGAATAAAACAAAAAACAGGATACAGGAGTCAGAGAAGGTTTTGATGAGTATGTGCTGACTGCACGGGAGAATATCACTACATCTTTGCCAACACACAAGCTGACACACTGCACATACAGCCTCCATGACAATGGACTAAAAGCAGAAGTGGTCATGGTGGTTGGAGTAACTCTTTAAATGTGAAATAAACTTTCAATGCTCACTTTAGTAAATAACACTGTATAAAGTCTATATGACTATAGTGCGTACCATATTTAAACTCATAGTACATGGTCAAGGAATAACGTACAGCCCATTAAATTAAAAACAGCATCTTGTTTGATTTATTGTCTTCTTGTCATCTTTCGCTAAAAATCTTAAACTGAAAAAAGTAGCTTTTAAATTTGGTTTGTGTCTCTATGCATAAGGAAAGTTCAGACTGCATGAATTACTTGCTATTGATTGTGTCATCCTTTGCAACAGTATAGACTGAATTAGACACCTGTCACATGAAAAAGGAAATATTTTATGTCTGGATCTACTGTTACTGAAAATCATATACACATCCATATCAGATATATAAGTTTGTGCTACACATTTTTCTCCTTTGTGCCTCATGATAATGACTGGTCGCATGGAGCATGTCTTCTGTTTTGAGTTTTTTTTGTTTATTAGATCTAAACTTTCTATTCTGCATTGTGATCTGCCCCACAGCCGTAATTCTCTGTCTCTCTCTCGTCCTGCCCCCCTCCTCTATACCCATCTTGTTTGATGCTGTGCCCAGTGCTCTGTCTGGTTTCCTGACTGTCGGTTTCTGCTCTGGAATTACAGGCTGCCTAGTAATTTCAGGGCTGCAGACAGCGCACAGGATGTGCCTATTATCTACCTTTGTTGTATCTACTAATCCTGACACAGCTGGTCTCATGTCTGCCAGTGTGTACACATGGGGAAACTAGGATAAACCCTCTTCTTCCTGTTCTGCCAGGTGCTAGGAATGGGGTGCTGTCAATTAGAGTAGCTCACTGATCCCCCATCAGCATCTACTGCTGATCTTACATTAAGTAGAAATGTCTCTGTTCTATTCTGATGGAGATATTGATAATGCCCGGACTTTAACCCACTAACCCCACGGCTTCCTTCCACCACACTCTACTAGAAAAAAAAAAAAAGAGAGAATTTTTAATGGTAGCAAAGGTTCTTTTGTTAGATCTACTCCCTTCTAGTTGTTCCAATACACTGACTAACTGTGGTATCAAACAATATTCTTGCACTATTTTCACAGAATCCAAGGAACAACACAAATGGCCGTATGAAACGACCTTTGTAGGTGGATATCCAAAAGTTATAAACAACACCATGACTGTCCATCAGTTGACCAGGTGTTTTTCAACTCTTTAGATTTTATTATCTCATAGTATTGTGTCAGTAATGTTTTGTTAGGCGGCCACAACAAAATAACTTAAAAAAAAAAAAAAAATATGTTAACTCTAATTATTAGCATAATAGTGCCCTGAGGGTGCCCCCACCCTCAGGGTCCCCCTCCCGCCGGGCTGTATGGAGAGGAAGGGGTTAAACTTACCTCTTTCTCCAGCGCTGGATGGGGAGCTCTCCTCCTCTCCTCTTCGGCTGAATGCGCATGCATTCACAGTGCTTTCCTATGGACGCTGGCGTCTCCTCACTGATTTTCACAGTGAGAAATGCGGAAGCCCTCTAGCGGCTGTCAATGAGACAGCCACTAGAGGCTGGATTAACCCTAACATAAACATAGCAGTTTCTCTGAAACTGCTATGTTTATAGAAAAAAAGGGTTAACCCTAGATGGACCAGGCACCCAGACCAACTCATTAAGCTGAAGTGGTCTGGGTGCCTATAGTGGTCCTTTGAGAGCTGATTAACTGCCGTCCTCTGAAATGATCCAAACTATACCAATTTATAGGATGGTGGATATATTCAAGTCATTCGGTCCACCTGACAGTGGATTAGACTCCACAGACATTTTTTTGATTTGCGAGCCTGTACGGAGAATTCTACAACATTACTGTCAGCACCAATATTGCTAATAACAGAGTTTTAGCATGGATGCCAATCAGGGCCGGTGCAAGGATTTTTGCTGCCCTAGGCGAAGACATTTTTGCCATCCCATTCGTTCCACCCACTCATGCAGACTTACACACATACATGCTGACTCATACAGACACACACTGACCCACACACATACGCTAACACCGACCCCCTCCATACACACACTGACCCATGCTGACCTATATACACACACAGACCCAAACGCACAATGACTCAAAGACACACACATAGTCCCATACATACACAAACAGACCCGAACAGACTGACATACATACTGACTGAAACATACTGACACATTCTATGAAACACACATTCTCTCTTACCTTCATTGCACTTTGCCCTTCATTCCAGTCACCAGAACAACTACAGCTTAAATCTGGTCTATAGTATGTCCCTGCAGGGGTATTTTAATATAAACACTGTCTTTTCAGAAAAAGACACGTTTAAATTACTTATTGAATAAAAAACAAAAAATATTTTCTATACGCCCTCCTACTTTTTTCAGGGATCTGATCTATGGTGGTCTGGTAGGAGTTAATTCCTGGTGGACCAGTGGAGCCATCATCCATGGTGATCCATGGGGGAGGCAGTTAATAATGAATCTTTGGTGGTCTAATGGGGGAGTGTGTGGTCTACACTTTTTTGTAGTTGAAGATCTCACTCTGAACTCCTTGCGGAGTGCTCAGTAAGCCAGAGTGCTAGCTGAGAATCTTGGTGGCTGTGCTCTGACTCGCTCACTGAGTGCCTGATCCACAAAGGAGCATTTAAAGTGATTTGCACTAAGGAAGTGCAGGTCACACTCTCCCCCATCAGTAGGCTTCTCATAATTTTTTAGAGTTAAAACTGGAACCAATTGGAGTATTACTAGGCACAATACCGGGTTGTTATGGGTGTTAGCACCACTGTTGTATGGACCATACACACCTTTGGGGTTAATCAGACCAACCACTATTTAAACACCCAGGACATACTTGAAAATGAGAGAAATCTCAATGTATCTTACCTGGTAAAATATTTTATAATTAAATAAAACACACACTTGGTTGCTACTAGACAGGTGCAATCCGTTTCGGTCCGAATGTAAATTCGGACACTAGCGAATTTCGGAAGTGCCGAACCGAATTGCAGAAGTTCTGAATTTTGGAAGTGCTTCAGATTTCTGAACAGTGGCACAGCAGGAGAGGGAGGGAAAATTAAGGGAACTCAGGAATCTAACCCTACCCCTAGTAGGATTAGGGTTGGCGCTAAGATTAGGGCTCGGGATTTGCAAAGTCCCGACTTCCCGAAGTGCCAAATGCCCAAACTGCCAAATCCGAAGTGCTTCGGATTTCTGAAAAGTGACAAAACAGGAGAGAGAGGGAAAATTAAGGGAATGATAACAGGAATCTAACCCTAACCCTACCCCTGTCAGGGTTAGGGATAGGGTTAGGATTAGGGGTAAAGTTAGGGAATTGCTGAAGTCCTGACTTCCCGAAGTTCTGATTTCCAGAAGTGCCAAATTGCCAAAGTCCCATGCACATCCCTAGTTGCTACAAGAAGCTACATACTATGGCTAGCTTCACAGAGGAAGCAATGGATAACTACATGTACATGTACTACATTTCTCAAGTCAATCCTTACATCACTCCATGAGGAAAACTAATACAAGTGATGTTGGCATTCAATTCAATCCCAGGCAGGATGCCTCTATTCAGTGCTGAGGACCCTGCTGAGGAGGAGGATTGAGGCCATTAGGAGACCACCTTAACCTCCCTAAACCCAAAGCAGTCCTGCTTCAGCCACCAAGACAATGCGCTTGTCCAGTACCTGGCTGTGCAAACTGGAAACTGTCCTCGTATTTCCCACCAAATGACTGCAGGACTGACAGCTTTCTTCTTCCCTCTTGCGCAGCGGGAGTAAGTGATGTTTCTTAAGATAAGTTCTTCCCAGCGCTGCCAAGGAAGCAACAAAAACGGAATATAATATGGGCCCTGGGACGAGCAAGCTGGCTGAGCCGGGACAGCACTTCTAAACAGGTACAATCCCCGTCACACTGTGTAGTCACCATCAGGGCCGGACTGGGAAAAAAATTAGGCCCGGGCATTTTTCAATTAGAGCGGCCCCCCAAGAAGGGGGCGGGGCCAGAGAGGGTGTGTTTTGTCATCACTAATGACAAGCACGCCCCCTCTCAAAGTGAGCATGTTGGTTCAATGTGCAGAGCCCTGCTGAAGAGCTCTGGCTTTAGAAAAAGGCCCTGTATTTGTTCTGCGCAGCGCAAGCAAATGTAATAACATGCTTGCACTGTGTTTGCTTTTAAATTGTCTCTGGTGTCTCCACAAGTGGGATACCAGAGGACAAAAGGGCCAGGAAAGTGTATGGTGCATGTGTTTGGCGCCTGCTTGTGGGATTGCCTGTGTGTAGAGTGTGGTGTGGTATTGTGTAAATAGGTGTAATATGTGTGGTGTAATATGTGTGGCTAGGGGCTGTAGAGAGTGCGTGTATAGGGGCATAGTGTTATAGGGGATGTAGCGAGTGTGTGCATACGGGCAGTAGTGTGTGTGTATAGGTGATGTAGTGTGTGTAGGGGTTGTAGAGAGGGTGTGTTTAGAGAATGTTGTATGTGTTTCCTTACAAGGAATGTAGTGTGTGTGTAGGTGGTGCACTGTGTGTGTAAGAGATCTAGTGTGTAAAGGACCCAGAGTGTGTATAGAAGATTGTGTGTGTGTGTGCAGAGGATTAAGAGTGCATATAGGGTAAGGGATCTAGTGTGTATCTGGAGCGTAATGTGTGTAGTGGTGCAGTATGAGGGGTGCTGTAGTGTGTGTATATATATATATATATATATATATATATATATATGTATATATGTGTGCTATGTGTGTCTCTGGGTGTGCTGAGTGTGTCTGGGGGTGCTGTGTGTGTATCTGGGGGTGCTGTGTGTGTCTGGAGGTGCTGTGTGTGTGTCTTGGGGTACTGTGTGTGTCTGGGTGCGCTGTGTGTCTCTGGGTGCGCTGTGTGTGTGTCTGGGGGTGCTGTGTGTGTGTCTGGGGGTGCTGTGTGTGTGTCTGGGGGTGCTGTGTGTGTGTCTGGGTGCTGTGTGTGTGTCTGGGGGTGATGTGTGTGTCTGCTGTGTGTGTGCCTGGGGGTGCTGTGTGTGTGTCTGGGGGTGCCGTGCCTAGTGTGTGTCTGGGGTGCAGTGTGTGTCTGGGGGTGCAGTGTGTGAGTTGGCTGTGTGTGTCTGGGGGTGCAGTGTGTGAGCTGGCTGTGTGCCCAGTGCGTGTGTGCCCTGGGGTGCTGTGTGTGTCTGTGCTGTGTGTCTGTGGGTGCTGTGTGTGTCTGGGGGTGCTGTGTGTGTGTGCCTGTAAGTGCTGTGTGTGAGAGTTGGCTGTGTGTCTGGGGTGCTGTGTGTGTGTCTGGGGTACTGTGTAGTTTCTGTGGGTGCAGTGTGTGTCTGGGTGCTGTGTGTGTCTAGTGCTGTGTGTCTGGGGTGCTGTGTGCTTCTGGGGTGCAGTGTGTGTCAGGTGCTGTGTAGTTTTTGGGGCAGCGTGTGTCTAAAGTGCTGTGTGTGTCTGGGGGTGCTGTGTGTGTGTCTGGGGTGCTGTGTGTGTTTCTGGGGGTGCAGTGTGTGTGTGTGTTGGCTGTGTGTGTCTGTGGGTGCTGTGTGTGTGTCTGGGGGTGCTGTGTGTGTGTGTGTTGGCTGTGTGTGTCTGGGGGTGCTGTGTGTGTGTGTCTGGGGGTGCTGTTTGGGAATTAATTTTAAATATATATATATTTTTTATTAATAATTTTTTTTTAAAGTTATGTTCCCCCCCCCCCTCCCTTCTTACCTTTAGCCTGGGAGGGGGAGGGAGCCGTTCTGCCTGGGACGGGGGAGCCTTGAGGGGGGACCATGCTGCATTCCCTGGTGGTCCAGTGGTGAGAGTGAACTCTAACCTGCAGGTTAGAGTTCACTCTCGCGAGATCGCGGCAACGCTCAGAATCTCGCGAGAGGACCCGGCGGAGCTGCTTGTTAGAGCTCCGCCGGGTCCTCTCTCCTCCCTCCCTCACCCAGCTGGCGGCCGCATCTCCCTGTCTGTGGGCCGGTGAGGGAGATCTTTGATCTCCCCACCGGCCCATGGAGACACACAGCAGGGCTGGCGCTCGGATAGCGCTGGCCCAGCAGGGGCCGGCCGGGGAGATCTTGTGATCTCCCTGCCGGCCTCGGCCCCACGGCCATCGTGGCCCACCGGGCATTTGCCCGGTATGCCCGATGGCCAGTCCGGGCCTGGTCACCATCACTGGGAGCAGCAGGACACTTTACAAAGTTTTACAAGTTGTACCTATGTCTACATCACCCTATATCCATTATAGGTGCAGTTATATTTATACTACAAGTTATACTTGTGCCCTGTGTGGATTTTAAGGGATCCCAGTGACAGTCTTCGGACCTGTTTGCTGGCTGAAGGATCCCTCTAGCTCTGGGATAAGTCGAGAGAGCTAGACTTAGACCCGCAAGTGCCTTTATTAAGACAATAGCAAACACTGAGGGCAGAGGGGACGATACCTGCCTGGAAGAAAGGCTGCAGCAAAATAGGCAGTGGGATGATACCTGCCTGGAAGCTCTAGAAGGACCCCAGGCAAACTGCAGCAACTGAGGCAGAAGCACCTCAGGTTTCCTGGGTCCAATTAGGAAGCGAGCTTGGTGGAGGTACCCAGCCATGGTACAGGGAGCTCAATCACAGGGACATCTGGTAACTCTACCCATCAGACCTCTGCCATATGTAGTGAAGGCTAGTCCATAGGGGCACTTGGGGCAGTGACCCACCTGTTTTTACGTGGAGAAAAAGGTTTTCAGTTGTTTAGAAATGTGATGGAGATCTACTACTCCAACTATCTTCACCAAGTCCTCTTCCTATCTATCCCGCTCTCTGGGTTCCAGAAGATGTACAGGGGTGCCATGGCTGTTTCCCTAATAAGTTGAGTACCTCCACCCAGTTTGCTTTCTGGCCACTTTAGAGGACCCAGGAATGCTTCTCAGGAGATCTTCCACCCGACCAGGCTGCAGCTCTCTCCTTCCAAGCAGGTATCGTCCCCTCTGCCTTTTCCTCTTCAGCTCCTTTCCCAGGCAGATATCCACACTTCTGCCTATACTATGATATGCTACTGCCTTAACAAAAGGCATTTGGGGCTCATGGACCTAGCTCTTTTTAGTTGTGGCTTCAGGGACCAAGCAGCCGGCCGACATGTCCAAAGACTGTTATAAATCAACCAGGACATAGTTCCCAAAAAGAATTAACCAACACATTTTTTTATTTTCAAGACTAGCCCATATGCACGTTACATTAAACTTACTGTGACAACCTAAAACCCCCCGCAAATAACCAAATCATATGGGGAAACATACAGGAACTCATAACACATTAGCGTATAAATAATGTGGTTGGAAAGACAATAACTAAGAAATATCGCCACTGCCTGCAGAATTCATAATATGCAAATTAACAAACCTTCCTATTCAAGTAATGCATATAGCCGTTTCAAAATCCTTACAACCAACAGATGGTGCTGTACAGGCTCCATAGCCAAATCCATCTAGTTGGTTGAAAGAATCAGCAGGGCAGGAGAGCACACAAACATTTCACAATAAACAAATACAATATACACACTCTGCACCTATGTTGGTCACAGGGTGACTAAAACATAAGAGTAATATAGGGACCTAGATTAATTGTCTGCCTTCTGCCCCCAGCGATGGTTACTATTGTCACAATAAACACTAAAATATTTTTTTTCTGGAAAGGTGGGTGGTAAGGCAAAAAAAAAAAAATCAGGGAAAAATTTGTGTCTCTAATTCTGTAATAGGTTTCACTTCTGCAGAGCCACTTCCCCCTAATTGGTAGCTGTTTGGAGAAGCATTTTTAAATCATAGTGCCATGGGTCTGGTTTAAAAGTTGCCCTGTTTCCATGCCTAGTGTTCTTCAAGAATGAATTTCAGGATGAATGAATTAATGAATTTCAAGAGTTGACATTCGGGCAGTAGAGCACACAACGACTGTCGGTCTGTCTACACAGGGCGGCTCTAGACTTTATGAGTTGCAATACATGAACACTGTCACATACACATTGATGCATAGTTTACCTGTGTATGTGCCTGAGAGTGTGTCTGATAGAGAGTATCCTTGTGTGTGTAAATGGATGTCTGTGAGCATGCTTGCGTTTTTGTCTGGGACCGTATGTGTATGGGGTAGCTGCTTGAAGTGTGTATGGTGGTCTGCCTATAGCCTTTGTGCATTGTGTTTATGACAAAGCTATGCTTCCGTACTGGGTGTATGATGAATTTATTCAGCTGGTCACTGTGACAAGGTGAGTAAAGGGGTACCAGTGGCAGGGTGAGTGTGACAGGGCGAAGCGGGCAAATGGACTTGGTTGTGAGAGAGAATGAGGGACAGGGAGTATGACGTGGTTTGATGAGGGAGTGGGACAGGGAGAGTGGAGGCAAGCGTGTCAGGGCAATTGTGGCATGGTAGGAGGGACGAGTGTGACAGGATTAAGGGGGGTTAATGTGATAGGGTGTGTGTGGCAGAATGAGGGCAGGTGAGTTTGGAGAGGGTGAGATTAACAGGATAAGAAGTGGTTAATGTGAGTGTGGATACATGAAGAGGCTGACTGTGTGTGTGTGTGTGTGGGGGGGGGGGTGATGACAGTGTGTCTGGGGAGGTGATCCTGTGTGTGAGAGGGGTGGGTGATGGTGAGAGGGGAGTAATGGGGGGGACTAAATACCTTTTTTAAATTCCCTGGTGGTCCAGTGTGGGCTGCCTGGTGGTCCGTTGGCCATTATATCCGGTCTTCAGCTCCGCAGAGTTGCAGACCATGTATCTTGCGAGACCCGTCAGAGTTACCATGGCAACACTCTGATTGGCCAGTTCTCGCGAGACACAGTCTGCAGCTCTGCACATTGCTTTGCTGCAGACCGGTGTCTGTGATTCCTGGCTGGGCAGACAGGAGGGTCCTCACACTCGGCGGCATACTGAGCAAGCCGCTGGGCCCCCTCCTGGTGTGGGGTTCTCGGTCACTGACCGAGGACCCGACGCAGTCTACCCTAAGGTGGTTTAGGCAACCGCGAGACCCCAGCCAGTACAAGGCCTTAGACAGCCGCCTAATTAGAGAGCCGCCTCTGTGAATACATGTATGTCAGTATGTATACATGTATGAATGTCTGTCTGTCTGTATGTATTGCACAGCGCTACGGAATTTGCTGGCGCTATATAAATAATAAAATATTGTATGCAAGTATGTATGTCTTGAGGTCTGTCAGTATGTATGCATGTCTGTATATTGGTAAAGAGATACATATCAGAATTTAGGCACTGCCTACATTTGTCCTTTTGTCCTTGAAATTATTAGGTCATTGTAGTAAGGCAGGTTCAGTGACCTGAGTGACATGGTGTGCTGCTCTGCAAACTTTTTTCCATTAGTGTCTGAGTCACTACTCGTGCAGGGAGATTACTTTTATTCGAGTGGCATTAAGTCTTGAATGACAGGTTTATGTTCCATAATGTAGGGGTTAAGTACAATGGGTGGAGTCATGTGATGTGATAAGCCCGTTCATGCAAGAGTTGGTTTTATTCCATGAAGAGGAGTTCATCAAGGTAACTGGTATACAATGCTGTGTTTGTATATATCACTGTAATCCCTGTCATTTAAGATATACACTATAAAATACTGACGTATTCATACTGCACTATTTAGTAAGAATTCGTGAAAGCTAAAATGGTAGAAAAGTATGGCTTCTCTATTTCAGTGAGGTTATTGGTATAAAAACACAAAGACAGGGATCTGAAAATTAGCCCCCCCAAAATCATCTACAGCTACCAGATTTCTTTGAATACAACTAATAGACAAATAATCATGGAAGTTGTAGTTTAGCAAATGGGGGGAGTCAGAGTGTGAAATTCTTCGCACAAATTTCATAGGTGCTGATTAGCAGGGCTCTCCCACTAATGTGGACCTAATGTGCGTCGCACGTACATTTAAAATTTTCCCATAAAATAAATAAATAAAAAATAAATCAATGCATTCCTATAGGGCTTCTTTGTCATGTGATCGAGTTTTACCCAATCAGTAACAGACTCTAGAGGAGGACTTTAGAACCCCCCTAGATTCCCCCCCATAATACTCTCCTCCGTGTCGTTAATAAAATCATGACTTTATGTCATGTAAATAGTGAAATCTGGTAATTTTATTAAGACACAGAGGTTCCTATTATGCTGGTTTAAAGCTGTTACATAACCGTAGCAAAGTGTTCAATCTGTTTGAAGTAAAAATCATGAAATGTGGATTCCGAAGACCAATCGGCAGCTCGTAGAATAGTCTAGTCGGCATCCTACCGCAGAGGCTTTAGAGGCCATAGCTCCTCGAACAGAATGTGGAGAGAATATGGAAGTATCAATGCCTACCAATGTCATAATTCATTTGACCCATCTGCCAAAGAAGGAGAAGATACTGAAAGGTGTGGTTTGCGGAAAGAGATAAATAATGGAGGTCTCATAGAATTCCAGAGCGAAGCTGTACAGAGTTCGTATTCCCGTAGGCAAGCCACTGGGCACAGGAGAGGCTTCTACGGAAACGCTGGATATAGTACTGACTTAGAAGAGATTTTGGTCCTTTTAGAAATATCGAAGAGTACGCCTTCCTGTGTAAAGGATCGAGCTTCTGCCTAGAGCTCGTATATCCAAGACTCTTTTGCATGAAATGAGGCAGAAAAGCATGACCAGTTTTGCTGACAGTTGTTTGAGGGATAAGAAAGTATTATCCGGCCATGACATTAGAAAATGGAGGACAAGAGAAACATCCCAGAGTGTAGAGTAACAAGGTAGCAGAGGGCGAGAAAATCGTACTCCGTGCAATAGGCAAAAGACAAAAGGATGTCGTCCGATGGGGGCACCATCGATGCTTTGATGTCCAGCGGAAAGCGCAGAATGGTAAAGGTTAACCATGATGTACGCTTTCCCTGCTTCAAAAGGGAGGTCAAAATTGTAAGATGGCTGTCAAAGGCGCCAATAAGGGATCCAGGTTTCTTGCCAAGCAACAGTCATTCCATGCATTCCAAGCAGATTTATAACCTTGTCTCGTGCCGGGTGCCCATGCATTCTCGAGAAGTCTGAGAAGTCGAGAACACCCTTTATTGACCAGGGTCCCCTGAAACCACCCACGCCAGAAGTCGAAGGAGACCATGGAGGATTAATGGGTGAGATTGTCAGTCCGGATCCTGAAGGAGAGAATCGTATGATGCGAGGAGGCAGGGAAATTCTATCCCCATTTTCAATCGATGGGGTAACCATGGTTGTGATGGCCATAAGGGAGTCACAATTACCAACGTGCCCTTTTGGCGACGCAGATGTTGAAGGCAACAGGGAATCAGTGCAATCTCTCTGGGAGGGGAGATTTGGATCAGGTGTGACAAAAAAATGTGTATTTTGTAAAGCTGGTGTGTGCTATTCCTGCACAGAACCCCATATTTTGTTCAGCTACATCTGCTGAGTATAACGATACCCCATTGTATGCCTTTGGCACTTTTCTGTAAAGCTACAATGCCATATAAGAGACAAGGCTATTTCAGTTTCTATAGTTGGAATTTTCGTAGATGGATTTTACAGGCCTACGTCTCATTTTAGGGCATTATAGCAGTGTGACTGTTCAAATAACCCACAAAGGGCTTTCATCTGATAAAGCAGACACCCCAGGGTATCTTATATGGTGTATATTGTGCCTTAATGTGTCACCATTTTTTCACCAATTTATGCCAATGTTTGTGGTGAGGGGGGAAAATGGCATTTTTACATATATGTTGCATTTTTGCTGAGTATTTCTTACACTTGATATGTACCAGTCATAAAAATCCCCAAATTATGCTCAGTTATATCTTCTGAGTAAGACAATATGCCCAATGTATGACCCAGACACTATTTTGTGAAGTTACAGAGCTGTAAAAGAGACATGACAAGTTCAGGTTTTTAAGTATGAATTTTCGTAGAGGTTTTGATGCGTCCGTGTCCCACTCTGGAGCACTTGAGCAGGCTACATATTTCAACTACACCATAAATGCATACCATTTCTTAAAGAAAACATCCCAGGGTATTTGAAAAAGGCATGTTTTAAACCTTAGCGTGGGATAATTTTTCCGCTAGCTTGTACCAAGTGTAGTGGTAATAAGCATTTGTTTCTGCCTTTTTGACACACAAAGTTTGCACAGTATATTTTGCAAACCATGTGTGCTACAACTGTATAATACTTCATATGTTGCTCAGCTATGTCGGCTAAGTACAGCAATGCCCCCACATGTACCTTTGCCAGGTATATGTGGACATTGAAGTGGCCAATTTGAGACACAGCCATTCCAGTTTTTTTTCCCAAACTTTGAATTTTTTTGCTGTGTACATGTCCCATTTTAGAGTATTTTAGCAGGCTGGTTATTCAAACTTCCCCACAAACACATACTATTTATTAAAGAATACACCATGGGGTCATTTAAAAGGCATATTTTGAACCTTAGCTTGGGATAATTTTTTCGCTAGTATGTTCCAAGTGTAGTGGTAATGAGCTTTTTTTTTTACTTTGTAACACTTTTCCTTTAAAAAATAAAAATAAATTTTTTTTAAACTTTTGTTTTTTGTTGTTGTTTTTTTAACTTCTCACGTTTTAAACTAACTTTTTTTACAGTATAATACTGTAATGTGTATTTTGATCACTGTAGGCAGTGATCAACTGGCAGGGAAGGGGTTAATTTTTATTTGGACTGGGTAAGGGGGGGGGTGGTATTTTTTTTAACCTAAACAAAACATTTTTAAAACGTTTTTTTAAAGCTTATTGTAAAACTTTTTGTAACGTTAACCCCTAGCTAGCCTAACACCAAGTCCCCCATTAACTTCCACCCACCCCAGCTAAATATATAATTTATAAAATATTTAAAATTAATAAAATAGGGGCGTGGCTTGGACGCTGATCGGAATGGCGGCGTGAACCAGAAGCTCCCTGCAGGCTCTGCACTATTACCCGCCTCACTAGCCCCACACACCGCAAAATGGGCAAAACAAACCGGCAACAGCAAGCGGCAGCGACCGCCAACACTCCGAGGGGGTCCCAGACACCGGGCATGAGACAATACCTCCTGACCCAGGCGGATCACGTTTCTCAGGCCTCTAGTGACTCGGAGGCCTCGGGCCTGGCCGGCTTCACCAGGCAGCACACACCATGAACAGGTACATCTTACACCTGACCTACCCCCATCCCAGCTGGACTGGGCATCCCTATTGAGCAACCTACCCACGAAAGCTGACCTTAAAGAGGCAAATGCCGCCCTTCACAAGTCCATAACAGGCGAACTCCATGCCTTAAGGGAGGACATGCAGGGGCTATACCATAAGCTAGCATTGTTGGAGGCAGACTGTGACCACGTGACATCAGCACAAAACGCCACCGCAAACGTAATACAGCGGCAGACGATACAACTGCGCCAAATGGCCCTCCACATGGAAGACCTCGATAACAGGGGGAGGCGGCAGAATATCAGAATCAGGGGCCTGCCTGAGGAACTTGACCAGATAACCCCAATACGAGATTCCCTCACGGAACTCTTCAATTCCCTCCTACAGCGGCCGAACACGACGCCTACTGATTTTGTTAGGGCACACAGAGCCCTCAGACCCAGAGGCCCACCGGAGTCCCCCCCAAGGGACGTGATATGCTGTTTACTACACTTTCAAGTGAAGGAAGACATCCTGAAGAGCGCTAGGGATAAAAAACAAATCCTTCATCACGGCGCGGAACTACAACTATATCCGGACCTATCTCCAGCGACCCTGGCATACCGATGGGCCATGCGCCCTTTTACACGCACACTACAAGCCAACAAGATCAGGCATCGCTGGAACTTCCCCACTGGCATACAAGTCACCACAAGCACCGGCTCCTTCACAGTGAAGAACGACGGCGATATGAGGGACACACCCCGAGGCGGGGAAGACCATCACATTCCATTGAGGTAGCATCCGGGAGCCAAAAAGGGGCGACATGGGACCCGACTTGCCGCACGGAAGACCGACACCGATACACCCTACCACTGCCCAGTAGGAGAGACGTCACTCAGACGGTGAGTCACTCACGGGAGCCACTGGTGGCACCGTGGATTGAGACTCCCCGACGTCTACACCTAACGGTCCCGAGACCGGAACACATCCACTGGAGATCACAGGGAATCTCCACGAATCCCACGATACCTTACCCCTCTCTCTACCCCACCTTAAACCCTGACACCTTGTCCTCAAACTGACCACGACGAACAGGCCATACCGGGTACACACACACAGCAGGGACTTGGACAACGACACCCATACAGCACTAACCAACAGCCGACTGACCAGACGACATGACACTGACTCCCGCCCCGCTGCATATTCTCACGATCAATGCCAAAGGCCTGAACAAACCAGAGAAGAGATCAGGAGCACTGAGAGACTTTCATAAACAAAGGGCCTCGATAGTCATGTTGCAGGAAACACACTTTCAGAAAGGGGCCAGACCCAAACTAACAAACCAACACTACACACAAGGATACTACAGTGACTACCACGGGGGGAAAGCTAGGGGGACAGCAATACTTTTCCATAAGAGGGTGCCGTTCTGGGAGGGGGGCTGCTTGTCGGACGACGAAGGCAGGTACCTATTCCTCAAGGGGGAAATAGCAGGCCGTCAGTACACGTTCGCAACCATATACGCCCCAAACACACGACACCTCAAACAAACACTCCACAAGCACCAGGCGTTCAAAGAAGGGACTCTCATACTGGGGGGTGACTTTAATGTTGCATTAGAACCGTCATGGGACACTTCAACGGGCACCTCACATATCCCCAACCAACAACTGCAAGGCATCAAATCCCTACTCCGGGACCACCGACTGGTCGACTGCTGGAGGGCCCACCACCCAGACGCTCGAGACTTCACTTTCTATTCCCATCCGCACAACTCATACTCCCGCATCGACCACATATACACCCCGCACTACGACCTTTCATTGGTAACTGACGTCGGGATCGGAACACCCACATGGTCGGACCATGCCCCTGTCTCCCTCAAAATAAAGTCACCACTATTCCGCCCCACATCCCCGAAATGGAGACTCAATGAATACCTACTCTCCCACCCGGGAGTCACGACCCTCATAGGCGATAAAATCAGAGAGTACCTTGCCACCAATACGACAGAGCAGACATCGCTGACGA
Source organism: Pelobates cultripes (assembly GCA_933207985.1). Taxonomy (NCBI): domain Eukaryota; kingdom Metazoa; phylum Chordata; class Amphibia; order Anura; family Pelobatidae; genus Pelobates; species Pelobates cultripes. The sequence goes on along the minus strand of OW240917.1, from coordinate 197,996,462 downwards.
TACGCTGGGAGGCACACAAAAGTGTGAAAAGAGGTCACTATATCCAACAGGGGGCAATACTAAAAAAACAAACCGAAGCCCGACTGACCGTCCTACTAGACGATATACACAAAACGGACGAACAAAACAAACGCGACCCAGACCACACACACCAGACCCGACTCCTACAACTGAGGAGGGACCTAGCGACCATACTGCATTCCAAACACCACAGGGAGGCACTTAGAAACAAGGCCTTCTTCACCCTACATGGGAACAAGAGTGGCAAGCTCCTCGCTACGATGCTGAGGAAACAGAGACAGCACACATACATCGACAAGATCAGAGACAAACAGGGGACCCTACACCGTCTCCCGACTGATATCATGAGAGCGATCCGTACATACTACACTGAGCTATACGAACTTCCACAACCGACAACCGAACTGGCTAAGGCACACCTTAGCCGCTCGATTCAGGACTACCTGACTAAATACCCGATACCGACCCTAGACGCAGAAGTCGCTGACCTGGTTGACGAACCCATAACCGTTGAGGAATTAGCGCAAGCAGTCAAACTCACTAAACCGGGCAAAAGCCCGGGGCCGGATGGCTTACCGGTAAAATACTATAAGACTTACGCCGAAGATCTTTACCCACCCATGGTGGAAGCATTTAACGCGATACGAGAAGGAGACCACATCCCTACCCAAGCCCTAACAGCCCATATCACCATCATACCCAAGGACGGCAAAGACAGAGAGCATTGCGGGAATTACAGACCAATATCGCTAATCAATTGCGACATTAAGCTACTGGCCAAGATCCTGGCGGTGCGCCTCACCAAACATATCCCATCTCTGATCCACCCTGACCAGGTGGGATTTGTGACAGGACGCGAGGCGCGCGACAACACCATCAGAGCGCTCACACTTATGCACGGAGGTGGGGGCACGGACGGAGGCCTCCTCTTGTTGTCCACGGACGCAGAGAAGGCCTTCGATAGAGTGAGCTGGGACTACCTCTTCTAGACGCTATCCCACATAGGGCTGGGTCCCCACACCTGACGCTGGATAGAGGCGCTATACCGAGCACCGACGGCCCAGGTGTTAGTTAACGGGGCGCTGACTGAGACCTTTACCATACACAACGGCACGCGACAGGGGTGCCCCCTCTCGCCGCTTCTGTTCGCTCTCGCCCTGGAACCATTCCTCACACACATCCGCCACAACCCAGACATAACGAGCCGGAAGACAGGCCAAATACACCACAAGGTAGCGGCGTACGCGGATGACCTACTTTTTGTGGTGACCAACCCCCGAGATCACCCTTCCAAACATCCAGAAAGACCTGTGGACATTTGGCGATATATCTAACCTTAAAATTAATTACGGCAAATCCTACATCCTTAATGTTAGCGTCCCCGCCACACGCGCAGTCCCTCTACGACGCAGCTTCCCCTTCCAATGGGCCGAACATAAAATTAGGTACTTAGGTATATGGCTGACCAGGCAGAGCAGAGACCTGTATAGGGACAACTTCGCCACTATACTGCACACGTTCCAACGAGACTTGAGGGAATGGTCCTACCCGCACATATCGTGGCTCGGGAGAGTGCAGGTCATAAAAATGAACTTTCTTCCGCGCCTCTTATACCTCTTCCAGGCCATCCCCATTGTCATACCGGGCCCCTTCTTTAACACACTCAGAAAAGAAATGATAAAATACGTATGGAACGGGGGGAGGCCCAGAGTGAAATTTTCCACACTGACACGTCCTAAAGACAAAGGGGGACTAGCCCTCCCAGACTTCCACCAGTACTACGTGGCCACACACCTGCAGAGAATCATGGAGTGGTCTAAAGACGGAGTTCACAAACTATGGAAGACGGTGGAAGAGGCAGAAGCAGGCAGACCGATCTCGGGCCTTCACTGGGGCCGAGACACAACCGATAGAGGTGATAGGTCCATATACACGAGACACACCATGAGAGTTTGGAGGAGGGCCGCAAAGAAGGGGAATATGGCACCGTACCCCTCCCCCCTCCTGCCCCTGACACACAACGAGGACTTCCCGCCGGGTTTGGACCCTGGAGTCCTCAAACACATCCTCCCGGACAGATCCCCACGCCTACACCACTTCCTCCAAGGTGGGAAATGTAAAACACTAACGGACTTGATGGGAGAGACGCCCCTGACCTTTATGCACCGCTTCCGACATGCCCAACTGACCAATTACGTCCACTCCCTGCCGCAGGGACCAGCACTGGCCAGAGACCAGACCACGATAGAAGTGGTCAGCTCACACCCAGACCCGCTCCCACACGGAGTGTCCTTCTTATATTCCATGCTCCAATCAGAAACCCCGTCCGAGACACCACTCTTCATGGGAAAATGGGAGACAGCCCTGGGTAACACGCTAACAGAAGCAGAATGGGAAACCATCTGCTACCTTACACACCACTGTTCCACTCACAGCAAAACACAGGAAACGGCCTACAAGCTTCTAACACATTGGTATAGGACACCACATCTCCTTCACCACGTAAACCCAGACCACTCCAGACTCTGCTGGAGATGTGAACGAGAGGTAGGCACCACGAAACACATCTGGTGGGATTGCGCGTTGATCCAACCATACTGGAAGAGGATACACAAAATGCTAGAGAAGTTTCGGATGCGCCCCCCCCCCTGGAACCGGCAGCGATGCTCCTACACCACACAACAGTTCCCCGCTCCAAATACAAAAAATCCATGACCATTAGAATACTTAACGTGGCCAAACGAGTGCTCCCCCAATTCTGGAAACAAACAGTTACACCCCCACTTTCGACCTGGTTTAGCCAAATGGAAGAACTAAGGTCGATAGAGGAACTGACCATGACGGCCAACACTACACCCACTACCTACATGAGCATCTGGACGCACTGGATTCTAGAGACGGCAAAAGAAGAGTTCCAATTAGAACTCAGGCCTAACACTAACGGATACCACGACACAGACAGATAGCATTTCAGAACACACACCCCAGACGACGCTAGACGGCCGACAGACGAACTGAACGGAACTACCCCCCCCCCTTTTTCCTTTCTTCCCACCCCGACGCATTCCCCCCCCCCCCTACTCCCTTTGAAATACCCGAGCATCATCATTGACTGAATCATCCCCACCGCACCCATAGCGATAAGGGAAACCATAATTAAGAACGAACAATAAACACAAGCTGGTACACACGTCCAGACCAGCCCGGGACGTCACCCCAAAGCCAAAACATGCGAACACCTGTGATAACCCTGGACAGGCCCGGCAATGACACGGCTAATGCAGTATCCACACACCCAATGTAAGAATACCCTCTACCTGCAATATCACCATACCCCTGGTTAAACACGGGAAACACCGATAGTAATAACAGGGGAAAACACAAGCCCACCACGGACAATGCCACATAGCTAAGGACACAGGGCCCTGTGAGATGCCCGTTGACAGAGACCATAAGGGTAGCCTACAAACACTGACACCTAATCAAGGACTGATTAATCCGGTTCAAGGAAGATTACATGGCATAATGTTCACCCAGTTCATGAAAACGTTATTTAATTTATATTCCCAAACAAATGTAAATACCAGAAAATGGGGACCTGCGAGTCCTTCTGCGATGGGGCCTGCGAGCCTAACTTGTTACCTTTTATAATAGCATACAATGGAGACCTGCGCGTCTCACCGAACATTAATATATGCAAAATGAATAAAAATTATATTCACAAAAAAAAATTAATAAAATAAATTTAACTCCCCAGTAGAAAAATAAATAAATCCAAGTGACAGTAAAATGTAGTCCCTGCCAATTCATCACTGTAGTCAGTGATCATTTAGCAGGGAAGAGGTTCATTTTATTAAAGCAGGGGAAAGGGTGGTGGGATTTAACTTACTTTATTTATTTATTTATTTATTTATTTATTTTTTACACGGGATGAAGAGGATCAGCACTGATCCGTCTCCCTGCACTTCACACTGACCACGGAAGAGCAGGCAGGTGTATTGTGAGTCTATCAGAGCAATCACTGCTGCAGGGACAGTGTGATCAGGTGCTCCTGGTCTGCCTCATAAACCGAGCTATACATAGGACACGAGGTCACACATTTAGGCTGGAAGAAAGGAGATTTCATCTAAGGCAAAGAAAAGGTATTTTTTTACAGTAAGAGCAATAAGGATATGGAATTCTCTGCTGAAGAGGTGGTTTTGTCAGAGTCACAACAGAGGTTTAAACTGAAATTGGATAAATACTTACAAAAACATAACATACAGGGATATAATTTCTAATTAGTGGGGTAATAGCTGCTTGATCCAAGGAGACATCTGACTGCTATTTTGGGGTCAAGAAGGAATTTTTTCCTAGTTTGTGGCAAAATTGGAAGCACTTCAGACTAGGCTTTTTGCCTTCTTTTGGATCTACAGCAACAACATATGTGAGGAAGGCTGAACTTGAGGGACACAAGTCTCTTTAAGTGTGTGTGCGCGCACATCTGCATGCACTGGCGTACATACCGCGGTCGCAGCCCTGCGACCCGGTGCCCGCCGCCATTTGTTGCGGCCCTGGCCCGCGCAGAGTAAGTGCTGGGGGGGGCACAGATCAAATTTCACACCGGGGCCCCATGGGTCATGTGTACGCCACTGAGTCTGGGGGGACTGCCTGACAGCTCACGCAGCCCCTGCAGGCAGCTCCATAGACTTCTATTGCTGCCATGTGATCATAGTGATCACATGGCCTCGGAGGGCTGGAGTGCCTGGAACTGCTAGTCCTCCTATACCAGGATCACAGCGGATTGCCGGTCCAGGTGAGTACAGGGGGCCTTAATGGGTTAAACCCTACCTGTTTAAGATAAACACGCAGTTTGACTGATAGGCACACTGACACACCCATTCACTGACAGGCACACACTCAGATTCCCATACAGTGACAACACACACTCAATGACCGACAGCCTGACACTGACACACTTACAAAGTATTATAGATTTTTTTAAATACTCATGTTAATCCACCCAGCCTCCCTACCTTTGGGAGAGCTGGTGTAGATTCTTCCCTAGGGTCTAGTGGAGCTGACTGGGCTGGTCGCTGGCGGCTTGTTGTGGCAGCAAGGGAGCTTTAATTCTCATGCTCAACTCCCTCGCGTGCCGCTCACCCCCTTACTCTGTCACATTATGCCACCTCTCACAGTGTCACCCCCCCCCCCACACTAGGTCAACCCACCCAGGTCAACCCCCCTCCACACACACACACACACTAGTAAAGATGTGCAGGAGCTGGGCAAAAGGACATCGCATGTGGAATCCAAGATGGAAGACTTTGCTGCCGCGCATAATGACCTCGCCAGCCATGTAGAACAGCTCGAAAACAAACTGGATGCCACCAAAACGAAATTAGTGGACAGATTCCGCCGAGACAACCTGCGGTTAAGGGGGATCCCGGAGACTGTGGCCCCGGCAGATCTGCAGGCCTACATCTGAGGCCTATTACAAGCCTACGCACCTGAAGTTCCGGCAGACATGCTGCTAGTGGACCGTGTCCACTGGATACTGAGACCCAGATTTCTGGCCGACACTGCCCCGCAAGATGTACTCCTCCATGCTCACTATTACGTATCAAGGAGCACATCCTCCGAGCCAGTCGCAATAAACCTAAACCACCAGAAGACTACCCGACGATCAAGATCTTTGCTGATTTCTCGTCAACCACACCCTGAAAATGGAAAGTATTCTCCCAGGTTGCCGACTCCATCTGGGCAAATGACATGCGATTCCGATGGGGATACCCCACAAAAATGCTGTTCACAAATGAAGGCAGCAACACACTAATTACCTTGCCAGAAGGCGGCCTCTGGAAACTGAAGTCATGGGGAATCTTGGACAACCAACTACAAGACAATCCCAGCACCAATGCCTCACCTCCAGGAAGATTGAGACTGGATTGGAGCGGAACACAGAGGAAGAAGATATGATGGCAAACATACCACAAGTATACATCCACCCCAAGATACCCTACTTACAATACCCAAAGTCAGAACACTGGTGCCACACAATTCACCACTGCAACCAGGCCCGGACTGGCCATCGGGCACACCGGGCAAATGCCCGGTGGGCCGCGATGGCCGTGGGGCCGAGGCCGGCAGGGAGATCACAGGATCTCCCCGGCCGGCCCCTGCAGGGCCAGCACTACCCGAGCGCCGGCCCCGCTGTGTGTCTCCATGGGCCGGTGAGGAGATCCCCTCACCAGCCCAGAGGCACTGTTACAGGCGGCCGCCGGGTGGGGAGGGAGGGAGGCAGGCAGGAGAGAGGACCCGGCAGAGCTCTAACCAGCAGCTCCGCCGGGTCCTCTCGCGGGATTCTGAGCGTTGCCGCGGTTACCGCGGCAACGCTCAGCTCTCGCGAGAGTGAACTTTAACCTACAGGTTAGAGTTCACTCTCACCACTGGACCACCAGGGAAGGCAGCATGGTCCCTCCTCAAGGCAGAATGGCTACCCCCCCTCCCTCCTAGGCTAAAGGTAAGAAGGGAGGGGGAGGGGGGGACATAACTTTTATTTTTTAATAACTTTTTTTTTTAATTATTAATAAAAAAATTCCCCAACAGCCCCCTCACACACAGAGCACCCAAACACACCAGCACCCCCAGACACACAGCACCCAAACACACCAGCACCCCCAGACACACAGCACCCAAACACACACAGCACCCCCAGACACAGCACCCCCAGACACACACAGCACCCCCAGACACACACAGCACCCCCAGACACACCAGCACCCCCAGACACACA
>OW240917.1:197943804-197989566 GCA_933207985.1 Pelobates cultripes | reverse complement strand
ACTCCCTTTGAAATACCCGAGCATCATCATTGACTGAATCATCCCCACCGCACCCATAGCGATAAGGGAAACCATAATTAAGAACGAACAATAAACACAAGCTGGTACACACGTCCAGACCAGCCCGGGACGTCACCCCAAAGCCAAAACATGCGAACACCTGTGATAACCCTGGACAGGCCCGGCAATGACACGGCTAATGCAGTATCCACACACCCAATGTAAGAATACCCTCTACCTGCAATATCACCATACCCCTGGTTAAACACGGGAAACACCGATAGTAATAACAGGGGAAAACACAAGCCCACCACGGACAATGCCACATAGCTAAGGACACAGGGCCCTGTGAGATGCCCGTTGACAGAGACCATAAGGGTAGCCTACAATCACTGACACCTAATCAAGGACTGATTAATCCGGTTCAAGGAAGATTACATGGCATAATGTTCACCCAGTTCATGAAAACGTTATTTAATTTATATTCCCAAACAAATGTAAATACCAGAAAATGGGGACCTGCGAGTCCTTCTGCGATGGGGCCTGCGAGCCTAACTTGTTACCTTTTATAATAGCATACAATGGAGACCTGCGCGTCTCACCGAACATTAATATATGCAAAATGAATAAAAATTATATTCACAAAAAAAAATTAATAAAATAAATTTAACTCCCCAGTAGAAAAATAAATAAATCCAAGTGACAGTAAAATGTAGTCCCTGCCAATTCATCACTGTAGTCAGAGATCATTTGGCAGGGAAGAGGTTCATTTTATTAAAGCAGGGGAAAGGGTGGTGGGATTTAACTTACTTTATTTATTTATTTATTTATTTATTTATTTATTTTTTACACGGGATGAAGAGGATCAGCACTGATCCGTCTCCCTGCACTTCACACTGACCACGGAAGAGCAGGCAGGTGTATTGTGAGTCTATCAGAGCAATCACTGCTGCAGGGACAGTGTGATCAGGTGCTCCTGGTCTGCCTCATAAACCGAGCTATACATAGGACACGAGGTCACACATTTAGGCTGGAAGAAAGGAGATTTCATCTAAGGCAAAGAAAAGGTATTTTTTTACAGTAAGAGCAATAAGGATATGGAATTCTCTGCTGAAGAGGTGGTTTTGTCAGAGTCACAACAGAGGTTTAAACTGAAATTGGATAAATACTTACAAAAACATAACATACAGGGATATAATTTCTAATTAGTGGGGTAATAGCTGCTTGATCCAAGGAGACATCTGACTGCTATTTTGGGGTCAAGAAGGAATTTTTTCCTAGTTTGTGGCAAAATTGGAAGCACTTCAGACTAGGCTTTTTGCCTTCTTTTGGATCTACAGCAACAACATATGTGAGGAAGGCTGAACTTGAGGGACACAAGTCTCTTTAAGTGTGTGTGCGCGCACATCTGCATGCACTGGCGTACATACCGCGGTCGCAGCCCTGCGACCCGGTGCCCGCCGCCATTTGTTGCGGCCCTGGCCCGCGCAGAGTAAGTGCTGGGGGGGGCACAGATCAAATTTCACACCGGGGCCCCATGGGTCATGTGTACGCCACTGAGTCTGGGGGGACTGCCTGACAGCTCACGCAGCCCCTGCAGGCAGCTCCATAGACTTCTATTGCTGCCATGTGATCATAGTGATCACATGGCCTCGGAGGGCTGGAGTGCCTGGAACTGCTAGTCCTCCTATACCAGGATCACAGCGGATTGCCGGTCCAGGTGAGTACAGGGGGCCTTAATGGGTTAAACCCTACCTGTTTAAGATAAACACGCAGTTTGACTGATAGGCACACTGACACACCCATTCACTGACAGGCACACACTCAGATTCCCATACAGTGACAACACACACTCAATGACCGACAGCCTGACACTGACACACTTACAAAGTATTATAGATTTTTTTAAATACTCATGTTAATCCACCCAGCCTCCCTACCTTTGGGAGAGCTGGTGTAGATTCTTCCCTAGGGTCTAGTGGAGCTGACTGGGCTGGTCGCTGGCGGCTTGTTGTGGCAGCAAGGGAGCTTTAATTCTCATGCTCAACTCCCTCGCGTGCCGCTCACCCCCTTACTCTGTCACATTATGCCACCTCTCACAGTGTCACCCCCCCCCCCACACTAGGTCAACCCACCCAGGTCAACCCCCCTCCACACACACACACACACTAGTAAAGATGTGCAGGAGCTGGGCAAAAGGACATCGCATGTGGAATCCAAGATGGAAGACTTTGCTGCCGCGCATAATGACCTCGCCAGCCATGTAGAACAGCTCGAAAACAAACTGGATGCCACCAAAACGAAATTAGTGGACAGATTCCGCCGAGACAACCTGCGGTTAAGGGGGATCCCGGAGACTGTGGCCCCGGCAGATCTGCAGGCCTACATCTGAGGCCTATTACAAGCCTACGCACCTGAAGTTCCGGCAGACATGCTGCTAGTGGACGTGTCAACTGGATACTGAGACCCAGATTTCTGGCCGACACTGCCCCGCAAGATGTACTCCTCCATGCTCACTATTACGTATCAAGGAGCACATCCTCCGAGCCAGTCGCAATAAACCTAAACCACCAGAAGACTACCCGACGATCAAGATCTTTGCTGATTTCTCGGCAACCACACCCTGAAAATGGAAAGTATTCTCCCAGGTTGCCGACTCCATCTGGGCAAATGACATGCGATTCCGATGGGGATACCCCACAAAAATGCTGTTCACAAATGAAGGCAGCAACACACCAATTACCTTGCCAGAAGGCGGCCTCTGGAAACTGAAGTCATGGGGAATCTTGGACAACCAACTACAAGACAATCCCAGCACCAATGCCTCACCTCCAGGAAGATTGAGACTGGATTGGAGCGGAACACAGAGGAAGAAGATATGATGGCAAACATACCACAAGTATACATCCACCCCAAGATACCCTACTTACAATACCCAAAGTCAGAACACTGGTGCCACACAATTCACCACTGCAACACAGTCACACTACTCACTAATTGACTAACCCCGCAAAACCCACAGGATGCATGGATCACTCACCCTCTGTGACACTGTGCCATGAGGCACTGGTTACCGGGACACTAAAGGACACATACCAGCAAAACTGGCCAAAAACAACACGACCAGGGGCTGACCAGCAGCAGGGCAAATACCCGATGCTTGAAACATTGTACTAGAGCACAGATAATGCCACTAGAGACCTTATGTATATAATACGTTTGGCTGCCACGGACCAAGAATCACAATCAACCATAGACGGGTAGATATGCTCCTTTACCTAGAAAGCATTCAGGAATCTTGGCTTTGATGTACTGTTAGAAATGTTTATGTACCATAGGCAAATAAATTATATAGCATTTACATTTCTCTAAGTCTATGCGAGGTCCACTGTAGAGGCTAGCAAGCAGGGCCGGATTAACATAGGGGCTGATGGAGCTGCAGCTCCAGGCCCAGGCCCATGGAATAGGCCCATTGATTAAAAAAAAAAAAATCTCTTTTTTACATTTTTTTTTTTTTTCACACTACTCTTAGGGATTCCACCTGGCTTTTATTTTATTGGCACAGCCAGTATTTGGGGCTGCCTGGCGGTGCCAATATTGCAGTTATACTGGCAATACAAATGCTGGTATTTTTATCAGTATAAACAAGAGATTACTCTTCAATACCAGCACTGGCCAGTAGGGGTCGCTGTGTGTGGAGACAGGCATGGATAGGAAGTTCCAGCATATCTCTCCCTGACTATCTATACTCACTGCTCTGCAGGGGAGCAGCTACAGAGAGTCCAGACAGCAACTCCCACCCTGCAGAGACAGCCTACAGCTCAGGGCAGTAAGGGATGGGGGTAAAGGCTGCAAGGAGACATGTACTGAGACACTAAGGGACACTGGGAGACATTATGGCATACACTGAGACACTAAGGGACACTGGGAGACATTATGGCAGACACTGAGACACTAAGGGACACTGGGAGACAATATGGCAGACACTGAAACACTAAGGGACACTGGGAGACATTATGGCAGACAATAAGGGACACTGGGAGACGTTATGGCAGACACTAAGGGACACTGGGAGACATTATGGCAGACACTGAGACACTGGGAGACATTATGGCAGACACTAAGGGACACTGGGAGACATGAGTCACTGAGACACTGATACATAGGAACACTGAGACCTGGAGTAATCGACACATGGGGGCACTGAGTCATAAGGGCACTGGGAGACATGGGGGCACTGGGAGGAATCCATCTATACAGCAGAATCAAACTAAGTAGTTTTTTAGTGATTTTACAGCATTTTCTCTTATATCACTCCTTGTGATTTACATCATGTGATGTCACCCATACATATTTAATTATGCAAATTAGTAAGGCCGGTATGTTTTTCCAAGAAAGGTAGCAACTCTAACTACTTTTCACATACTCTTACTTAAAGGACCACTATAGTGCCAGGAAAACATACTCGTTTTCCTGGCACTATAGTGCCCTGAGGGTGCCCCCACCCTCAGGGTCCCCCTTCCGCCCAGCTCTGGAAGGGGGAAAGGGGTTAAAACTTACCTTTTTCCAGCGCTGGTTTCCTCCCATCTCTCCTCCGCTCCTCCTGGTTGAATGCACGCGGCAAGAGCTGCGCTACAAGATTCCTCTACCGGTCACATAGGAAAGCATCAATGCTTTTCCTGACGCTGAGCGCAAGCTCTCACCGTGAAAATCACAGTGAGAAGACAAGAAGCTGCTTCTAGTGGCTGTCAATGAGACAGCCACTAGAGGATTAGGGGGAAGGCTTAACCCATTCATAAACATAGCAGTTTCTCTGAAACTGCTATGTTTATGAAAAATGGGTTAACCCTAGCTGGACCTGGCACCCAGACCACTTCATTAAGCTGAAGTGGTCTGGGTGCCTAGAGTGGTCCTTTAAGTATGGAAACTTAAGTGGGATGTATGGAAACAAAACTTGTGTGGACTGGCTGACAATGAATATAGTTAAAGGGACACTATAGTCACCAGAACAACTACAGCTTATTGAATTTGTTCTGGTGAGTAGAATCATTACCGTCAGGCTTTTTGCTGTAAACACTGTCTTTTCAGAGAAAATGCAGTGTTTACATTACATCCTAGTGATAACTTCACTGGCCACTCCTTAGATGACTGTTAGAGATCCTTCCTGGGTCATGGCTGCCTAAAATGCATCCAAACATTCAGCGTCTCCTCCCTCTGCATGCAGACACTGAACTTTCCTCATAGAGATTCATTAATGAAATTCATCTATATAAGGAGATGCTGATTGGCCAGGGCTGTGTTTGAATCATACTGGCTCTGACCCTGATCTGCCTCTTTGTCAGTCTCAGCCAATCCTATGGGGAAGCACTGTGATTGGATCAGGCCACCACTTCTAATGATGTCAGCAGACTGCTTGTTTTTATGAGTCTAACAGCATGCCGAGTTACAGCTTCAGGCTTGAATATTGATTTTGCTATATTTATGGAGGCATGAGGGGTCCAGTGGGGGCTAGATGGCGGTGTTAATACTATAGGGTCATGAATTCATGTTTGTGTTCCTGACCCTATAGTGATCCTTTAAGGTAATGCTGACTTTGGTCTCTCTAACACTGTGGCATGTTCCCTTTCTTCTACACTCACTACATATAGCTTTACTCTGTCCCAGACCATATACTAGGATCTTCTGCCTGCTTGTAAGAAGGTAAGGAGACAAGTGGACCAGCGAGTGCTAGGGGACAATCCTTAGAAAGCGTTGTAACAGAACCCTGTATTGTTTTGCCTGAACTTAATCTACAGTGCTGTTGGGGAGTTTAAACAGAGCCGAATGGCTGGTGTTCGTATGACTATTGCTACCCAAAATACCGAACATCAGACCACCCAGGGGAACAGTTAATTACTATTTTACCTCCCAGTGATTGTGGAGCCGTTCGCATGGTTCAGACGAATCCCTTTGTCTCAGAATAGGTGGCCGCCATTTCGGGACTTTACACGTGTTCGCGGCCATCTTACGCACGAACGGCGGTGTTTGCCTGTGAGCGCATGGAACTAAAAACGGATACGCAAACAGGCGAACACCGCTGAGACCTCCAGGAGCTCGTAAGTTCGTGCTGAAACTACCGAACGACCAGCCGTTCGGTAGTTTTGTTTAAGCATGCATGGGGATTCAGGCGAACGGCAGGATTACTGTGGAGGGCAAGGGGTTCATGGGGTTTTTATTCACGAACGGGGACCGACCGCAAGGCCAAAACTTGTGGAACTCTTTTCGGATGAAAATCCTGTGCGGTCGGTCAAAACTTCAAAGACCCATAACTCCCGAACCCCACAACCGAATGACTTGAAATTTGGATATGTTATTCCCCTGAGTGGTAGCTATTAAGCGGTGCTGGACTTAAAGGTGTACCCCCTGTTTTTGGGGTACATCCAGAATGTGGGTAAATTTATGTTTGTTTTAATTATGTTACATGTTATCTGAGGGGAGGAGACGTGGGGGTTGAACCATGTGTGTAATTGGCTGTGTTACTAATTATGTGGGTGTAGCCTCTCAGAGGGCACCATTGCATAAAAAGAGATCCCCTGTGATTAAAAGCTAGTTCTACTTGACCCTTCAAAACGTAGCCTCGTCTCGTTCTTGGAGGGGATTTATGGTACAGTTACTCTGCCTCATTTTACACTACTGCCGGATTATACCCTGGGATATCGTGGATGGGAACAAGGACTCCATTACTACACAGCAGCTTGCACAGAAAAGGACATCTCCAACGGCAGATACCCCTCTACAGCTGGGTAGCCGTTACATTGGTGGCAGCGGTGGGATGGTCCTTTTCATCCCCAAAGCAAGTGCTGAATGGAATCCCAGTACGCCAAACTGAAAAGACCCACACTAAAGGATCTATTGGAAACCAGAGGAAGGAGTGCCAGCAACCGACCACGGAGAGAGCTGATAGCTGACCTACTGGAGCTGGACGAGATGGATCGATCCATGGAGGTCGCAGACCAACCTAACCCTGTCAGCGAGGAGGAGGAAATTACAAATCTTGTTCAGCGGAGATTATCCATGTACCCAGCGACATCCGTGGAACTAATAGATCAGCTGTTCCGGGAAGCGAGAACGGAGATACAAAATAGGAGGGGGCACGAACTTGAACTGGCAAGAGCTAGACAACCTATTGCACCTGCAGTTCATATACCCCCACCCGCTGCTACAGGACAGAAAATACCCTTCACTGCGTTCAAAGCGTTTGTGGAAAGTGAGGAAGAGATTGACGGGTATTTGGCTGACTTTGAGAGGCAGTGCTCCCTACACCAGGTACCACTAGACCAATGGGTCACTATTTTGGCTGGAAAGCTATCGGGAAAGGCAAATGAGGCTTTTCGGGCACTTACTGAGGAAGATATTGCACAGTATCGCCGGGTGAAGGCTGCACTGCTCACCCGATATGCTGTCACCCCGGAAACGTATCGCCGTCGCTTCAGAGAGTCTAAAAAGAAGGCTGCAGACTCCCACATGGAATGGGCAAACAAGATACAAAGGGTGGCATCACATTGGGTACGAGGGTGCAATGCCAACACCGGAGAGGAAGTACTACAGCTATTCCTAATGGAACATTTCTTCCAAGATCTGGCAGCAGACATACAGGATTGGGTGAGAGATCGTCGCCCTGCTAACTTAATCGAGGCAGCGCGGCTAGCGGACGAATACGCAGAGTCGAGAAAGGTGAGCCAAGGGTCCACACGACCAACCTCTAGGGCAGAGCCACGCACCCCAACGCCCGCTGCACGCACAGAATTTCGGGCCCCAGTACCCCCAGGACCCCCACGTCCTCAGGGGTCTAACAACCAACCCCGGGATGCTTACAAAGTTACGTGCCATCGCTGCGGCAACACGGGACATATTGCTCGTTATTGCCCCTTGGGAGCAGCCAATAACAACTGGAGGCGATCAACCAATAACACAGAGACCCCTTCATCACGCACCTCTGCTGCTCACTGCCTGGAAACCGAAGGGAGCCCTGAGGAGTGTTTGGGCATCCTATACGAGGCAAACCCCATACAAGCTGCATCCCCAGATAACCGCCAGCATCACCGCCAGGAGGTGCGTGTAAATGGGCAGGTGGCACAAGGCCTAAGGGACACTGGCGCTACCATCACTTTGGTGCAGAAACATCTTGTGAAACCGGAGCATGTATCTACACGCACTGTTGCTGTCCGTGTCGCAGGGGGGGCTGTTTTTCGTTTACCCACTGCCCGGGTACACTTGGATTGGGGAGTCGGGTCGGGAAAGACCACAGTAGGAATCATGGACAATTTACCTGCTGAAGTCGTGTTGGGCAACGACATTGGCCCTCTGGCTTCAGCTTATCTACCCACGACTGCTGCTGCCTGTCCCGTAACCACCCGCTCACAAACCCGTATCGAAGACGATCCTCCAGCAGACCGGGAGACCCAGGTAAGCCACAAACAGACACTCAGCCCTAACACGGTAGAAAGACCCATAGCTTGGGACACCCCAGAGGAGTTTGGGAGGGAGACTAGACAGGACCCCACTCTCCAAAAGTATCGGGAATTAGCCGACAGTGGGGGGGATGAGCGGGAACGTTTTATATGGGAAGGTGACAGATTATACAGGTTGACACAAGGTAGGAGGAGAGGCTGTATCCCTTCACAGAAGCGCCAACTAGTGGTACCCAGAAAGTACCGGTTGGAACTTCTCCGAATTGGACATGACATTCCGTTGGCAGGACACTTAGGGGGTAACCGCACCGCCTACAGGATCACACAGACCTTTTTCTGGCCTGGGATCTCAAAGGACGTGCGGCGTTACTGCAGTACCTGTGATACATGCCAACGAGTAGGAAAGAGAGGGGACCACCCTAAAGCTCGACTGTCACCCATGCCCGTGATTGAGGAACCGTTTAGCCGGGTGGCAGTCGATCTAGTGGGACCCCTACCTAACCCCAGTCCCTCGGGTAAGAAGTATATTCTTACAGTAGTGGACTATGCTACCCGCTACCCAGAGGCTGTCGCTCTGACGAATATCCAGGCTGACACTGTCGCCAGTGCCCTAGTCGGGATATTCACCAGAGTGGGATTCCCTCAGGAAATCCTATCC
The DNA here is from genome assembly GCA_933207985.1 of Pelobates cultripes. NCBI lineage: Eukaryota > Metazoa > Chordata > Amphibia > Anura > Pelobatidae > Pelobates > Pelobates cultripes. The sequence goes on along the minus strand of OW240917.1, from coordinate 197,980,458 downwards.
GACCGAGGGACCCAGTTCACCGCAGACCTAACACAACAGTTGTGGAAGGTCTGTGGTGTCAAGACCCTGCTCAGTTCCCCGTACCACCCCCAGACTAACGGTCTCTGTGAGCGCTTTAATGGTACCCTAAAGCAATTGCTGCGGACCTTTACAGCGGAATACAGAGACTGGGAGCGATTCTTGCCGCACCTCTTGTTTGCATATCGAGAGGTGCCCCAGGAATCCACAGGGTTCTCTCCCTTCGAGCTGCTCTATGGACGGCGAGTGCGAGGCCCCCTCGACCTCATCCGAGAGCACTGGGAGGGAGAGATGGAGCATGAGGGCGTTCCTATCGTACCTTATGTACTGGAGATGCGGGACCGCATGGGGCACCTAGCCAGAATGGCCCGAGAACATCTCCAGGCAGCCCAGGGCCGTCAGAAACACTGGTACGATCGGGGCGCCCGGCTGAGAACGTTCCAAGTAGGTCAGAAGGTTCTGGTACTTAGACCGGTCAAGGGAAACAAGCTACAGACCTCCTGGCAAGGCCCTTACAAGGTAGTGGCCCAGATATGTGACACCACCTATGTAATTGCCAGTAGCCAAGACGAAAGGGTCCAGAAGTCCTTTCATGTCAATTTGTTAAAAGAGTACCAAGAAAGGCCCGAAGATATAGCGGCCATATGTATCCCGGCCACTGAAGACCCTGACAGTCTCCCCATCCCGGATCTGTTAGCAGACTCCGAGCCTAAAACTCTGCTTAATACAGTGCAGCTGGGGGAGCGGTTAACTCCCACAGAAAGGGAGCAACTCCAACAATTGCTAGCTGAGAAAGGATTGACATTCTCTCAGGAGCCAGGTTACACACCCTTAGCGACACATTATGTGGAGACACCAGGACAGACCCCACTTAGACAGACTCCCTATAGAATCCCTGAGGCTGTAAAGGAGGAAATGAGAAAGGAGATTCAGGAGATGCTAAGACTTAGAGTCATAGAACCGTCCGACAGCCCCTGGGCCTCCCCAGTTGTCCTAGTCCCCAAAAAGGACGGGACGACCAGATTCTGTGTCGATTATCGACGCCTCAATGATAGGACCGTGACAGACGCCTACCCCATGCCCCGGGTAGACGAACTATTAGATCGTATTGCCAGGGGACGCTATCTGACCACCATCGATCTGTGTAAAGGGTACTGGCAGATCCCCCTGGCCAAGGACGCTATCCCTAAGTCGGCGTTTGTCACCCCATTTGGCTTGTACCAATTTAAGGTCATGCCATTCGGGATGAAGAACGCCCCAGCTACATTTCAGCGCTTAGTGGATCGCCTCCTTGATGGCTTCCAGGAATTCGCATGCGCATACCTGGATGACATTGCGATCTATAGTGAGACTTGGGAAGACCATTTGAGACATGTAGAGGTTGTGCTGGATCAGATTAGGGCCGCAGGCCTAACTCTGAAACCAGAGAAGTGTAATTTCGGAATGGCCGAAGTACAGTACTTGGGACACAGGGTAGGGTGTGGGAAACAGCGACCAGAACCCGCGAAGGTAGAGGCTGTAGCCAACTGGCCCACACCCCACACCAAGACCCAAGTATTGGCATTCTTAGGGACAGCAGGATATTACAGGAAATTTGTCCCTGACTACAGCACCATCGCCAAACCCCTGACAGATTTGACAAGGAAAAATTTGAAAGAGTAGTCCTGTGGTCTCCCGCCTGCGAAACAGCATTCCAAACCCTGAAACAAGCCCTAATCAACGCACCGGTTTTGTCTGCCCCCGTCCCTAACAAAAGATTTGTTGTCCATACAGATGCGTCCATGTACGGACTGGGGGCAGTTCTGAGCCAGGTCGGGGAAGATGGAGGGGAACACCCTGTCGCGTACCTGAGTAGGAAACTATTACCTCGGGAAGTGAGTTACGCGGCAGTAGAAAAGGAGTGTCTAGCCCTGGTTTGGGCCCTAAAGAAGCTCACCCCATACCTCTACGGCCAAGAATTCACGCTGATCACAGATCATAACCCCCTAGTCTGGCTGAACCGAGTGGCTGGGGACAATGGACGATTACTAAGATGGAGCTTGGCACTACAACCATACAACTTCTCCATTCAGTATCGCCCTGGCCGGTTTAATGGGAATGCAGACGGACTGTCCAGGCAAACGGAACTTTTACCTTGACTAAGACCGGACAGCCCCAAGTCGACCCGAAAAGGATCAATCCGGGTCTGCCGGAGTGTTCCACAAAAGGGGAGCAGTGTAACAGAACCCTGTATTGTTTTGCCTGAACTTAATCTACAGTGCTGTTGGGGAGTTTAAACAGAGCCGAATGGCTGGTGTTCGTATGACTATTGCTACCCAAAATACCGAACATCAGACCACCCAGGGGAACAGTTAATTACTATTTTACCTCCCAGTGATTGTGGAGCCGTTCGCATGGTTCAGACGAATCCCTTTGTCTCAGAATAGGTGGCCGCCATTTCGGGACTTTACACGTGTTCGCGGCCATCTTACGCACGAACGGCGGTGTTTGCCTGTGAACGCATGGAACTAAAAACGGATACGCAAACAGGCGAACACCGCTGAGACCTCCAGGAGCTCGTAAGTTCGTGCTGAAACTACCGAACGACCAGCCGTTCGGTAGTTTTGTTTAAGCATGCATGGGGATTCAGGCGAACGGCAGGATTACTGTGGAGGGCAAGGGGTTCGTGGGGTTTTTATTCACGAACGGGGACCGACCGCAAGGCCAAAACTTGTGGAACTCTTTTCGGATGAAAATCCTGTGCGGTCGGTCAAAACTTCAAAGACCCATAACTCCCGAACCCCACAACCGAATGACTTGAAATTTGGATATGTTATTCCCCTGAGTGGTAGCTATTAAGCGGTGCTGGACTTAAAGGTGTACCCCCTGTTTTTGGGGTACATCCAGAATGTGGGTAAATTTATGTCTGTTTTAATTATGTTACATGTTATCTGAGGGGAGGAGACGTGGGGGTTGAACCATGTGTGTAATTGGCTGTGTTACTAATTATGTGGGTGTAGCCTCTCAGAGGGCACCATTGCATAAAAAGAGATCCCCTGTGATTAAAAGCTAGTTCTACTTGACCCTTCAAAACGTAGCCTCGTCTCGTTCTTGGAGGGGATTTATGGTACCGTTACTCTGCCTCATTTTACAGTACTGCCGGATTATACCCTGGGATATCGTGGATGGGAACAAGGACTCCATTACTACACAGCAGCTTGCACAGAAAAGGACATCTCCAACGGCAGATACCCCTCTACAGCTGGGTAGCCGTTACAAGCGTTGAGTGAGAGCATCATTAGATGCATTTATGCCAAGCTCAGGGTGTTGTCTGCATAGTATGCCCTTAGTTGGCCAGCTGCATGATTGGCAGGCAGCCTGACATGCATTCATGTTAGGCTGGCCTTCTAATTCTTTGAGCAGAAATGTCCTCTTTTTGGGCATGTTTGCCCGTTTTGGCAGGTTACGTGATTTGTGTCAGTGGCAAACCCTTTTACCGTGCCCATTGACTTCCTGCTTGATTGGACGTTGCTGTTAGGGGTTATGGATTTACTTGAAAGCTGAGAACATAAATTAGAGAGAGATTAGCCTAGGGTATATGTTTTCTTATAGCTGCTGTTTTCTTTCTCTCCAGCACCATCTCCATCAGATACATGATGCTTGGGAGTGTTTTACTGTTTTTGGTCGATATGATTCTGTAATTAGGCCCGTCAGAATTGTCAGCACCAGGCCCACTGGGCTCTTAATCTGGCCCTGCTAGCAAGGGAAACAATGTTCTGCACCCATCCCTAGGCAGGAGGACCAGACAGAGCCATATGAGCCCCAGGGGCCGAGGATGCTCTGCCAACTAATGCGGCACTGTCCCGGGCGCCGGAAACATGGGAGGCTAGACTGGCTGATACCCACGGCCCAACCCACATGCACAAATAGTGGTCTCGGCCAAACAAACATTGGGAGACCTCTCACTTTCCACTCCCTGGGGGGAGTCAGGAGGGACGGCACAGATGGGACCCAAAATGCCTTTCACACAGAAAAAAAAAAACACAAAACCACAAACACTTACCTCAAGTTAACAATGGAGGAGTAGTTTTATATCAATCCAAGCTAAATAAAAACATCCTAATTGGAAGCTCGATGACAGTAAAAAGCCCAATAGCCACCTACTTGGAACTGTAAGTTTCCAACCCCATGGTACTTTAGACAAGTACCTTACCCTGGAAGGTGCTATTTTGTAAATACTTTGTTTCCCCCTTCACCTAGTTATATCCTCCCTTTCCCCTTCCCATCCCACACGCGAGACGAGTCCGACTCTTACATAAATCACTTACCAAAAGTATGCTCACACTACCAAACGCCTTGACACGGGCAAAACCTCAGTACTAGATACCTTTGGCTATGAGAAGTCTAACCCGAATGCAAAGGGACCATGCATACCACGCAGCCACCAACACACTGCACTATGAAAATATACTGCCAAAATGTCAGAGGGCTTAACACCCCACACAAAAGGAGAGTTCTCCTGTAAGGTGAAACGGGGTATTATTGATATATTGTGCCTGCAAGAGATCCACTTTACACACACCAGAATACCAACCTTCGGGTCCAGAGATTACCCGAATATCACACCACATACTCTTCCAAAACTAGGGGCGTCACAATTATGATACACAAATACTCACTTTCGAAATCCTACGTATTAAAAAGAGACCCACAAGGATGATATATCATGCTTCACTGTAGAATTAATGATGCCACTTACACTCTAATAGGCATATATGGCCCCAACGTGAACCAGAGAAACTTCTTGCACAAGGTTCTCAAACTCCCCATGCAGACAGCAACACCATTGCTGATATGCGGAGATCTCAACCATGTCCTTCACCCACAAATTGACACGACAGCTTCCACCCAAACCTCAAGAGTCAAAGCACACTGACACCACAATGCAAAGCCATCACAAAAATGATTTCAGAATATGGGCTGTACGATGTCTGGCAAACACAACACCCCAATGACAAGGCACACGTTTTTCTCTTCGGTACACAAAACACATTCAAGAATAGACATAGCGCTCATATCAGGAGATCTGCTCACATTGGTGATAAACAGACAAATAGGAGACATAACATGACAAGGCTCCAGTGGGTGAAACTCTCCAAGAGAGAGTAGCAGGAACAAGCTCTTAAAAGAGCTTAGTGATTATAGTCCAGGGGAGTATACAGAGTATACCCCAGTGTAGACACAGCCTCCCCCCTCCCTCCCCCCACAACACACACACACACACACACAACAAGGCTCTATGTTGAGGGTAAAACAGGAACTCAGCAAATCTGAGGGTTTATTGTCTTTTATACAGTTTTCCGGGCAAGGTTAACACCCAGGTGGACCTTGTGGAGCACAGGACACAAAGCCAATCAGAACAGTATTGTACAGTTAGACACTCCCAGATAGTGTACACAAACCCTCCCTTCTGCCTGTGATTGATACATACATACACTAAAAAGTTCCCTAAAATACAACATATCCCCACACAACTCACATCCCCTGATGGCCCCAATCTGGGTGAACAACATATCCAAAAATCACCCAGATTGGTTCAGGAATTTCCTGGAAGTCTTATTTTTGCCCCACCATGCACATGGTCCCATGCCCAAAACAGTTCCCTACACTCGACGACAAAACGCTGCTGGACAATTTAAGATGGCCGCCGCCACATATTTGAATCTGTTCCAGTTAAAAGTCCAAGGGGCATTGTGCCAAGTCCCAATATGCACCAATAGGGTTTTTAAAAGGCAATACACCTCAGGGGCCATAGTCACAGGGCAAGAGGCTGGCAAGCAGGCCTCTCCAAAACCTAGTGGCGAGGTTACTTTCGCCACACTATCCAACATCACATGTCAGGGAAATGCAACACTAGGGATAGGACCGACAACTGCATGGCAAGCACATAAAGCAGTAATTCGCGGCTTACTGATCAGCAGAGCGGTGCACCTCAAACGCATCACTCAGGGACTGCACCTCACACTATGAATGCCCATCTCATACACACCACATAGGACCTCCAGAGACAAATAAGACAGACAACGAAGCAAATAAATAAGCTACTCCTCAAAAAGACAGCTGAAACATTGCAAAGATTAAAACTGAAAACATACACACTAGGCAACAGAGCTGGTAAAGCTCTGGCGACACAGTTGCGCCAAAAACGCCAAAAAAGTCCAATCAAAAAATACCATTCCTACACAACACTGCCAGAGGGAAAACTTTTTTTTTTTTTTATAATTCTTTATTTTTGCGTTGACAGACAATACAGCTTGTGAATAAAACTTGGGCTTGTGCAAAAGCAGAGTTTCATGAGGTACAATAGAACTGCAATGGTACAGAAAGAAGACAATGATTTGGTTAGAGGTACAGTTGATATTCGAAAAGGCCTGTCTTTTCTTTCTTTGTTATTTTTCTGAGGGCTGCAGTCTGTCAATGTTTTTTTTTCCATTTTTGTATAAACATGAAATTCGCCCACACAACATGACTAACCCACGGAAGAGAGCATACAGTTTCCCCCCCCCCCAGATTAAACGGAATACGCCAACCTCAACCCAAAGAGAATTGCTCATGGCGCCTATATCCCTCCAGGAGGTGACGGGAACCATCCGCTCCCTGCCCTCTGGTAAATATCCAGGCCCAGACGGCTTCACCAACAACTATTATAAAAGAAACATACCTCCCTGAGCTGGGACCCCACTTAGTGACACTCACACATCAACTAACCCCCAACATGCTACTAGCCCACATCACCATGCTCCCTAAACCAGGGAAACCACTGAACAGACCCCAAAACCTGCACCCCCCATATCACTACTCACAGACACTAAAATACTTGCAAAAATTTACGCGAACAGACGGTCCACTCTGTTCCCTTCACTAATACACGTGGACCAGGTGAGTTTTGTGACGGGACGACAGGAGGCGGATGGCACGCAGAAATTATTAAGTCTCCTATACGGACCATGAGCCCCGGGGAGGCCCAGGGTCTTCCTGTCTTTGGATGCCGAAAAAGAATTCAATAGGTTGAACTGGAGCTTCCTCTGGGCTGTCCTGCGCAACTTCCCTCAGCAGTTCCCATCTCTGATTGCCGCTCTATACTCGCAGCCCTCAGCTAGGGTAGCAAATAGAGGATTTGTCTCGCCCGCTTTTAACATTTCCAATGGCACACGCCAGGGGTGTCCCTTATCCCCTATGTTATACATATTAGCAGGCAATACGCAACAACAACATAAGTGGCATACAAATTGGAGAGACAGACTATAAGATGACATTATTTGCGGATGATATTATGTTGTCCTTCACTAACACGGAGGAATCACTTCCAGCCTTTTGGAAGATACTGCAACAGTACAGCGCATGCTCCTATCATAGACTAAATGTTGCCAAAAACACAAGCACTAGGTATTCAAATCCCTGAAACGCTCTTACATACTACAACAAACACACTTATGAATGGAGGAAAGATAACCTCACGTTCCTAGGAGTATAATTTTAATAATGACAGGAGGCTTCGTATTTTGCATAATCTCTCTTTACTAACTCCATAGCAGCAAAGAAAAGAGTGACAAGACTGAGAACCAATCACAATGCAGTATAGGGTATAAGAAGCGTGACATTACATCATTTCCTCTTTCTTTGCTGCGACATCACAAGTACACAATTTTTCTCTGTCATATTTGCTGCAACTGTGGTTTATACATATTCATTATATCATTGTTTACCCAACTGTGATATTATCATACATATTCTTTGTTTTCTATTGATTACCTCAACAGTGGTGGGGGCTACCCCTCTCCTTTGGGGTCTGTTCACCCTCCCCTCAGGGTCCTCCTGTAGCAGCTGCTATGGAAAAGGCCTCCCCTAAGTCCATCTCCAAACGGACTCACTATGGTGCAGACTGACTCTTCCACGCTCTCATCGACCTAAACGCCACTGGAAAGGTGAGGCCGCTACACCGAGCAAGTCAAAAGGAAAAGCACCTGCTAGATTTGTCACTGCCAACTTACCACGAAATTCACCTTCTTGCTCTATCTGGTTTCCTTTCGACGGGTATCCGACATACGAGCCTTTGATGCCGACGCGTTTACCTTTTGCCCGGCAGGGGTAACCTTTCAGGTCTCACGACGCACAAAGTCCAACTCTTCCTCGGTCTTCTACCCCTTCAGACCCACAACTCTGCGTGGTCTCTACTCTGCAATCTTCCAATCGTCAACTTCTCATCTCATATGTCCGCCCTTATGGTCCAGCTTCAGCCACTACTTTAGCCAGATGGGTTAGATGGCTACTATCCCTTGCCGGTATTGACCAAACTTTTGGAGCACATTCCGTTCGCAGGGCCGTGGCCTCTTCCGCTTATGCAGCAGGTGCTTCCCTTTCAGACATCTTACGGGTGGCAGACTGGGCCAGAGAATCCACTTTTAGGACATTTTACTTCCGTCCTCTTGATAATCCAGCTTTTGCTCTACTTTCCCGGCATTGAAATTGCAAAATACGAAGCCTCCTGTCATGTGATAAAATTTAAGATTATGTTAGCTTCAGTGTACTGATAATCTTAATTTTCCCTCCCTACTCTCTTTCGTTCTTTCCTCCCTATTAATTTCATATGTATCTACGGCATTTTGTTTTCTCATATTATTGTATAAATACGTAACTTATGGTCGCATTTGTATTAATGCCTTATTTACGTTCATTCAAAGATTTTATACATATACTCAATATGGGTGGGATATTTAGTTAACACCGTTAGACGGAAGGACGTTTTGTTATTAAGTTAAATTAAGGGATAGACATTCATTGTTTTACACAATCATTTTTTGGAATCTAATACCCTTTATACTCTCGTTTCAGCTTAATCAGAAACCACAAAGAAATATTAAAGACTCTATGCAAGGTTTCGTCATCATCACACCATGGAACCTTATCATCAAGTCATGGAGGATCATCGTTTCAAAGCAGGATGCCTTCGTCTGCATTCTACCTGTTCCTGTTCAAGTTATTCATATTAGTTTTTCCATTATCTTATTCTATGGAGTTTTTCAAGTTGTTCTATTGATGTCATATGTCATGCCTCTTATACCCTATACTGCATTGTGATTGGTTCTCAGTCTTGTCACTCTTTTCTTGCTGCTATGGAGTTAGTAAAGAAAGATTATGCAAAATACTCGCCTCCTGTCATTATTAAAATTATGATTATCAGTACACCGAAGCTAACACTCTTCAATTAACAACCAACGTACATAGCTTACAAAAGGCTAACTACACAAACCTATTAAACGGAATCAAAACACCAAATAGGGAGCTGGAAAAACCACTTCCTGGACTGGTAGGATAGCGGCAACTAAAATGTTTTTGCTCCCAAAGCTCCAATATCTCTTCTGTACACTGCCTATTAAGCTACCCACAAGCTACCTTCAGGAGGCGCAAAAGGTGCTGATCGGTTTTGTGGAGGGGGTGGGGGGGGAGAGGAAGGACCTAGGATTGCAGCCCAAACACTATACCAGCCTTTCAAATACAGAAGTATGGGACTACCGAAACTCTACCCTTAGTCCTCTGATAACGGCCCTCCATAGGCGTGATGTTCCACCACCATGGATGCACATAGAAGCAGAACACACAGATAAATACTACTATCTCATAGCCCAACACAGAAACCAATACCGGGACATCCTCCCAGTCACAAAGCGAACTATGCAAATGTGGGACAATTACAGGACAACCCACAATGCTTTTGCGAACGTTTGCCATATTGATACCAGGCCTAAATATCAACACTCAGGAGCTCAGCGGCCTAACACATCTCCACCAAATTGATAGCAACTTGCCCATCCCCTTTGCAATCCTGCAGGAACAATACCAACTCCCTAACAGTTGGATTTTCTTATATGCAGATCAGGTCGAGAAAAAAAACAAAACAACCCACACGGGGCTAGCCCCAAAGTATGAGAAGGGGCAGCGACTATCGTGGCTGGAAAACACATGCATGCAACACAAACAATCCCAAAAAGTTATATCTTGCATATATCAAAGCAAATTTACACAAACAAAATTACGCAAGTTTCCCTTTGTGCAGGCGTGGGAAAAAGACCTAAAGAAACAAAACATGACCAATGGTCGCAAATCTTTCAGGCCAATAGAAAGATTCACGCTTTGCACAGCGCATATAGAACTAGCAAGAAAGATCCTATACTGCTGGTAGATTGTGCCCTCCAGATTAAAACAGATGAACCCTAGTACCTCAGATGCATGCTGGAGATGTGGCCAATCCCCAGGCACTATGCTACACATATGGTGGTTGTGCCCAAAACTACAAACGTTTTGGACTAATATTCAAGACCTCAAACAGACAGCTACCATTAATCTCCCAAAATCACCAGAAACATTCTTACTGCAACTCATTCACAAATCCAAGCAATACCTGATTTACATAGTTACATAGTTGAAAAGAGACTTGCGTCCATCAAGTTCAGCATCCTCACATTTGTTTTTTGCTATTGATCTAAAAAATAAATAAATAAATAAAAAGTTTGAAGCACTTCCAATTTTGCAACAAGCAATTCCTTCTTGACCCCAGAATGGCAGTCAGATTTATCATTGGATCAAGCAGTTATTACCCTACATTGAAAGATTATATCCTTGAATATTCTGTTTTTGCAAGCACCCCCTCTCCTTTGTTTTCCTCTCTACCCAGTTAACAGGTAATTTTGAAAGTTCTGTCCTACTATACAGGGAGGAAAAAAAATAAAAAATGCAAGGGCACCACAAATAGCTAGCAAAGAGTATGTTTAAAAGGCGAGGCATGTAGGAATGGGAAACCAGACAACCACATAACTATAGTACAAATTCATGATTGTGATGAAGATGTAATTATTACTTGTGACTACATTTGTATCATGCCTGTACAATGTGCTTTTGAACCAAAATTGCAAATAAAAATAAATACACTTAGAATGACTAAACAAAACATTATATATACACACACACACACACACACACTAAAATACACTCCATTTGTTTAAATATACATAGGGATTAGGGAAAGAGCACAGGTAACTTTTTTTCTTTCTTTGGTTTCTACTATATGTATTAGCTGATGTGTACTGTGGTCATTGCTGCCTCCCAGGAGTTATGGGAGTGAACGCAGGACATTTATTTTTGTATACATTTTGGGGTGTTCTTTGTCAGTAACACATCTGTTGGACATCACAGGATTTGGCGCGTTCCTTCTCCCTGCTGGGACAGAATAAAGAGATCTGTATGGTGACAGAATCTTACCTGACGTGTTGTCCAACGTGCAGAGTTATACGCTCACCCTTGCAAATAAACACAGACCAATTTGAACAGATAAGAAACCACCTGGGTTGGGAGTCAGTGCATGAGGGCTGAGCAGGATAAAGCTCCAAGTCGCAGTACAGGCAAAGACAAAAGCAGGAGGATAGTCAAGGAAAAGCCAAAGTCAGAGGATGCCAGAGGTCAGGATAAACAAGGATAAGCCAAAGTCAGAGGTCAGGATAAACCAAAGTCAGAGGATGCCATAGGTCGGGATAAACCACAGTCAGGAGCCGTCTTGAGAACACTGGATCAAGAACACAAATACAAAATCCAGAGTCAATTAACTGACCCTGCCCTCAGAGAGAGGCAGTGTTTTATACCTGGCTGATTTGGCATCTGCTTCAGGTGGACTGAGATAGACAGGAGCAGTCACAGGAATAGTCCAGCCACCTAGTTCTGGAGACATAGCCAGGTAGAACAGGGCTAGAAATAGTGGAGACATACTCAGAGGAATAGGAGCTCCTGTGACTTAACAGCAGTAAAGCAGGCCCAGGATTGCAAAGTACCCGCAAAGTACCCGGGTTCAAATCCCCTGGTGGTCTGGAGACATAGCCAGGTAGAACAGGGCTAGAAATACTCAGAGGAATAGGAGCTGCTATGACTTAACAGCAGTAAAGCAGGCCCAGGATTGCAAAGTACCCAGGTTCAAATACCCTGTTGGGCACGCCTGGTGGTCTGGGTGTCACAGTGAGAACTGTGACAAGAATAAAGAGATTTGAGACAGTATATGAATAATATGATGAAATAAAAACTATGTCATTTGCAATAAACTTTGCATAAAATAGTTAATTTGCATTTAATTTTAATGGTTCAAAGAATGTCAGGCTAAATGGTCAGCACATGTTCACTTCATCAAATCTGGCCGTCTTTGAAAAAAGTTTGGACACCCCTGCCCTATGGTGTTTTCTTTTCAAACATATATGGTTTGATGGGGGCAGGGCCGGATTAACATAGGGGCTGATGGAGCTGTAGCTCCAGGCCCAGGCCCATGGAATAGGCCCATTGATTTAAAAAAATACATTTTTTTTTTCACACTACTCTTAGGGATTCCACCTGGCTTTTATTTTATTGGCACAGCCAGTATTTGGGGCTGCCTGGCGGTGCCAATATTGCAGTTATACTGGCAATACAAATGCTGGTATTTTTATCAGTATAAACAAGAGATTACTCTTCAATACCAGCACTGGCCAGTAGGGGTCGCTGTGTGTGGAGACAGGCATGGATAGGAAGTTCCAGCATATCTCTCCCTGACTATCTATACTCACTGCTCTGCAGGGGAGCAGCTACAGAGAGTCCAGACAGCAACTCCCACCCTGCAGAGACAGCCTACAGCTCAGGGCAGTAAGGGATGGGGGTAAAGGCTGCAAGGAGACATACACTGAGACACTAAGGGACACTGGGAGACATTATGGCATACACTGAGACACTAAGGGACACTGGGAGACATTATGGCAGACATTGAGACACTAAGGGACACTGGGAGACAATATGGCAGACACTGAAACACTAAGGGACACTGGGAGACATTATGGCAGACAATAAGGGACACTGCGAGACGTTATGGCAGACACTAAGGGACACTGGGAGACATTATGGCAGACACTGAGACACTAAGGGACACTGGGAGACATTATGGCAGACACTAAGGGACACTGGGAGACATGGGTCACTGAGACACTGATACATAGGAACACTGAGACCTGGAGTAATCGACACATGGGGGCACTGAGTCATGAGGGCACTGGGAGACATGGGGGCACGGGGAGGAATCCATCTATACAGCAGAATCAAACTAAGTAGTTTGTTGGTGATTTTACAACATTTTCTCTTATATCACTCCTTGTGATTTACATCATGTGATGTCACCCATACATATTTAATTATGCAAATTAGTAAGGCCGGTATGTTTTTCCAAGAAAGGTAGCAACACTAACTACTTTTCACATACTCTTACTTAAAGGACCACTATAGTGCCAGGAAAACATACTCGTTTTCCTGGCACTATAGTGCCCTGAGGGTGCCCCCACCCTCAGGGTCCCCCTTCCGCCCGGCTCTGGAAGGGGGAAAGGGGTTAAAACTTACCTTTTTCCAGCGCTGGGCGGGGAGCTCTCCTCCTCCGATCCTCCTCCGTTCCTCCTCCTGGGCGGAATGCGCACGCGCGGCAAGAGCTGCACGCGCATTCAGCCAGTCACATAGGAAAGCATTCATAATGCTTTCCTATGGACGCTGGCGTGCTCTCACTGTGAAAATCACAGTGAGAAGCACGCAAGCGCCTCTAGTGGCTGTCAATGAGGCAGCCACTAGAGGAAATAGGGGAAGGCTTAACCCATTCATAAACATAGCAGTTTCTCTAAAACTGCTATGTTTATGAAAAAATGGGTTAAACCTAGCTGGACCTGGCACCCAGACCACTTCATTAAGTTGAAGTGGTCTGGGTGCCTAGAGTGGTCCTTTAAGTATGGAAACTTAAGTGGGATGTATGGAAACAAAACTTGTGTGGACTGGCTGACAATGAATATAGTTAAAGGGACACTATAGTCACCAGAACAACTACAGCTTATTGAATTTGTTCTGGTGAGTAGAATCATTACCGTCAGGCTTTTTGCTGTAAACACTGCTTTTCAGAGAAAATGCAGTCTTTACATTACATCCTAGTGATAACTTCACTGGCCACTCCTTAGATGACTGTTAGAGATCCTTCCTGGGTCATGGCTGCCTAAAATGCATCCAAACATTCAGCGTCTCCTCCCTCTGCATGCAGACACTGAACTTTCCTCATAGAGGGCTGGGCTGTGTTTGAATCATACTGGCTCTGACCCTGATCTGCCTCTTTGTCAGTCTCAGCCAATCCTATGGGGAAGCACTGTGATTGGATCAGGCCACCACTTCTAATGATGTCAGCAGACGGCTTGTTTTTATGAGTCTAACAGCATGCCGAGTTACAGCTTCAGGCTTGAATATAGATTTTGCTATATTTATGGAGGCATGAGGGGTCCAGTGGGGGCTAGATGGCGGTGTTAATACTATAGGGTCATGAATTCATGTTTGTGTTCCTGACCCTATAGTGATCCTTTAAGGTAATGCTGACTTTGGTCTCTAACACTGTGGCATGTTCCCTTTCTTCTACACTCACTACATACAGCTTTACTCTGTCCCAGACCATATACCAGGATCTTCTGCCTGCTAGTAAGAAGGTAAGGAGACAAGTGGACCAGCGAGTGCTAGGGGACAGTCCTTAGAAAGCGTTGAGTGAGAGCATCATTAGATGCATTTATGCCAAGCTCAGGGTGTTGTCTGCATAGTATGCCCTTAGTTGGCCAGCTGCATGATTGGCAGGCAGCCTGACATGCATTCATGTCAGGCTGGCCTTCTAATTCTTTGAGCAGAAATGTCCTCTTTTTGGGCATGTTTGCCCATTTTGGCAGGTTACGTGATTTGTGTCAGTGGCAAACCCTTTTACCGTGCCCATTGACTTCCTGCTTGATTGGACGTTGCTGTTAGGGGTTATGGATTTACTTGAAAGCTGAAAACATAAATTAGAGAGAGATTAGCCTAGGGTATGTGTTTTCTTATAGCTGCTGTTTTCTTTCTCTCCAGCACCATCTCCATCAGATACATGATGCTTGGGAGTGTTTTACTGTTTTTGGTCGATATGATTCTGTAATTAGGCCTGTCAGAATTGTCAGCACCAGGCCCACTGGGCTCTTAATCTGGCCCTGGATGGGGGTAAATTACATTGGCCGTCTTCAAAAATGTCCAAAATAGGACATGGGTGCATGATGACCAGGAGTGAAAAGTTGGAAAACTGGAATGCGCACCCTCCAAATAAGGTAGTTTTGCCCACAGAGAACTTGACACACCTATACATGGATGGCATCACTGTACTCGGGAGATGTTGCTGAACACATATTGGGGTGTTCTCTGGCAGTAACCCTTAAAGTTCTCAGTACATGTATTCTTAAATTGCTATGTGTGTCAAAAAAAATCACCAAAGGGGCGTGGCCACGGCGCTGAACAAGATGGACGCTTAATCTGTGTGCTCTGCTCCACCAAGCCATTAAAAAGCATCCTATAATTAGCTACAGCCAACAAATGGGTCGAAACTGCCGCACAGAGCACCCCCAAACCCCAAGGGGCTCACAACCGGGACCCCAAAGAGGCCCGATGGACGGATTTCTGCAATCCCAACGCGGAATCGGCGGTGAGGCAGAGAACTCAAGATCTGCACCGCTATCCCAGGCCTCTACATCTGGCACCCTCCTCCCTGGATCGAATTGGGGAAGAACTACGGTCTACAGCGACCTCGATGGCCACCAAGACCGACTTATTAACCCTAACTACCACCATCCAGGACGCCCTTTGTGCGGAGATGGCGGGATTCAGGACGGATGTGAGCACCCAAGCAGGCCGCATCCAAACCTCGAAACACTCACTTGAAGCCCAGTCCACCAGGATCACAGCAACAGACACAGCGATCTCCCGACAAGGAGAACTGCTCCTCAGCATGAGACGCCTTGTGGAAGACCTGGACAATCGGGGCCGCAGGAGCAACATCCGGGTCCGGGGAGTGCCGGAGGCGGACGCAGGTGAGAACGCAGAGGAACTCTAATCGGGCCTGTTCAAGAGCCTCCTGCAAAATGAAGCTCCACGTCGCTTTAAGTTTGAACGGGCACACAGAGCCCTGTGGCCCCATTCCCTGGAGGACAGTCCGAGGGACCTGATTTGTTGCCTCCACTCGTATCAGGTTAAGGAAGCCGTAATGCGAAAGGCCCGAGAGCAGCCCACGTGGCCATACATGGGCTCCCAAGTCTCCCTTTATAATGACTTATCACCAATAACGCTGGATGCTAGGAGGGCACTCCGCCCGGTCACCAAGGCACTCTGCAACCGCAACATCGCATATAAATGGGGATTCCCATTCGCCCTGCTAGCCCGACATCAAGAGGGCTGGGCATCAGCCAGAAGCCCTGAAGAAGTCCTGTGATTCCTGGAAGAACGACACCACCGACCTGCTGGAGATGCCAAGCAGAATGGGGAACAACGATACATATCTGGTGGGAGTGCCGCAACATTATCCAATACTCGGAAATGATTAGGCTCAACGTAACGGAGATCCTAGGAGACCTGACCAAATGGACAGCCGAACTAGCCCTACTACATATATCACCAATGTCGATATCTCTATACAAAAAAATCGATTATAAGACACCTACTAAATGCGGCCAAGGCGGTTTTCCCAATATACTGGAAGAAAACGGAAGTTCCTCGGAGAGAGTAATGGATACGCAGAGTGGAAGACATTCAGGGGGCCAAAGCGATGCATGCATCCCTCCTGGGTAGGGGGAGCAAGCACGTGGAGACATGGCTGCCATGGTTAATGTTTGTTTCCCAGGGCCTTTGGGGGGGTACTTTTGGGTAACAGGGGCACACACCAGGGCCTCGACCCCTCAGGACGGGAACCACGCTGCTCACACTACAACACGTTTCTTCCTCTTTTCCCTTGACCATGCGCCCCAGCACAGACACACTTCATCGATTGACCCCTTGATACACAGGGTGGACAACCTTCCCCCTCTTTTTTCCTTTTTTGCCCTCTTTCCCCGCTTTCATAACCTATACTTCCTAGCTACACAGAGAGGCCTCGTGACACAATTACAACCACAAATGCTATACCACCTACATACACCTTAAAGTGCCATAAAGATGTAGTAGATAGATTGGGAGCCAGCGATTAACACTGGTAGAATACCTTGGAAGCCATAACACACCTCACATCGTCCTAGAACATGATAAATGGGACCCAGCAGACCCTACATGCAAAATATAGTTCCTCCCAGTGGTGACACTAGGACGAAAGTCGCTAAAGAAGAGACCCCTACACAACTCACATACACTTCCAGTGCCATAAGGATGTAGTAAACAGATTGGGAGACCACGACTAGCACTGGCAGAATGTCTTGGAAACCATAATATACCCTATACCATCCTAGAACATGATAAACAGGATCCAACAGACCCTGTGAGCAAAGTCAAACGCCGATACATCTCCTATGGTATAGATAATTACTAACCTTGCTGCTACACCATTGCTATGTAACCCATGCCAGAATATGGGTGACAACAGGGAGGAAGGGAGAGAGGAGAAAATAAATGAAAAAGAGGATCAGTATAACGCGGAACGTGGGAGGGATTGATACACAATGGAAATACCGACTGATAGGGTAACTGACCCTCAGACATAGCACGAACAGATAGATTAAACGATGCCACTATAATGGTTCATGACATTTATAACTACGTCAATGGTTGTATAAGCTTGTGAAATGCTGATTTCCTTGGTGGAAGAGCTGTCACCTCACAAATGTATCTGTGTAGGCGAACTGTACATAACTTGTGATCTCTCATGATGCAAACATTTTTTACATGGGACCTGCGAGTCTACACAGTTGATCTCTTCACTACTGTACTTCAAACCTTCTATAACACAATAAAAGATTCTAAAAAAAAAATCACCAAAAAGCTGGTTTCTAGGGACCAGGAAAGCTCAAAAAATGGTTTCACAGAAAATGGGGATTTAAAACCAAGGACTCTTTATTTTATTTCCACTACAATATACTATAGAGGTTATGGTGCTTAAAATATCCCTTCAAGATATCTAGAAATCTAGACCTTTTATCGGTGTCATCATTTTATAAATCTGGACCCACTGTCAATGATGTACAGACATTATAGTTAGTGGCTACTACATTTAAAATATTCTGCTTCATACCTCCAAACATTCAAAATGGACAAAGGACATTTTCATTTTAGGGGTGAGGTGTATAGCCAGGGGCAGGGCTGTTTTGAGGAGTTTTAAGTGACTTGCTAATAAACATTTATGCAACTAAAATGTAATTGAGAACAAGAACAATGCACAGACTGATTTCTCGACACATTTATTGTAGTGTAAAGACAAATTACTGTGAGTTTTATGTCTCTGGAGCTCTGTTACACACTCAGACACACCAACAATATTTGGAGCTTGTAAAAAATAAGGACATTAGGATAGAAGGCAGAGAGATTTGGATCCAACATAGGGACTGTCTTTTCTGAAAGGGAAATAGTGCTAGGAATACAAAGCTGTATTCCTATCACTAAATAATCCTCTAGTAAATGAGAGAACTGCCATGCTGTGTTTATTAAATGAACGGACCAAACACCTAAAGTACTTTAGCTTGCTGAAGTGCTTTATATGTGAACTATTTTTCATTAATTTTACAAAAAGTGCCGATTTCAATAGAAATTGGCACATTTCAAAATTAACCTTGTTTCATCCCTTCCTGGTTGGTTAGCTCAGTGGAGCCAAAGTCTGTAGGCAGTAATTGCTCAAAATTGCAAAGACTCCTCAATGAGCTGCACTAGGAAATCTATGATTGGACAGCCATAGAAAGTCTGGGTGGGGTTCGAAGGGGAACATTTGCAAAGGCTGCAGAGGCGATCTGTAGCGTTTGTAGGCTGTTTTAGATATAAATATTCAAAAGTATTCACTAAGTATAAAAAAGATCTTAACCTAAAAAAGTGTTTCATTAACAACCCATAAACATAAAGCAACAAAAGAGAGAGATTATATATCTACACATATAAGTGAAAAATATATCAAAAGAAATCATTTTGTGGAACTGAGATCCATGTTTGTGGAGAAATGCAAATTCTCTTTTACATGTTTGTAAGTGCAAAATGTGCAATCATTCATTAAATTGTTCTGTATCAAACAATATTGCATCATCTTTTTTTTCTCTCCCACATTATTAGAAATTTCTTTACAAGAAATCAATTGAAACAAGATATCATCTTTGGAGTTACCCCTATGGGGAGATGTGCCTACTAATTACTACAAGTTGTGAGTTCTCTACCTCTCCCTCCCTGCATGTATTGTCTTTAGTTATATTACACTATTTTGTATATGTTTTTCTCCTAGATATTAATTATTTTACCAGCTTATAATTTTATTTATTTCACCATGTCACAGAATTTTTTTAAATATATTTTTCACTTATATGTCTTTGGATTAAATTAAAATGCATAAATAAATGCATGCATGATTTCATTCATATTCTAAATGTTTTTAATTTTCTTTCAAAATTTTGTTGAGTAGTGGAGTGCCTCTTTAAGGACATTGATTTTATGCACATAAAAAATGTGTATTTTTTTTTTTAATCAGTTCCAATGGAACGTTATATGTCCTGGGACCTTCCAAAACTGGTGATCTGGTGATGCTACACTATTGACACTGTCCATTTGTATATACCATAAGTACACCATGCATGCACTCTTTAGATTTCATTGGTATGGAAAAGACCACATCCGTCTGGCTCCTGTCAGCTGCATTAAAAAGAGTTATGGTGTCGTCGCCACACACCCAAGGCGTGTCATTACCCACAACAAGGCTCAGTCTGTCCTCAATTATGACTTTGAGAGTTACTGATAATGATTTTCTGTCCTAATGCTGGGGAGGAATTGTGATCAACATTTATCCATTCTGTCTGCTGGCAACTGCATAATTTGCTAGCAAATCCTCTACAACTACAGACCAGATACATTGTCACATCTGAATGTGGTGACAGTTCCTAACCATGTGCCTAGGGTTCAAAAAATGTTGCCATCAGTTACTGCCCCTTTTTACTGTGAACATATTATAGTTTCTTGGCTCTTAACCCCTTAAGGACCAAACTTCTGGTATAAAAAGGGAATCATGACATGTCACACATGTCATGTGTCCTTAAGGGGTTAAACCCTTCATGAACTATGACATGATATAAAGATTATTGCTTAACCCTTGTCTTTAAGGGGGGAAAATTAGCTGATATTGACACACCCATTTCCCAGTAAAAGCGCAGCCTGTGTGGTCTTTCTGAAACAAACTGTTATTTAGATGAATGATTACGTAAAGGAGAATCATAATATACAGTTGCAAATGAAAATTAACCTTGCTGCAGTAGGGAATCTTCAGCACTCCAGATATTATGGACTACGTATCCCATAATGCTTTTACAGCCATACTGCTGGCAAAGCATAATGGGAAATGTAGTCCCCAATTCCTGGAGTGTCGTTGTAGATTTTCCTTTTAAGATGTTGTTTTTCTATTACTGTGCATTAAGTATGGTTTGTTGGTTTAAAAATTATATGAAAGGGTTATATGCATCCCGGAACATATATGGACTCTGTAAGTCCTGTAGCGTGCCAGGGAAGGTACCCACAGTTTGATTACAGATGCGGCTCTGCCCTGTGTGGAAGGTCCCAGCTCCCCCTCTGGGTGTGGGCTTGATGTAATGTGGAGCAGTGTTTGGGCGTTGCAGGCTGGTTCATCCAGTTCTAGGTGAAATCCTCCCCGCCTGGGACTCTGGATCCCACTGGATGCAGGGCAGTGCCTGCAGGAACTTGCATATAATTATCCAGAACTGTCATCTGTACACAGCAAGAAGAACGTAGTCTTTAATCTATTAGTGTCACTAATTGCTAAATAATAACTTTACCACCTGACTGCAGGATTACAATAACATCTCTACAAGGGACAGCCCCTTGTCACAGTATCGTATGGGGCATGTTCAATGACAGCTGGATGATGTGAACTTTTTAAAAGTCACTTTCATGATTATTCACTGATCTGGGAATTGTTGGAAATTGATGAGAGAATCATAACATTTTAGACTAAAAATAGCACTGGAAAACAGCCGAGTTGGAGATTATCCAGTTTAACTTTATTAGTCTAAATTTCACAATTCCCCAGTCAATTCGAAACAAATCCTGGTTTAGTAAACTAGCCTGTTTGTGCACATGTTCATGTTGCTCATACACCAAGAGAAATTATTTACAAAACACCAACATGTAACGACATTGGCAGAACTAAAGTAGAGAGGGCCCTGGTACAAGCATTAGTACAGTAAATCTGTTGTACAGCTCCCATAATGCTTTGCTAGCCATTTGTACATCCTTGTAGAGCTGTATTTGTGTGTAATTTTGGTATTTGAATACATTTGTGGCATGTGAATGGAGTTGTGTATTTACCATTACTATTTGAAAGCAGTGGTGTACTTGTGTGTAGTGTTTGTTTGAATTGTATGTATAGTAATAATAACTAGTATTTATATAGTGCCTTTTTCCCAGAGGGACTCAGCGCATGCTCTCGGAATTAATTAAAGTAATAGCCCGAACATGGAAGCGTCTGTATGGACGATAAAGCGTTTGTTAGGGGCTGGGGCCGCCAAGACAGGAGCGTTAACAAGTGCAGTCTTAAGAGCCTGAAAAGCAGTTTCACAGTGGGGAGACCACAGGACCTGTCTGGGTAAGTTTTTCTTGGTCAGGTCAGTCAATGGTTTGGCAATCATGCTGTAGTCCGGTACGAGCCGTCTGTAGTACCCGGCTGTGCCCAAGAAGGCTAGGACCTGAGTCTTAGTGGTGGGAGTGGGCCAATTGTCTACGGCTTCTATTTTGGCCGGTTCTGGTCGCTGTTTCCCACACCCTACTCTGTGCCCTAGGTACTGGACCTCGGCCATCTCAAAATGGCATTTTTCTGGCTTCAGCATCAGGGCCGCGGCCCGAACCTGGTCCAGAACCATGCCTACGTGAGCCAAGTGGTCCTCCCAGGACTCACTGTGGATCGCTATGTCGTCCAGGTATGCACACGCAAATCTCTGGAAGCCATCCAGGAGTCTATCCACCAAGCGCTGAAATGTAGCTGGGGCATTCTTCATCCCGAATGGCATAACCTTAAAGTGGTATAAGCTAAACGGGGTGACAAATGCCGACTTGGGGATAGCTTCCTGGGCCAGGGGGATTTGCCAATAACCTTTGCAGAGGTCAATGGTAGTTAAATAGTTTCCCCTGGCGATGCGATCGAGTAGCTCATCTACCCTGGGCATCGGATATGCGTCTGTCACGGTCTTATCATTGAGCTTCCGATAATCCACACAAAATTGGGTAGTCCCATCTTTCTTGGGTACTAGGACTACTGGGGAAGCCCATGTACTATCGGACAATAACCCTTAGCTGAAGCATTTCATCGATCTCTTTCTTCATTTCTGTCCTAACAGCCTTTGGGATCCGATAGGGGGCCTGCCTTAGGGGAAGTTGTCCTGGGGTATCCACCTGGTGGGTGGTCAGGTTAGTGTACCCGGGTTTTTGGGAGAAAGTGGGACTTTTGGCTCGAAGCAGTTGGTTAAGCTGCTCCCTCTCAGTGATACTAAGTCGATCCCCTACCTTGACCTGGGTTATTATATCTGAATGGGGCCCTCGTTCTAGTAGGTCAGGGATTGGTAGGCTGTCTGGATCTTCATGGGGTGGGCAGCAGACGCCTGTCACATTTTCCAGTCGCTCAAAGTATTCCTTGAGCATGTTCACGTGAAACGTTTTCCTTAGGTTGTTATCGTGGCAACTAGCGATAACATAGGTGGTGTATCCTTTTTTTTCTACCACCTGGTAAGGCCCCTGCCAGGAGGAGTTTATCGGTCTTAACCAGTTTGAGCACCAGTACTTTTTGTCCCAAGACAAAAGTCCTTTTCTGTGCTCCCCGATCGTACCATACTTTTTGTCTCTTCTGGGCCGACTGGAGGTTAGCTTGCACGGATTTGGCTAATTGCTCCATTCGGTCCCGGAGTTCCAATACATATGGTACGATTGGGACACCGTCTGTCTCAGTCTCTCCCTCCCAGTGCTCTCGGATTAGGTTTAGGGGTCCCCGTACCTTGCGACCATAGAGCAGCTCGAAGGGAGAGAATCCTGTCGTTTCCTGGGGTACCTCCCGATAAACGAACAGGAGGTGGGATAGGAAGCGTTCCCAGTCTCTATATTCTTGGGTGAACGTTTTGAGCATTTGTTTAAAGGTACCGTTGAATCTTTCGCAAAGTCCGTTCGTCTGAGGGAGGTAGGGGGAGCTTAGAAGCGACTTAATCTTACAGACCTGCCAGAGTTGCTGCGTTAACTCAGCTGTAAATTGTGTACCTCAATCTGACAGGATTTATTTAGGGAATCCTACTCACGAGAACACCTGTACTAGTGCATTGGCTACCGTATCGGCTTGAATGTTAGATAGAGTCACGGCTTCTGGGTACCTGGTAGCGTAGTCCACTACAGTAAGAATGTAGTGCTTACCGGAGGGACTAGGGGTAGCCAGTGGCCCCACTAAGTCTATGGCCACCCTGCTAAATGGCTCCTCTACAATGGGCATATTCACCAGGTGTGCCTTAGGATGGTCGCCTCTCCTCCCTACTCGCTGACACACATCGCATGTGTTGCAATAGGTCCTAACATCAGCGTGTACCCCTGGCCAGAAAAAGGTGTGAGTAATGCGGTGTAGGGTACTCGTCACGGCCAGGTGGCCGGCTAAGGGTATGTCATGTCCTATTTTTAATATTTCTTGTCGGTATTTGTAGGGTACTACTAGCTGCCGTCTGTGTTGTCCCCGTTTCTCAGTCAGACGATACAGCTTTCCCTTCTCCCATAAAAATGTTTCGTTATCTAGTCCACCCCCTCCCGTCTCGGCCCGTTCTCGGTATTTTTGTAAAGTCAGGTCGGTCTTAGACTTAGTCTCGAATGTGGTGGGAGTGTCCCAGGGTATGGGACCTAAGGGATCAGTCCCGGTTGGGGTGAGTCTTACCTGTGTCTCCCGCACTGGTGAGGGTTCCCGCTGCATCTGTGCTTGTGCCCGAGTAGTCACAGGATTTGCCTCTTTGTTATAGACTGGAGCATAGGAAGAAGTCATAGGACCCAAATCGTTACCCAGTAGCACTTCAGCGGACATATTGTCCATTATGCCTACATTCACGGTCCCTTTTCCCGCTCCCCAATCAAGATGTACTTTGGCGGTAGGAATTTTGTATACATCCCCCCCGCCACTCTAACTGCCACAGTCTGTCCCGATCTCTTGTGTTCCGGAACCAAATGGCTCTGGACTAGTGTAATCGTAGTGCCGGTGTCCCTTAGTCCCTCGGTAGAGTGACCCTCTAGCCATACTTTTTGCCGATGATGCTGGTGATTATCTGAAGCGGCATATACAGGGTCGGCTTCATGTAGTGGTCCCAGGTATTCCTCCATAGGGCTCTCTTGGTTAACGCAGAGGGCCCGGGCAGGGCGAGATGGCCCGGAAGAGAAGTTGTAATTCCTAGAGGTCTGATGGGAGTTTAGAGGACAGCTTGCCATGAGGTGCCCCGGTTGTTTGCATCGAAAGCACGTTGGTCGGGGGCGGTCAGTGGGGTTGTTACTGGGTGGTCCTGAGTACCATATGGGCCCTGCGGGTACTGGAGCTCTGAATTCGGTGCGGGACGTCGTTCGGTAACTGTCCCTATGTTCGGTCCGTGCCGTTGTTCGGTAATTTGTAGATTCGTGCAAACGGGACTCATAATGCTCGTCGGCCAACTTGGCCGCTTCTTCTAAGGTAGCGGGTCGTCTGTCTCGAAGCCATTCCTTTCCCTGTTGCTCGATGCCATTATAAAAGTGCTCCAGCAGAAATAATTGTAATATTTCCTCAGCGGTCACGGCTTTACTTCCGTTCATCCAGTTGTTCGCTGCTCTCCGCATTCGGTGCGCCCATTCCATGTGAGTGTCATTAGGTTTCTTTTTAGTGTTTCGAAATTGTCTTCGATACCTGTCCAGTATTACCGCATACCGTCGTAGGAGTGTGTCTTTGACTAGAGTGTACTGAGTCACCTCCTCAGCACTCAAGGTCCGGAATGCCTCTAGTGCTCGCCCGGATAGTTTTCCAGACAATATCGTGGGCCACTCTTTGTCGGGAATCTGATGTAGGGCACATTGTCGTTCAAAGTCTGCCAAATATTCATCAATCCCTGTCTCGTTCTCCAGGAAGGTTCTAAGAGCCGCATAGGGTATCTTTGGCCTCCCGGGGTTCTCTGCAGGACTTACGGTTGAGGCTGCATCGGCATTGCGGTGCGCGGTCACCAGGCTGAGCTCATGGGCTCTAGCTTTCTGTATGTCCTCATCTGCCTCTGCCATCAGATGCTGTACTAGTTCTATAGAGGGGTTCGGCCCATATAGTGAGAGCTTCTCCCGAACAATCCTGGTCTTTTCATCACCCGTCGTTGTTGGGGCTTCTGCCATAGTGAAAATCTGATCCAGTTCGGTCAGCTCTGCGATCAGCTCCCTCCTCGGCCGGTTACTCGCGTTCCCACCTCGGCTTTCGAGTAAATCCTTTAAGGTAGTGCATTTCAATTTGTCATAGGCGCTCTCCATCCGTTCGGTATCTCTCCTAGAAAGTCCAGAACGATCCTGCCGCTGCCACCAAATGTTACGGTTACCTCCAGGCTAGCTGGACCGCTTGGATGGTCTGGATCCCAAAGGCAGAGAAAGAGGAGAGTCACTTCGGTAGTTATTCCATACGAATCCTGTAAATGTAGAGCAATCCCACTAGCTATCATACAGCTAGGATACCCTTTTCCCCACAAAACGAGTCGAGGCTGCGATTTGAGGGTCAAGCAAGAACTGGCTTTAATGACACACAGGGAACCGTATTTATGCAAAATCTCAGGCCCAGGGACAGCCCCCTCTGGACCTGATGGGATACAGGGACAATACAAGTGGGGGACCAATAGAAATGCAATGCATCGTTTGAAATCGTCACCGCCCAGCTTGGAGATAATGAATCCAACGGTTATTACAATACAATTATCTCCAAGCGCCCAAAACCCCACATGTTTTTGCCACAAAGAAAACACAATAAAAATACAGAACTCAAACAGTTTTATACATAATTCGTGTCTTACACCATTCATTACATAGCCCCGGTTGTAGCGAAACAATTAACCGAAGAGCGCTCAGAACCCACGAATGGTATGCGGTATTTCCTCGAAACAAAGTCTGTTCGTGTCTTTGGGTTCTGAGCGTATGATGGCGGCCATGTTTTGAGGTAGACTAATAGGCCGCGGGACTTCACTCTCAAACTTGTGGAACAGGAACCGGCTAGAAGTCTGCATGAATGAAGACCGCCAGGAGGGAGTACTTAACCTGCGGTTAACCGCAGAAACCAACATTCTGATTGGAGCCACATGCCAGGCTGTAGGTGGCCCTTAGTTCGGTACCCGTTCGGTAGTTAGAGTATCGGGCGATGGGGCACGAACTTGGACGTCCTGCTGCTGTCAATTAGGTTGCGGTTAACCGCAGACCGCAACTCTCTGGGCGATTAAGTGGAGACACACTCCGCTCATAGGGTGGTCGGCCGTTCGGTTGTTCCAGGGGTGACCGGGTTTAAGTGGCAGCGCACGCCAAGATCCTGGTGGTCTGCCGTTCATATAACGAATAGCCAGCAGGCCCGTAGTTCGGGAGTTAGGTATCAAATCCCAGTACTGTAGTCAAACTCTGGGTGAAATGTAACAATGAATAACATTCGCTTCTGAGTTGTAGCGATCCAGCATAAATGATAAAAGTTGTTACAATATGAGTGCACTTCTACGGTCTCAGATAAAAAAAAAAGGGGTTGTTCTTAGTTGAATCAAAGGCGTTCCAAGAAGAGCTGAAATTATCATTACTGTACTGAAAAATTAGTAATTTATAGCATATCCTCCCTTTCCCAGGGTGGAGGATACAAATGAAGGACTAGCATTATCTTATTAGGTTATTAGGTTATCATTGAATATAAACAGAGGTCACATTGCTTTCCATTAGCCTCCTAATCCTTTATAGAGAACAGAAAAAAACATTCTCAACATTTGTAATGGGCATACAAACATGACTTATACAGAGCACATTAAATAATATTTGTTATTGTGGCGCACACAGTTCCTTTCTGCTTTAGACCGCACCAAAAAGCATTACTTGTCATTATTACAGTGGCTATCAAACATGGCAGTCATTTCCTGTATGATACATATGGCAACCAGTTCAGGTAGGGCCACCAAGTTGTTCAAAATAAAAAGAATAGTCAGAACACCGTGGCTTCTTGCACCTTGCAAAACTATTCAGGAACTAGCTGATTCTCAGTACATTACAAACATTACACTGAAATGCTGCTCCATGAGCATGTGATATCCATGTGATTTTTTAACACAATGAAATACAAAATCATTTAATTTCCAATGTATTTTGATTATGTATTTCATATAAGTATGCTAAAATAGTTGCATGTTTAATCCTCACATTATTTGGTAATACTCACTACACTATGGCCTCTTCAAACTGCAGCAAGGTCTGCTGCTTTACTGTGGGGGCGGAGCTTGGGGCAGGGTGTGGGTGGAGCTATAATTGCGGGGCGGAGCCTGCAAACGCGAGGCAAAGCTGGAGCCTGTTTGCAGGGGAAGCTGCTGGTAATTCGGAAGGGAGACTGTCAGTGCTCGCTCCAGCCCCATCTGCCTCATTGCAGCTGCTCCAGCCCTCAGCAGCCATCCACAGCCCCCAGCACCTCTCTCCAGCAGTGAGCCCCTCTGTCCTGAATTCCCTCGTACTCTAACAGGCTGTTACAGTCTGAGGGAACATAATAAAGCCCAGCGAGCAGTAACTTTCATTTGGGGGACACAAAGGGGGCACAGCCTGATCTAGGGGGGCCATGGCCCCCTCTGCCCCCACCCAGTGACGCCACTGCCCAACAGCCTTGTTTACATACAATGGTGCATAAAGCACTATAGTACAAGGAAGGGTGGGGTCAGACAATAGCAAGGGCTGATGGGATATTAAAGAGGGACAGGGCAGCTAGTTTAAACTGGTCTGGCAGTGTCCATGGGACAATGCCCTGCTGGGGAAACAATAGGACAGGAAAAAGGGGGAGGAGGAGAGGCACAGACAAGCAATACATTCAACATACATGACCAAAACACAAAAGGAATCTGGGGACCCACACATAGTGTCTGTCCTCCATCCCCAGTGACTACCAGGCCGAAACATAGCATTAAAATAATAAAAACTGTTTAATGCTAAATGGAAGGACAGCACCAGTGGATCCAGACACTATAACCACTTCAATGAAATTGAAAGCAGTTATGGTGCCTACAATAGTCCTTTATTCTATATGTTTTATGGGACTCTACTGCTATCCAGATTAAGTCAGTATGCTGAAATAAAACCTTCTGTTTCGGAAGAGTTTTGGTATCCTTAAAGGGACATGGTGTTTAAATGGTAGTCTAAATTTTTGGTCTCCCCTGAGCACATCCATTTATCACAGGGAATTCATAATAAAAAATTTCATTAAAAAAGATTCTGTATGCCATATGCAAATAACTAATATGCTAAGAGTACTAATACAGATAAATAGAATTAAGGTTAAAAATAGACAAGATAAAATAAGGGTGCTTCAATCACCTAAGTGAGTCATTCAATCACAAACAAGTGAATAATAAACAATAAACAATTGGTGAGAGCACACTACACAAAATAAAGAACTTTACCCTTAGTAATAAAACAAACTGCCTTTAACAACTTCGGTTCTTAATGGACTCCTGCACATAAAATATAAAAACAGGAGGGCAGTACCATGTAGATCTAATTTAAAATAGGACTTGTGAAAGTTTCCACTCACATGTTTTTGAGCCACTTCATATAAGCTGGCTCAAACTACAGGCATGAATAATGTAGCACGTGGTCGCCTCACACCAGGGAGCTTCCCCTCCGTGGTCCTTCTTTGATATTCAAAATTCCAGGATGCAAGGAAATTGGAATAACAATTTATTGGACACAATTTTAAAAAAGGGGGTTTAAAACAAACACTGGGTATATTAAAGTTAAAAACTGTGGCGCAAACTCCGAAAAAGGCGCCAAGAAAACGGACACATTTAAAGGAGTGTGAAGGATGAAGGAATTTAGACTTTTGATAAAGGCCCAGGCCGAAACGCGTCAAGTCTTTTTGTTGTTTTGCACAGTCGACTTTTAACTTTAATATACCAAGTGTTTGTTTTAAACCCCCTTTTTTAAAATTGTGTTCAATAAATTGTCTTTTTGTTGTTTTGCACAGTGGACTTTTAACTTTAATATACCCAGTGTTTGTTTTAAACCCCCTTTTTTAAAATTGTGTTCAATAAATTGTTATTTCAATTTCCTTGCATCCTAAAAATAAAGGTTCTTTATTTTGTGTAGTGTGCTCTCACCAATTGTTTATTGTTTAATATGCTAAGAGATTTGAGAGGAGAGAAGTTGAGAGGAATGAGAGAGAGAAGGGTAGGCTGGTAGAAAGGCATATAGACCGACACACAGTGACAGGCAGTAAACACACAGAGAGACTGGCAGCAAGGCTGACAGTATTTTATATTTTTTTCTTATTTGTGCATATCACTTTTGTTGTGCTAAGTATGTTCATCTGTGTGTGTGTTGCAGTTGCATATGTACGCATAGATTTGTATGTATCTCAGGGTGTGTGCTTCATGTGACTCACATTTTTGTGTATCTCCTCCATCAATCAAGCTTTTTTTTGAGTGACAGGAAACTAATTGCACTTTACAATACAAATTCCATAACTGACAATTGCTGGATTAGGATTATGATTTATACACAGACACTGTCTTGTGGTAGGGAAGATGTTTAGTTATTCTCTTCCACTTTCTAAGCATCAGGGTAGATGTGCGTGCACGGGATACCTGGGCAACCTGCATGTGCAAGCCACATTCTCACTAGATACTTAGATTTCCAACTGGAATGTGGCTCTACAGATTCATCCTACGGCTATGAATTTGAACTTCTACACTGTTTAACTAATTTCTGATTTGTGAAGTGATGAGCATAGTGTGGCATCTTTGAAAGTATTACAAAAATATTTACCTGATATTCCATTCTAGAACTGAGTGTTGAAACAGGTTGATCTAAAGATGTAGAACATTCTGAGACTGTTCTAAAATAGGCAGAGGCATTAGCAGGACTTGCATCCCATGCCTATTGGGGATAATGTTGTAGTCAGTGCTATACTATCAATGCTGGCTGACTCACTTATGGTCTAGTGGCTCTTGCCCCACCTTTTCAATAAATTATTTATAGAAACATAGAATGTGATGGCAGATAAGAACCATTCGGCCCATCTAGTCTGCCCAATTTTCTGAATACTTTCATTAGTCCCTGGCCTTATCTTATAGTTAGGATAGCCTTATGCCTATCCCACACGTGCTGAAACTCCTTCACTGTGTTAACCTCTACCACTTCAGCTGGAAGGCTATTCCACGCATCCACTACCCTCTCAGTAAAGTAATACTTCCTAATATTATTTTTAAACCTTTGCCCCTCTAATTTAAGACTGTTGTTCCTCTTGTTGTGGTAGTTTTTCTTCTTTTAAATATAGTTTCCTCCTTTTATTTCAGTTGTATGATAATGTTGATGACATGGGGGAATTAAGCAAGCCAAAATGCCAGGTTTAATCTGACCTCCAGAACTGATGGCACTGTAGCCAGACCTCGAGTGTCAGTGCTGGAAGTGTCATTCGTGCCATAGGTTCACCATCCTGCATTTCTGTGTATAGAAAGCAGTATGAGAATTAAAATGAAAACAGTAAGGCGAAAGCTTAGATTGTACAGGTTGAGCACACAACATTTTATATTGGAAGGATCTCACACAGATATTACTCATCATAATTATTTACTAATTAAATTTGTAATTTGCCTTTCGCAATATCGCCATCCAGCAGCACTATAAATTGTTCTTGAAAGATTGGTACAGGTAATAAATTATATGAATGTTTAATGTGAGGATTCCTAACTACAGCTGATTGCAGTGGTTATGGTGCTATAACTCCATGGGCACTCTCCCTCATTTTTTTTCAAACTGCTTTGGAGCAGTCACATAAATTGGGCTCTCCCGAGCACCTGTTTTGCTGTCACTCTGCAGCTGCACTTTCACATTATAAAGTAGCATTCCTTACATCCTGGGCAGCAATGATAGGAGGAATGATAATGCAAAATTCCTAGATTTTACTAGTATCATGACGTAAAGTCATGATTTTATTAAAGACACGGAGGCGAGTATTATGCATAACTCTTTCTTTATTTCCTCAGCAGCAAAGATAGAGGAATATAAATATTATCAAATTGAAAGCAAAAAACTGTATAAGTACACAGGCAACCAATAGCATAACATAGGAAGTGGCTATATAAGGCCTGTGTCTCCCACAATCCCCCTCTTTCTTGCGAAAACCGAGGACCAGCTAAGACGAAACGATATCCCACATGGTCAGAAACAGGAACGGAAGCGCTTCAACAACTTCAAGCTAAAAGAGAGAGAGAAATATGGTAATAACTAAACCCAAACTGTTTGCTTACCAGTCAGAACTGTTGGTCATCCATGAAACTGAAACGAAATCTGAAATTACAACATATGATTGACATCAAGCAGTTATATACTTCAAACGAAAGTCAAGACAAATAAGAGGACCAAAATGTAACATACCTGGAAAAATCCAAAAAAGCGCATCTCCCTCGCAAACCCCCACACCGGGAGGGTGGGAGGGAATAATACTCGCCTCCGTGTCTTTAATAAAATCATGACTTTACGTCATGATACTAGTAAAATCTAGGAATTTTATTAAAGACACGGAGGCTCATATTATGCAAGTTCAAAGCTGTGCTACTATCTGAGATGCGATGTGTTCAATTGGTCTGAAATAGAAGTCTCGGAAGGTGGACTCACGAGACCAGTCTGCAGCTCGCATGATGTCCTCCAGACGGCAACCCACTAAAGATGCCTTCGAGGCCATGGCACCCCTCACGGAGTGAGGCATAAAGGTAGAAGTGTCTATACCCGCTAGGGATAAAAGCCAACGAATCCAACGCGCTAGCGTCGGAGTCGACACCGGTTGATGAGGTGCCTTAAAGGAAATGAATAGGGGATGACGATCAGAAGAACGAAACGTTCTTGTAGCATCCAGATAAGCCCTAAGACAATCCACCGGACAGAGTGCCGGGCACCCTGAGAACCTAGGGTACACAAAGGATTTGGATGCCGATTTAGTCCTCCTAGAGATGTTGAAAGTAACACCCTCAGGAGTAAACACGATGGCACCCCAATCCAGGGCCCTGACATCGGAAACTCTCTTACAAGAGATAAGACAAAGCAGCATAACCAGTTTGGATGACAGCTGTTTGAGAGTCAATGCTTGGTTAGGGTACCAAGCCGATAGGAACTGCAACATAATGTTGACGTCCCAAAAGGCCGAAAAACGCGACCGGGGTGGACGGGCGAGGCGAATACCTCTAAGAAGGCGACATATAAAAGGATGCCTACCGACGGGTGTGCCTTCTAAACCATCGTGTCCGGCAGAAATGGCCGAGCGAAAAAGATTGATAGTCCTGTACGCCTTGCCCGAATCGAACAGGAACGTGAGAAATTCCAGGATCAAATGGAGAGGGGCAGATACGGGATCCATTGCCCGTTCCATGCACCAACCCGACCAAGACTTCCATGCTGCCCGATAAGCTGATCGTGTGCCCGGGGCCCACGCGTTATCGAGGAGCAAGAGAGTTGTCTGTGGAACGTTAGGGACAATCCAGCGTCCCCTGAAAGGAACCAAGCCACCAGGGGCAACTGGTGCCGCATCACCAGTTCGTGCGAGTTCCCATCCGGATCCAGGAGGAGATCCGGGAAGTTCGGCAACAACCGTGGGAAGTCTATCGACAACTCCATCAGTCGAGGGAACCACGGACGGGATCTCCACAGGGGAGTGATCAGAACCAGACAACAGTCGTGGTGAACCATTTTGGAGAGTGTGCGAGCAATCATGTTGAACGGAGGAAAGGCATAGAGGCGACCCGGGGGCCATTCTTGAAGAAAGGCATCCGTCGCCACTGCCGCCGGATCTGGCCTCCAACTGTAGAATTTCGGTACCTGAGCGTTCAGCCGAGAGGCGAACAGGTCCATCTCGAAACGACCCCATAGACCTTCTAGGCCTCGGAAGACCGAGCCGTGCAAGCGCCAGTCTCCCGAGTCTCTTAAATGTCTGGAATTCCAATCCGCAGTCGAATTGTCCAGACCCGGAATATGCTCCGCCGTCACAGAGACGTTGTTGTAAAGGCAGAATTGCCAAAACTCTTTCGCCAGAAGAGCCAACATCTTGGATTTGGTGCCACCCAGGTGATTGATGTATCGGACCGCTGATACGTTGTCCAGCTTGAGGAGAACGCAACAGTTTGCCCGTCCCGGGGTAAGGCTGCGGATTGCAAAGGCTCCTGCCAGGAGCTCCAGGCAATTGATGTGTAACGACTTCTCTGCGTCGGACCATCTGCCTCCCGTGGAGGCGTTGCCACAACGAGCGCCCCAGCCGTATAAGCTGGCGTCCGATTCTATGACTACGTCCGGAAGGGAACCGAAAATTGCCCTTCCATTCCAGGCCTCCATGTGGGCTAGCCACCAGGCTATCTCCTCCCTGGATTCCTCGTCCAAACGAATCCGTGATTCGTAAGAGTGGCCCGAACGAAGGTGTGACCCCTTGAGCCGCTGCAGGGCTCGATAATGCAACGGGCCAGGGAATATCGCTTGAATGGAGGATGCCAGTAGGCCGATGATCCTCGCCAACTGACGTATCGAGAGATCTGAGGCCCGGAGAGCTCGCCGGAGCTCTTTCTGAATGGCCTTCATCTTTGATTCCGGCAAGTAGAGGAATTGCCGTATGGAATCCACCTGAAACCCCAAAAACTCCATCGACTGGGCGGGGGTCATGACCGACTTGTCCCAGTTGATTAGAAAACCTAGATTCTGCAAAAGGTTGATAGTCCAGCTCAGATGCAACTCCAGGCATTCTTTCGATTGGGACATAATTAAAATGTCGTCCAGGTAAATAATGAGGCGAACCCCTCTGGTACGGAGGTACGCCACCACCGGCTTCATCACCTTGGTGAAACACCAAGGGGCCGAGGAGAGACCGAACGGCAGGCATGTAAAACGCCAACGCCGTCCGTGCCAGGTGAAATGCAGGTAGTCCCTGGATTCCACCGCTATTGGAACCGTGAAGTACGCGTCCTTCAGGTCCAATTTGGCCATCCAATCTGACTGCCGCAGCAGATCCCTGAGACAATGGATGCCCTCCATCTGAAAGTGTTGGTAGCGCAGGAACGCGTTGAGAGGGCGAAGATTTATAACCGGGCGGACACCGCCCCCTTTCCTGGGTACTAAGAAGAGATTGCTCGTAAAGCCTGGGGCGGCGAACGGCAATTCTTCTATGGCACCCTTTGAAAACATCTCCTCGACCTCCGCGGAGATCATCGCGTCCTGTTCCGGTGGGAGAGACAACTCCCTGGGAACAGAAATTTGAACAGGCAGGGAAACAAACTCTAGGTGATAACCCTTTACGCATTGCAAAACCCAAGCATCCGCAGTTATATCTGCCCACCTTAGGTAGAATAAGGCCAGCCTCCCCGCCACCCGAACCTGATCGAGAGGGGAAGAAAGGGTACTCACCATAAGGGCGTCTGCCCGAAGTTCCACCACGGGGGTATCTGGAGCCCCACGATCTCCCCCTTGCCGGGAAGAAGGAAGGAGTTTTCGGGTCCTGGAACCCTCTGGAAGGAAAAAAGGAACCTCTGGAGGCACGGAACGAGCCTCGGAAACCACGGCCGGGAGGACGGTTCCTGCTACGCCCGGCCCCTCCGAAAACCTTGGGCGCGAAGACGCGCTTCATATTTGCCTGCGCCTTGTCAATAGCCGTAAAGGTCTTGACATATGACCCCATGTCCTTCACGAAGGATGTGCCAAACAACAGACCTTCATCAGCCGAATCAGGCTCCGCCACAGACATAGCGGCCAATTTAGGGTCAATTTTTAGTAGAATGGCCTTGCGCCTCTCGGAGGACACCGCCGTGTTGGCGTTACCCAGAAGGCATATAGCCCGTTGGACCCACCCGATGGCCACATCCACATCCAAAACAGATTCCCCTGATCTAGCGGCATCAAGAAGCTCGTACAGCTTCGACAGGGGGCCCAGCGTATCCAGGATCCTATCCTGGCATCCCTTCAGGGAATGATCAAGACCCTTCTTAGGTTTCCAGCCAGATTTATTTAAAAATTGGGCGATTTGTGGGTCGATTTCTGGGGTCTTGCAGGCAGCGCCAGGGAGAGAAGGCCGTGGGCACTCGGCGCGCAGCTTATTGCGGCCTTCTTTGGATAGGGGCGTGCGAATTTGCTTAGCCACATATTGGGCGATGTGGTCCGGAGGGACCCATTCGGCAGACCGCGGGTGACGGAGGTCGTCCGGGTCAAACATGGGGTTACCCTGTGGGTCTAGCAGGGCTTTATTGTCCCCAGCGGGGCCAGTGACCTTACCTCGGGGGTTGGCAGAGGACCTAGAAGGGGGAGCACCCGTAGGGGGTATGTCCTCTCCCGACTCGTCATCAACAAAGGAGTCGTACTCCATAAAATCGGATTCATTTTCCACACTCCGGTCGGAATCCGACTCATCATCCAGGGCTCTAGCCCGTTTCCACAATCTAGCCTTTTTAGCCCGGCCAGGGGCTCTTGTGCGCGTGGGATGCGCGCTATCTGTGACCGCCAGAGGCGAGTCATTCATGGCAGGCAAAACCTGCATCGAGGAGTGGGAACCGATATGACGAGATTTATCCTTCGCCTTACGGGCACCCGGCACAGTATGGGCAGGAGAAGGGGACCCCACACCCAGGGGGGCAGGGGTAGCCGTGGAAGGCAAAAACCCAGATTGCAGAGACTGGGTAAAGGAGGAGGAGACAGCCCCCATAGCTGAGGCAATAG
Source organism: Pelobates cultripes (assembly GCA_933207985.1). Classification (NCBI taxonomy): domain Eukaryota; kingdom Metazoa; phylum Chordata; class Amphibia; order Anura; family Pelobatidae; genus Pelobates; species Pelobates cultripes. The sequence goes on along the minus strand of OW240917.1, from coordinate 197,944,449 downwards.
CCTTCTGAAGGGAGGAAGCCATAGTGGCCTCTAATAAGGCTTGAAACTCCTGAGATGCCATAGCACCCTCAGGGTTAACATTAGGAAAATCCTCAGAGGGATCAGTAGGCCCATCCTCCCTATCCTGCATAATGGCAGAGACACTAGAAAAACGGCACTGAACAATAAAGGTGAAAACTAAATAAGTGGGTTGATTAACCCAGCAACAACACAAAGGACCTGATCGCTGGTGTAGCAGGGAGACCCAGAGAGAACAGACCGCACGGCAGGATACTGAGCGATGCGTAGCGATCACCCAAAATGGCCGCCGTCTAAGAAAAAAGACGTGCACACGTGTACAGGCCCACGGCGGGGGAAGGGGCGCGCGCGCACCTACCCGCGCGGGTAGCCTGTGAAAGGGAAAAAACGAGCACAATCAGCCGCGGTGCCGAGAGAAACCGCCGCGGCAGAGGGCAGCGCTGGGAAGCGCTCGGTTAGAGATAGGGGCGGGAGGGAGGGGAAGAGAGAGAGCCCGCGGCAGCGGGCAAAACGCCCCAGGGGGGTCCCCAAATACACCAACGATCCAGGCAACAAGAGTAAAAGACAAGCAAATAAACAATAAATAATAATACCAATAAAATGCAATGAGTAGAGAGCTCAATAATG
>OW240917.1:197921072-197939109 GCA_933207985.1 Pelobates cultripes | reverse complement strand
TTGTGCTGAAGGCTCCTGGAGGAAGTCTCGCACCCAGGCAGACTTTCTCCATTATAGATTCATATTGTGTTCATACAGCGCAGCCCTTGCCCTCGCCAAACAGTCATACTTTTCCCACAATACCAATGCGTCTGTTTGACACCTTTAACTCTCTTCTTCGCCCTGCTGTGGCCACCCCCCAAACTAACCTTACAGCCAATAGCTTTACATGCTACTTTACTGACAAGATTGAACAGCTAAGGAAAGAATTCTCCCCATCTTGCCATTCTCTTTCTCAACCACACGTAGATCATGCCTTTCCTACCCTTCAGACTTTCTCCCCAGCTACTGAAAAAGAGGTTGCTGCGCTTCTCCTTTTCTCTCCCCCACCACTTGCCTGCTCGATCCTGTCCCAGCTTACCTTATCAGATATCTCTCCCATTGTCTTGTGCCTTCCTTAACACACATCTTCAACTGCTCTCTCTCTTCTGGCGTAGTCCCTGCTCACCTTAAACATGCCACTGTAGTACCTATCCTGAAAAAACCCATCTCTTCTTGAACTGTTCCCTCCCCCCCCCCAACTATTGTCCCTGCTCCCTTTTTCCTCAAAGCGTCTAGAAAGAATTATTTTTGCCCTTGTTTCTCACTTCCTCAATTCCAACTCGCTCCTTGACCCTTTTCATCCTGGCTGGAGCCCTCTCCACTCTACTGAGACTGCTCTTATCAAAGTTACTAATGACCTAATCACAGCTAAATCCAAAGGCCACTACTCCATGCTAATTCTTCTTGACCTCTCTGCTGCCTTTGACACCATTGATCATGCTCTCCTTCTTCAAACTCTTCAATCACTCTGTCTCTGTGACTCTGTCCTCTCATGGTTTTCCTCTTATTTCCCAACGCTCATTCAGTTTCTCCATTGCTAATGATACCTCCTCCTCTCGTCCTGTCTCGGTTGGAGTCCCCTAAGGCTCTGTCCTTGGTCCCCTTCTATTTTCTCTTTATACTGCCTATCTTGGTAAACGTATTACCTCTTTTGGATTCCACTACCACCTGTACGCTGATGACACCCAGATACATCTGTCCTCCACGAACCTCTCCCCTGCCATCCTGCAACGTGTCACTGCTTGCCTTTCTTCCATCTCTGACTGGATGCCCTCCCGCTTTCTAAAACTCAATCTCTCTTCTCCTTCTCCTTGCTCCTCCTAATACTGACCCTCCTCTTTCGCTCTCCCTTTAAGTTAGTGGTATCCACATAAGTCTATCCTTGCAAGCGCACTGTCTTGGCGTCATACTTGATTCTGGTCTCACCTTTGGGCCTCACATCCAGTATGTTGCCAAATCCTGTAGATTCCATCTTAAAAACATAGCCCACATCCGTCCCTTTCTTACGCAAGATGCTACCAAGGAGCTTGTCCATGCTCTAGTAATTTCCTATATATACTGATAATTCGCAACTGAACACTAGCTACTTGTGTCGGTGCTCTAATTGCGAAAAACCAGTTAAAGTACCAAAAAAGAGTCTCCAGGTTTCTCAAGGGGCTTAACCCCGGGAATAGAAAAAATATATAGAGAAAAACACAATGCTTATCACAATCTCCAAGAAAATTGTGACTCGCTGTGTATCCTGGAGATATACAGTAGTCTAAACGAAAATACTTAAATAATATTAGGATATCCCTAAAAGGTTATTGTATAACCCTCACCTTTTAGGGATATCCTAATATTATTTAAGTATTTTCGTTTAGACTACAGTATATCTCCAAGATACACAGCGAGTCACAATTTTCTTGGAGATTGTGATAAGCATTGTGTTTTTCTCTATATATTTTTTTCTAGTAATTTCCTGCATGGATTATTGTAACCCTCTCCTGATTGGTCTTCCCAAAAGCCGTATTGCCCCCCTACAGTCTGTAATGAATGCTGACTCCAGACTTATTTTCCTCTCTAGTCGGTCCTCTCATTGGCTTCCTGTATCCTATAGGAGTCAATTCAAAGTGCTAACCCATACCTATAAAGCACTGAACAATTCTAGCCCCTCTTATATCTCTTCACAGATCCATAGGTATGCCCCTTCTCGGTCTCTCTGCTCTGCCCGTGACGTTCTCCTGTCCGCTGCTCGCACCTGTACGGCCAATTCACGCTTGCAGGACTTATTGCGGATGGCTCCCTTCTTATGGAATAGCCTGCCTACTGCCATCAGACTCTCCCCTAGTCTTCAATCGTTTAAGAAGTGCCTTAAAACCCATCTCTTTAGTAAAGCTTATGGCCTCCCAGAGTAACATCTACCTTACATAGATGTAAGTCCACACACAGACTGCTGAGTCCACACACAGACACACACTGCTGAAAGTCTATACACAGCACACACAGACCAAGTTGAGTCTGCTACACACACACACAGACTGCTGAGTCTATACACACACAGACTCAAGAGTTCATACACACACACACAGACCGCTGGAGTCTCATACACACACACACACACACACACACACACACTGCTGAGTCCATACACACACACAGACTACTGAGTCCATACACACACAGACTGCTGAGTCCATACACACACACAGACTCTGCTGAGTCCATACACACACAGACTCTGCTGAGTCTGTACACACACAGACTGCTGAGTCCATACACACACACACACACACACAGACTGCTAAGTCCATGCACACACACACAGACTGCTGAGTCCATACACACACACATACACACACACAGACTGCTATGTCCATACACACATATACACACACACACAGACTGCTGAGTCCATGCACACACACACAGACTGCCGAGTCCATATACACTCACAGACTGCTGAGTCCATACACACACACACACACACAGACTGCTGAGTCCACACACACACACACACACACACACAGACTGCTGAGTCCATACACACACACAGACTGCTAAATCCACACACACACACACACAGGCTGCTGAGTCCATACACACACTCACAGGCTGCTGAGTCCATACACACACAGGCTGCTGAGTCCATACACACACTCACAGACTGCTGAGTCCATACACACACACAGACTGCTGAGTCCATATACACACACATACTCTGCTGAGTCCATACACACAAAGACTGCTATGTCCATACACACAAACTGCTGAGTCCATACACACACACAGACTGCTGAGTCCATACACACTCACAGCTTGCTGAGTCCATACACACACACACACACACACAGACCGCTGAGTAAATACACAGACACACACACACTGCTGAGTCCATACACACACACAGACTCTGCTCAGTCCGTATTAATACACAGACTGCTGAGTCCATACACACACACACAGACTGCTGAGTCCATACACACACACACACACAGAGACAGCTGAGTCCATACACACACAGACTGCTGAGTCCATGCACACACACACAGACTGCTGAGTCCATACACACACACACACATGCACACACACACAGACTGCCAGTCCATACACACATACACACACACACACACAGACTGTTGAGTCCATGCACACACACACACAGACTGCTATGTCCATACACACATATACACACACACACACACAGACTGCTGAGTCCATGCACACACACTCACACACAGACTGCCGAGTCCATACGCACTCACAGACTGCTGAGTAAATACACACACACACACACACAGACTGCTGAGTCCATACATACATACACAGACTCTGCTGAGTCCGTACACACACAGACTGCTATGTCCATACACACACAGACTGCTGAGTCCATACACACACACAGACTACTGAGTCCATACACACACACAGACTGCTGAGTCCATACACACACACAGACTGCTAAATCCACACACACACACACACAGGCTGCTGAGTCCATACACACACTCACAGGCTGCTGAGTCCATACACACACAGGCTGCTGAGTCCATACACACACTCACAGACTGCTGAGTCCATACACACACACAGACTGCTGAGTCCATATACACACACATACTCTGCTGAGTCCATACACACAAAGACTGCTATGTCCATACACACAAACTGCTGAGTCCATACACACACACAGACTGCTGAGTCCATACACACTCACAGCTTGCTGAGTCCATACACACACACAGCTTGCTGAGTCCATACACACACACACACACACACACAGACTGCTGAGTCCATACACACACAGAAAGACTGCTGAGTCCATACACACACAGACTGCTGAGTCCACACACACACACACAGACTGCTGAGTAAATACACACACACACACAGACTGCTGAGTCCATACACACACACAGACTCTGCTGAGTCCATACACACACACAGACTGCTGAGTCCATACACACACACACACATAGACTGCTGAGTCCATACACACACAGACAGACTGCTGAGTCCATACACACACACACACACACACACACAGACTGCTTGGTCCTTACACACACACACACATCAAGCCTACCTGTCACTGGAGGCTGTTGCTGGGGGTCAGACAGCCATCTTCTGAAGCAGCATGGTCTGCTGCTTTACGTGGGGGCCGTGCTTATGTGCAGGGCAGGGCTTATTGCAGGAGTCGGGGCCTGTGCCGGGGAGCCTGTCAGTGCTCCCTCCAGCCCCAGCAGCGTTCCAGCTGCTCTGTCCTGCATTCTCTCGGGCTGTCACAGACTGTTACAGCCCGAGGTAATATAATTGAAGCACATGGCCAGCAAGTTGCCGGCATTTGGGGGGGCCAAAGGAGGGACACAGAATGATGTAGGGGGGGCCATGGCCCCCTCTGGCCCCCCCCTAGTGACGCCACTGAGGGTTAATACGTGTGTAGGTGCCTAGAAAAATACCCCTTTCTCTCTCATGAGAGATTTTGCCTTTTAGTTAGAAACATAGAAACATAGAATGTGACGGCAGATAAGAACTATTCGGCCCATCTAGTCTGCCCAATTTTCTAAATACTTTCATTAGTCCCTAGCCTTATCTTATAGTTAGGATAGCCTTGATTCATAGTTGAAAGAATCAAGGTGAATTGTTAGTGTAGGACTCACAAAAGAGGTTTTGTCTTGATGTGGCAGGTGTCACGTATTCATCCGTTTACAAAAATGTAGTTAATGACATTTACTGTCCACACGTGAAAAGTTGTGCCGAGCAACAACCAAATCCACAGAAGGGTTAATGCTGAGCAGCTATTATGCAAATGAGATCTGGTAACTGCCTTTGGGGTCAAAGGCCGGTTACAGCCTATCAGACCTAGAGGAGTTCCAGTTCCAGAGCCCAGTTCTCATCCTGCCGTGGTTTCCCTTGTGGTTGTCCGAGAGCGTGTTATTGATTCTGGTTATTCTGGTTATTTGACTTTGGCATTGTTTTTGACTTCCCTGTTTTCTGGCATCCCTGACTCCTGGCTTTTCCTTATTGTTGTGTCTCTTTCTGTTTCCCTTGACCTCGGCTATTCCTGACTATTCTTTGGTACGTTAGTCCGGCCATTCTAAGGTCCGGTATACGTTACCTATCAGTCCTCTGTGTTACACAGTTCTACGTGCTGGATCATTCTGTAATCCTGACATTACGACAGGGCCATGGATCCTGTAGAATTGTGTAAGCACATAGCTGCTTGCGAGAGGAAACTGGAGGATAATGATCACCGCTTGGATCAATTTGCCCAGGCTTTCAGTACGCTTCTTACTCGTACAGCACATCTGCAACCTGTGGCTGCTCCTACTGTGTCACCTCTGCCTTGTGTACCTCCGCCTATAGTATACAAGGTACCAACTATCGCTCTATCTCCTCCTCTGCATTTTGATGGTAATTTCCAAGAATGCCGGGGATTCCTTAACCAAATAGAGTATCATTTTGAGGCCTCACCGGGATCTTTTCCCACAGACAGAGCTAAAATTGGTTACCTGATGAATCAATTAAAAGGTAAAGCTTTAGCTTGGGCCAATCCATTATGGGAGAGTAATAGGAGTATGGCACACAATTACCAGGGGTTTATTACGGAATTTAAACTTACGTTTGAACCATTAGGCAGGGAGGAAGACGCCCTGATGCATATCAGACAAGGGAACCAGTCTATCTCGGAGTATGCCATAGAATTTCGTACCCTAGCTTCCGAGGTAGACTGGACTAATAGTGGGTTAATCTCGGCATTTAAAAAGGGACTATCTTAAACTATGCTAGATGAGATTGCTGCCAAAGACTTACCCCAAAAACTTAATGAATTTATCACTTTTGTCATGCAAATTGATAATAGATTGAGAACCAGAGAAGCTACTAGAAACAAGACCAGACACATGAATATGCCTTTAGCACCCCACTTCTCCAAACCTATTGTCCCTGAATTTCGTGTACAGCCTGAACCTGAACCCATGGAGTTGGGGGGTCACTAGACTGTCGGAAGCAGAAAGACAATATAGGAGAAAAGAAGGCCTATGTCTATACTGCGGTAGAAAAGGACATATGAGAAACAATTGTCCCATACGTCCGGAAAACTACCACACCTTAAGGGGACAGGTCTTAGGTGTAATGGAAACGTCCTCTGGAATGGATAAAAATAGGTTTCTCCTTGATATTACTATTGCCTTTGAAAATAAGAACTTTTCATGCAAAGCCCTGATGGATTCAGGTGCCGCTGGAAACTTCATTGACGTTCAATTTGTTAAAGGTAATACTATACCTATCAAGGAGAGACTATCACCCCTAGCTGTTGAAGCTATTGATGGGAGACCACTCTCACAACCATTGATTACACACGAAACCTTGCCCATTAATGTGTCCATTGGTGCCTTACATAAGGAAGAGATTACATTTCAGTTTATTGCATCCCCTTCCTGTCCGATCATATTAGGCTTTCCATGGCTTAACAAGCATAACCCTCATATTGACTGGGCTAATGGGGAAATATTAGAATGGGGTAAGGATTGTTATGAAAGGTGTATATTGAATCTTGTCAAAAGAGTGGGCACTATTGGATTACCCACTAGTACAACTCAAAACCCGGAAATCCCTATACAGTACCAAGACATTAAAGAAGTATTCAGCAAAACTCAGTCGAATACTCTACCTCCTCACAGGCCTTATGACTGTTCTATTAATTTACTACCTGGCGCTATGCCACCTAAGGGAGCAGTCTATGCTTTGTCACCTCAGGAGAGAAGAGTAATGGAGGAATATATTAAGGATTCATTGAATAAAGGCCACATACAAAGATTACAGGGCATTGAACAAAATCACCATTAAGAACGCCTACCCCATTCCTCTTATTGCTGAATTATTTGATAGACTCCAAGGTTGATCTTAGAAGTGCTTACAATTTAGTGAGAATCAAGGAAAACCACGAGTGGAAGATTGCATTTAATACCAGAAGTGGACACTATGAATTTCTAGTGATGCCATTCGGGTTGTGCAATGCTCCAGCGGTTTTCCAAGATTTCATAAATGATGTACTCAGGGATTACATTTACTCGTTTGTCTTGGTCTATCTGGATGATATCCTTATTTATTCTCTTGACATTCAAACTCACCATGATCACGTTAGACAAGTTCTGCAGACCTTGTTAAAGAATCAACTTTATTGTAAATTAGAAAAATGCATCTTTGACCAATCTGAAGAACAGTTTTTGGGATATAATATCTCTGCCTCGGGGTCTCAGATGGATCCTAAAAGGCTGGAATCGTTTCTACAATGGCCTTTACCCACTGGGTTGAAAGCCATTCAAAGGTTCATTGGTTTTGCCAATTATTACAGAAGGTTTATAAAGGGATTTTCTTCAGTAATAGCCCTCATCACCAATATGTGTCATATTGGTGATGAGGGCTATTACTGAAGAAAATCCCTTTATAAACCTTCTGTAATAATTGGCAAAACCAATGAACCTTTGAATGGCTTTCAAATGGCGAGGGGGTTAGCCGTACGATATGGTCTAAGGAGGCTATAGAAGCCTTTGAAACTCTCAAACAGCGGTTTGCCTCTGCCGACATATTGATACATACTGACACCAGTAAACCTTTCATACTAGAAGTTGATGCATCAGAGACAGGGGTAGGGGCAGTTCTCTCCCAGAGGGAGAGCCAGGATACTCCATTGCATCCTTGTGGTTACTTCTCTAGAAAGTTGTCGCCTGCCGAGCGCAATTATGATATTGGCAATAGAGAATTGTTGGCCATTATTCTAGCTCTTAAGGAGTGGCGACATCTTTTAGAGGATTCCAAGGACCCCCTTTTGATCATTACTGATCACAAAAACCTGGCTTACATTGGAGATGCTAAACGATTGTCTTCTAGACAAGCTAGGTGGTCTCTGTTCCTTCTCACTTTAATTTTCTTATTACTTATAGACCTGGTTCTAAAAATGTCAAGGCTGACGCCTTATCCAGACAGTTTGATACTGAGTCTATACAAGAGCAAGAAAAGTCCCATATCATTCCCCCGGAATGTATCATTGCTTTCACTATCCTTTCATTTTCCTCTCCGCTGCTTGGCTTCATCATGGAGGCTCAGTCTCAGGTGCCCTGTGGTAAACCTCAGGACAAATTGTTCGTTCCATTGGGGGAAAGGGTTAATATCATGAAGGTGTTTCACGACAATGTGTCTGCTGGTCACCCAGGTATTAATAAATCCACTTCTGCTATCATGAGGTCATTCTGGTGGGATTCCCTCAGGAAGGATGTTAAGGAGTATGTGCAGGCTTGTTCTGTTTGTGCGGTTTCCAAAGTACCTCATAAACTCCCTTGTGGCTTGTTACAACCTCTTCCCGTTCCTGAGGTCCCATGGTCCCACTTGTCTATGGATTTCATTGTAGAACTTCCTAGTTCTAATGGTTATACCACTATTCTCATGGTTGTTGACCGTTTTTATAAAATGGCTCACTTCATCCCTCTTGAGAAATTAGCGTCATCTGAAGACCTGAAATTGATCTTTATACATGAGATTGTCTGTCTGCATGGCATTCCTCACAATATTGTATCTGATAGAGGTTCTCAGTTTGTATTCCAGTTTTGGAGGGCTTTCAATAAGCAATTGGGGATTGAATTGTCTTTTTCATCCTCTTACCACCCCCAGACTAATGGTACAGCTGAGAGGGCTAACCAGTCTTTGGAGTTATACTTGTGTTGTTTCGTTAATAGCACTCAAGACAATTGGTCCGAATTATTACCATGTGCCGAGTTTGCTAGGAACAATGCTGACCATGACTCCTCTGGACATAGTCCATTTTTTGTTAATAATGGCCGGCATCCTACTGTCCTACCGGCTGTTTTTTCTGACACGGCTATTCTTGCTTTGGATGACCGTCTGGCTTCCATCCTTGATACCTGGGTTAAAGTTTCATGCAAATTATTGTTTACTCTCAAACCCAGGGCTTACCCCTCAGACAGGATTAAGGTCTGTTCAATAATTTCCTACTTAAGGGGTGAACCTATGTCCTGGGCACATTCATTTCTGGAAAATGAAGATCCTATTTTGGATTCTTTAGATAATTTTATTGAGGCAATGTCATTACTTTATGAGGACCCTAATAAACAAGCTACTGCTGATATTACTATTAGATTATTACAACAAAGAAATCGTCCTGTGGAGGATTATATAGCTGAGTTCAAAAGATGGGCTTCAGAAACCCAATGGAATGATATAGCTCTACGTAATCAGTTCTGTTTAGGATTATCTGAAACAGTTAAAGATGAATTATCTAGAACCACTCTTCCCCCAACGCTTGATACATTAATTTAACTCTCTATCAGTATAGATAGAAGAATCAGAGAACGTAAAGCTGAAAAGGCTCTCTCTAATTCATTTTGGAAAAAACCCAGTCCACCGTTGCTAATGCCTAACAAACCCTTGCAACCCAGTGAACCTAAGGAAGTTGGGTTTACCTTTGTCTATGGAAGAAAAAACAAGGAGGAGAGACTTAAATCTTTGTATGTACTGTGCCTCTAAAGAACGTCCCTTACAAGAAGGTCCTCTTCTAAAACGTGCTAAGGGAGGTAAGCCTAAAATTAATACCTCAATTCTAAAAACACTACCCTCTTCCTCCTCTCATCAGTTTGCTGTACCTCTAATTTTACAGTGGGACAAAGAAAGAATCAAGACTGAGGCCATTATTGATTCTGGTGCTACGGGGATATTCATAGATTCTTCGTTTGTTGAAGCCAATAAAATTCCTTGTCTGAAAAAAGCATCTTTTGTCTCCATCAGAGTTATTGATGGATCTTTAATCCCCTCTGGTCCCATAAAAAATGAAACTATTCCTATTTTGACCACTATCAATAATAACCATTCAGAATTTCTTGTTTTCGATATTATAAAATCCCCCCTTTTTCCAATCATTTTAGGAATCAACTGGTTACAAATTCATAATCCCTTCATTCGTTGGGCTCCCTTTTCTCTCACCTTTGACTCAGAGTATTGTAAGGACAATTGTCTCCCTCAAATTCCTATATTTCAATTAAGTCACGAAACTCTAATACCAGAACCATATTCGGATTTTTCTGATGTATTTGGTAACAAAAAAGTTGATGCGCTTTCCAGAATTCCTGTTAATCCTTCTCCAAAAGAGAAAACTTTCTCAATGTTATCAAACAATAAAATAATTGGACTTACAACTACTATATTAGATGAACTGAAACAATTATCTCTCAAAGAACTTGAACTACCTTCTACTCCTAAATTGTTCAAAAAAGATGGAATCTTTTATTTCAAAAACAGAATTTATATTCCTCCAAAACTCCGACATAACCTTTTAAAATTAACTCATGATTCTCCCCTTGCTGGACATCCCAGGATAAAAAAAGACAATTGAACTCTCTACTAGACAATATTGGCAGCCTCGTCAAGACAAAACCATTGAAACTTATGTAAAGTCTTGTCCAGTTTGTCAAAGGTCCAAAGTGGAACGTCACCTTCCTTATGGATTATTGACAGGATTACCAGTACCTGGCAGACCTTGGCAATCTATTTCCATGGATTTTATGGTGGAAATCCCTCCTTCTCAGAAATATACCACCATCCTTGTTGTAGTAGACCATTTCACAAAAATTTCACATTTCATTCCTTTGAAAAAGTTACCCTCATCCTCTGGACTTTCCAAAAATTTTATTGACAATATAATCAAATTACATGGATTCCCTGAAGAAATAATTTCAGAGAGAGGTTCTCAATTTACTTCACGTTTTTGGAAGGAAATGTGTTCTTCACTTCAAATCCAACGTAAACTTTCTTCAGCATACCATCCGCAAACAAATGGCCAAACAGAACGAGTCAATCAATGTCTGGAACAATACCTTTGTTGTTACTGTACGTATTTACAAGATGATTGGAATAATTGGTTACCCATGGCTGAATTTGCCTATAATAATTCCATACATTCAAGCAGCAAAATGACTCCGTTCTTTTCAAATTATGGATTCCCTAAGTTTCCTGTTGATCCCAAGACAACTTCGAATCCAATGGTTTCTATTCAAAATATGGAAATGTCCTCATTGTTTAATCAATTAAAGAAAAACCTTGAAAGTTCTATGATCTTACATAAACGGAATTATGACATTAAAAGAAGACCGCCTCCTAAATATAAAATTGGTGACACTGCTTGGCTATCTTCAAAAAATATTTCTACTAACCGTCCTTCTAAGAAACTTAGTCCTCTTTTCCTTGGACCTTTTCAAATTGAATCCATTATTAATGAAAATGCTGTGAAATTGAAACTTCCTCCTTCACTTAAACTTCATCCTGTTTTTCATGTTTCCCTTCTCAAGTCTTTTCTCCCAGATCCCTTCCATAGAGAACAATTGTCAAAGCCTGACCCCATTTATGTTCAAGGTGAATTGGAATATGAAATAGAGAGAATTCTTGACTCCAGACTTCATAGAGGTAACTTACAATACCTTATTAGATGGAAGGGTTATGGAGATGAAGATAACACCTGGGAGAATTCCTCTGAAATTCATGCAAAGAAGTTAATTACTGCTTTTCACAAAAGGTACCCTCAGAAACGGAGGTAACAGCACCCGGAGTATGCTCCTTAGGTGGGGGGTCCTGTCATGCGGTATCTCTTCCAGGTTGGCACTTCCGCATTGCGGAGCCGGCCCCGCCCCCTCCTGATGCGGCTCTGACAGTACTTAGGGAGACCGCGCCAGGGAGAAGGCGCTTGGTGATTGTGGGACCTACTTCCAGGTATACACGCCGGCTCCACAAGCTCTGACAAGCCGTCCCAGCCTTTGAGCCAATGCAAGGATTGCTGCATGCCATAGAGGATTACTGGAGAACGGATACTTTGCTAATTTACAAGTGGACTATAACTCTGAACTCTTGGAGGACAACTCACCTTAACCTTAAGTATATCTTTCAACTATTGTCTGCAATATTATTTATTAATGAACCAATTCCTGCTTGCTCAAATCTTCACTGCTTCAAGTTATTAATTATATGGAGGACAACTCCCATCATGCTTATTTACTATGAACTGTTTCTTGGAACCAATTCCTGCTTGCTTAAATCTTCTCTGCTTCAAGTTACTAAATATATGGAGGACAACTCCCATCATACTTATTTACTATGAACTGTTTCTTGCTTTGCAAATACTCTCTGCTACCTACTTAATGTTCTATTGAAGATTATTCCCAGCAACCTAAAGAATCTTATTAAAAACTTCTCTGAGGAAATACTTATTAATGAACTTTGTATTGTTTGATAACCTGCACTTTTTTTCTTATTGGATTATTGCCTATATGCAATTCATTTAAGTTTATCAATCATTAAAACTTTGTTTGATTCTCAAATTGCCAGCAATCCTTTCTTTTCTTAAAGCTACAGTATTGATACTTTAAAGATTTTGTTTCTTTACTATTGTAAATTAACTACAAGCTGCAGTTGAGTTCCAATCCAAATAACCCAAGTAGCATAACAGTAAGAAACAGGGAGGGGGGAATAACTTTTATTACATTACATGCATACACTAGTAAACACACACACACACACTGCATTCATTATAATACACACACTGCATTCATTACACTAACACACACACTGCATTCATTACACTGACACATACTCTGCATTCATTACACTGACACACACGCTGCATTCATTACACTGACATACACACTGCATTCATTACACTGACACACACTCTGCATTCATTACACTGACATACACACTGCATTCATTACACTAACACACACTGCATTCATTATACTGACACACACTCTGCATTCATTACACTAACACACACTGCATTCATTACACTGACACACACTCTGCATTCATTACACTGACACACACACTGCATTCATTACACTGACACACACTCTGCATTCATTATAATACACACACTGCATTCATTACACTAACACACACACTGCATTCATTACACTGACACATACTCTGCATTCATTATACTGACACACACGCTGCATTCATTACACTGACATACACACTGCATTCATTACACTGACACACACTCTGCATTCATTACACTGACACACACTGCATTCATTATACTGACACACACTCTGCATTCATTACCCTAACACACACTGCATTCATTACACTGACACACACTCTGCATTCATTACACTGACACACACACTGCATTCATTACACTGACACACACTCTGCATTCATTACACTAACACACACACTGCATTCATTACACTAACACACACACTCTGCATTCATTACACTGACACACACTCTGCATTCATTACACCGACACACACTGTATTCACTACACCAACACACACTCTGCATTCATTACACTGACACACACACTGCATTCATTACACTTACACACACACTGCATTCATTACACTGACACACTCTGCATTCATTACACTGACACACACACTGCATTCATTACACTTACACACACACTGCATTCATTACACTGACACACACTCTGCATTCATTACACTGATACACACACTGCATTCATTACACTGACACACACTCTGCATTCATTACACTAACACACTGCATTCATTACACTGACACACACACTGCATTCATTACACTAACACACACTGCATTAATTACACTGACACACTCTGCATTCACTACAATGACACACACTCTGCATTCATTGCACTAACACACACACTGCATTCACTGCACTAACACACACTCTGCATTTACTACACTGACACACACTCTGCATTCACTACACTGACACACACTCTGCATTCATTACACTAACACACACTCTGTAGCAGATGGCACCAGGCGACCCTACAAAAAATACTGTATAAAGCTGCATACGTGTATCTGCTGTAATTTCTGTGTATTTAAAAAGAATTGTATTCCTCTGATTGTTCGGTAGTTTCATTCCCTTAGTTTATTCGAATGAAACTGCCGAACAACCAGACCTCCCTGTGTGAAGTGTGTCCTCAATTACCCGTTGCAACATTGTTGCGAACGGGTAATTGAACAGTAAGTAGCCGTCCTTTGTTCTCGGGGGTGGCCGCCATTCGACAAACGAACGCGTGGCGGCGGCCATTTTAAAACTCCCGAACAGCGGTGTTTTGCCGTCGAGTGTCTGGAACTAAAATCGGACACTCGAGTAGGCGAACACCGCTGAGACCTCCACAGCCCTGGTCCGTTCGGTTCCAAACTACCGAACGGCCCCTCGTTCGGTAGATAGAGAATACCGAACGAGGGGATTCAGGCGAACCCTCCCTAACCTCTATAGCTAGAGGCTTTCGTGTATTTTATTCCCTTATGCCAGGACCGACCGCAAGGCCCATTCACATGGAACCGAATTCGGCTATCTCAGTTCGTGCGGTCGGTCATTTTATTCCCTCCATACTTTTCCCGAACCCCTGGTCTGATCTGGGTGATTTTTGGATATGTTGTTCACCCAGATCAGGGCTATCAGGGGGTGTAGGATTTAAAGGGGTACCCCTACGTTTAGGGGTACATCCAGAAACGGGGGGAATTGGTGTGCTGGATAAGGGGATTATGATGCTGGCTGAGGGGAGGGGATGTGTGGGAGGTTACCAGGACAGGATTAGCTACTGTAATAATTACTGTAAATCCCTCCCTTGCATGGGAGCATGCTTTATAAGGAGACTGTGATTAAAGGCTTGTCAGTTATGCTCCTGAAACTGTGTGTCGTCCAGTTATTGGGATTGCTGTTGGGATATTGCTGTATTTTACCTGCTGGAAGCCTTGCCTGTGGATTTACTATTTACTTGTTCCTGAGTCCCACTTGGATTATAAGAGGAGATAACCTAGGTAATATTGCATCTCCGCTACATTGGTTGGCAGCGCTGGGATCCAGACTCACAGAGGAACAAGCCTAAATGGAGTACGGATGGAGATTGATTTTGCCACACTAAAACGCTCCACGCTAAAAGACCTTCTGGAGGCAAGGGGTATCCAAGCCAGCAATAAGACAAAAGCGGCACTTATCACTGAACTGATGGCGGAGTACCGAATGGAAGGCGATTCGGTTCCCGAACAGGGGAATTCGGGAGAAACACCGGAACAAAGGGAGTTCCAGAGGCTGGTACAATTTCGGCTGTCTTTCTATGGGGAACACCCTCCAACAGAGATTGTTTCCAAAACGATAACGGAGGTCCAGGAATTTATACTGAGGAGTCAAACAGCGGCCCCAGAACGCAGCTCTGCAGTAAATATGCCACATGAAGGTAAGCCGAAAATACCGTACCAGGCTTTTAAAACATATGTGGAGGCAGAGGAAGATATAGACGCTTTCCTGCAAGATTTCGAGAGACTGTGTGCACTGCATAGAATCAGCGCAGAGGACCGGGTACCTATTTTGGCAGGGAGGTTAACTGGGAGGGCAGCTGAGGCATACCGGACTGTACCAAATGATGAAATACGGAATTACCACAAAGTGAAAGAAATTATATTGGCCAGGTATGCTATAACACCAGAAGCATACCGGCGGAGATTCAAGGATTTAAAGAAGGTGGAGAAAGACTCACATGCTGAGTGGGCATGCAGACTACAACGAGCAGTCTTGGGGTGGGTGCAAGCGAGCAAGGCACGGTCTATGGAGGATGTATTGCAAATGGTACTGATGGAACAATTTTATGAAGGAGTAACCAGCGAGGTACAGGAGTGGGTAAGAGACAGAAACCCTACCTCCCTTACCGAAGCAGCCAGGAAGGCAGACGAGTACCTGGATGCACGCAGGCAGCAAAAACCTGCAGCTCCAAAAGTACCTTTTAAAACCTTTGGGGGAACCAACTACACGCCAGCTCTACCAAGGTCACTACCACCACCACCACCCGCTGCACAGCCACGTTTCCGCCAGCCCACGTCGGGCCCTTGCCACCACTGCCAGAAGTGGGGACATTATAAAAGGGAATGCCCCCAGTTGCGGGACCGTTCCACCTGGATCCGACCCGGTCCACCACCACCACCGAGAGCCGCCGCAGCCCATCACTACCAGGACATCGTGGCCACACCGTATGGTTCAGCAGGTCCCATCACAACCGTAGAGCAGTGGGAGGTACTGCACGAGGCAGATCCCGTCCAGGCTAACGCAGACAACCGCCAGCACCACAGGCAGACCGTGTATCTGGAGGGTAAAGCGGTTCAGGGGCTACGTGACTCAGGAGCCACCATCACCCTGGTAAAAAGTCACCTGGTCTCAGACCAAGCTAAACTTAGTAAGACTGTGGCCATCAGGGTAGCCGGGGGAGCAGTATACCGGCTACCCACAGCAAGGGTACATTTGCATTGGGGAGCGGGGGCAGGGCATGTGGAGGTGGGGTTGATGCCGCAGTTACCGGCGGAGGTTTTATTGGGGAGCGATCTGGGGAGGCTCACATCTGCTTTTGAGCCCCAGACACCCACCACAGGAGAAGCTCACCCTGTGGTCACTCGACAACAGGCCCGCACCCAGGACTACAACACACTCCCGGAGGTCCAGCTAAGAGATCCTTCCCCTTCCCTTGACTGTGTTCCCTGGGCCCCTCCTAACGAATTTGCAGCTGAGGTAGTGACTGACCCCACCTTGCAGGTGTATAGGGACAAGGTGACAGCAGACACGCCTGGGGGGAGGGCGAGAGGTTTATTTGGGACAACCAGCTGTTATATCGGGAGACGGATAAGCAGGTATCCGGGTCAGACCCGATTGTGATGAGGCAGTTAGTGGTACCTCAGCGGTACCGGGCGGAGTTACTGCGGATAGCCGATGACATTCCGCTATCTGGACATTTAGGGGTCAGCAGGACCCGATACAGGTTAACCCAAAGTTTCTTTTGGCCGGGAATTAGCCAGGAGGTGCGCAGGTATTGCAACACGTGCGATACCTGTCAAAGGGTGGGGAAACGGGGGGACCGACGCAAGGCCAAGTTACATCCCCTTCCCATAATCGAGGAACCCTTTAGCAGGGTAGCAGTTGACCTAATAGGACCCCTCAACAAAGCAAGCCCGTCAGGTAAAAGATTTATCCTGACCGTAGTAGATTATGCCACTAGATATCCAGAGGCGGTGGGCCTGACGAATATACAGGCTGAGACAGTAGCGGAAGCCCTGATGAAGATATTCTCCCGGGTGGGACTCCCCAGGGAGATTGTCTCCGATCAGTGCACCCAGTTCACCGCCGAAGTCACGCAGCGCCTCTGGAAGTTTTGTGACATTAAGCCGGTCATTAGTTCCCCTTACCACCCCCAGACGAATGGGCTCTGCGAACGTTTCAACGGTACATTGAAACAAATGCTCCGAACCTTTGCAGAGACCCACAAGGACTGGGAGAAGTTCCTGCCGCACCTCCTCTTTGCTTACCGGGAGGTGCCGCAGGAATCCACTGGGTTCTCCCCATTTGAACTATTGTTTGGCCGCAGGGTACGAGGGCCTTTAGATTTGATCAGAGAGCATTGGGAGGGAGAACGGAGCACTGACGGTACCCCATCATACCCTATGTGTTGGCATTCCGAGACCGCCTTGAGGCCTTAACTCAGACGGTACGCGAGAATTTGCAGGCGGCTCAGACACGCCAGCGCACATGGTATGATCGGGGCGCCAGGGACCGTAGCTTTCAGGTTGGGCAGAAGGTGTTAATCTTAAAACCTGTCCGACACGATAAGCTGCAGGCAGCCTGGCAGGGCCCTTATAAGGTGGTGGA
>OW240917.1:197868688-197920972 GCA_933207985.1 Pelobates cultripes | reverse complement strand
GGTGATTTTTGGATATGTTGTTCACCCAGATCAGGGCTATCAGGGGGTGTAGGATTTAAAGGGGTACCCCTACGTTTAGGGGCACATCCAGAAACGGGGGGAATTGGTGTGCTGGATAAGGGGATTATGATGCTGGCTGAGGGGAGGGGATGTGTGGGAGGTTACCAGGACAGGATTGGCTACTGTAATAATTACTGTAAGTCCCTCCCTTGCATGGGAGCATGCTTTATAAGGAGACTGTGATTAAAGGCTTGTCAGTTATGCTCCTGAAACTGTGTGTCGTCCAGTTATTGGGATTGCTGTTGGGATATTGCTGTATTTTACCTGCTGGAAACCCTGCCTTTGGATTTACTATTTACTTGTCCCTGAGTCTCACTTGGATTATAAGCGGAGATAACCTGGGTAATATTGCATCTCCGCTACACACTCTGCATCCACTCCACTGACACACACTCTGAATCCACTCCACTGACACACACTCTGCATTCACTACACTGACACACACTCTGCATTAACTATACACACAGCATCCACTACACAAACATCCTGTATTCACAGTATACACACTACATCCACCACACATTCAAACATTCTGCATTCACTATACAGTGAATGCGACACTGCGTCTAATACACACACTACATCCACTACAGACACTGAATCCACTAAACACATTGCATCTAGCACACACAAAAACTACATCCACTACACAAACAGACACTACATCCACTACTCAAACACACTCTGCATTCACTATACACACTGCATCCGCTACACAAACACACACTCTGTATTCACTGCACAAACTAATACACACAAACACTACATCCATTACACACATTCTAATTCACTTCCACTATACACACCACATTAATTCCTGCATCATTGTCAGCGGACTAGGTAGGAGTCCTGTGGGTGGACTCGTGGGCGGGCCGGGCGGGCTGGGGGGAGGGGGGCCCAGACCTTGTGCTTTGTCAGGGGCCCCAAAATTTCTGGTGGCGGCTCTGATGGGAAGTTCTTAGATGTATTGCCTCCCCTCACCCCCTCCAACTATTATTAGGTAGACAGGATTTTTATTTATTTTTTAAGATGGGTGGCTAGGGGCTTAGGCACCCCTGAACACTCAAAGGATTAGGGATGTATCCTAATTTATGTGGGTGAGGGTACCATCCTCCCTTGGGGGGGAAACATCAGGTCCTCCGAGGGTATTATAATAAATAGCCCCACACAATGGCCACAGTTGGAGGCATGATTGTGGATTGTTATTTCTCTAAACCCCATTATATAATTTAAGGCCCCCACCTAAAGGTGGGGACAGGGTGGTATGCATTGACCCCCTGTTATTTTGCCTAGTCGCTAATTTTAATTAGTGATCAGCTTCTGGCTGCTCACAGTTTAGTAGATATAACCCAACTGGCCTTATGGTAGGTGTGGGCATAAAAGAGGCTAAACATCTCCCTTATAGTAATATAGGGGGTCACATAGTTGCCATCTGAATAACCCTCACAGGACTGAGGCTTTTTAAAAAAAACTATTTGCAGAATGCATTCATTTTAAAATGTGTGCTTTATACATTTCACATACTTTGTAAAGGGTTCAGATGAGAAAAGCACTGATAATATATCACACACTGAACACCTCAAACTGAAAGACAGATTTGGTCAGATCGACTGAATTCTGACTACAGTTAGCTTTCGTAACCGTGAGAATTGCCATTCCGGTTGGAATTTAGACATTTTCAATGATTATTGTCCAGTCAGACAAAATCCAGACTTTAGTGAATAAAAAGTTACCAAACTTCAGTTATTGAGCCATTATCCTGACGATAAATCAATTGTTATACCATTGTACAAATAACGGGCACCATTAGCCCTTTAAGAACCATATTACTAACCTTTTTAAGGATCCAAATCTGGTCCCTAAATATATTGTGCTAGTATAGAATGTTCCATTTATTTTGCATTCGCAGCTCTATCCATCCCTACATTTGCTAAATAATTAGGACATTCCATTTTGATAAAGGATATAGGCTGGTTTATTATGACATTTGTCATATACCTTTGGTCCCTAAAGGTAAATGCATGCAACATTCGTTCCTGCATACCATTATTGCATATGACCTTAGATCTGATCCAGATTACCTAATTTCTGTTCTCTGACGCACAATAATCAACATACTTATTAGATACATGGAGTGTTCCTGATTTAAATTTCTGGCTTAAACTGGATTATCTGTTTTAATGCTTTGTTTCTATTTTTCTAAATCAGTTAATCAGTTTTTTTAATTTCTTTTCAATATTTACATAATTCTAAAATTTTAACATTATTATTACCGGTATTATTTTATTATTTAGATAGCGCCAGCAAAATTCCATAGCGCTGTACAATGGGTGGACTTACAGACACGTAATTGTAACCAGACTAGTGGACGCACAGGAACAAAGAGGTTGAGGGCCCTGCTCAATGAGCTTACATGCTAGAGGGAGTGGGGTATAGTGACACAAAGGGTATAAGTAGGGGTAATAAAATATGTTGCTAGAAAAGTATTCACTGGGAACTTAGTAGGTTATTTTTGACAGTTGCAGGAGAGGAGTCAGTCATGGGGGGAATGAAAATCCGCTAACAGTTTAAATTATATGCTTTCCTGATGAAGTGTGTTTTCAAAGATTTTTTGAAGGAGTGAAAACTGGATGAAAGTCTAACGGAGAAGAGAAGGGAGTTCCACAGAAAAGGTGCAACCCTGGAGAAGTCTTGGAGGCGAGCATCAGATGTGGGAGTACGGACAAAGGATAGACGTAGGTCTTCGGCAGAGCGCAGGGACCTCGACGGGACATACTTGTGTATTAGGGAGGGTACGTAGGTTGGAGCAGCATTATGTAGGGACTTGTAAGCAAGCACCGAATTCTTAAATTGAGCCCTATATCTAACTGGAAGCCAATGTAGGGACTGACAGAGGTGGGGAGGCGGGGGAGGTGCGGGCGGACAGGAAAATGAGCCTTACCGCTGCGATCATAATAGATTGCAGTGGTGCAATCTGAGAGCACGTAAGACCATTGAGAAGGTGATTGCAGTAGTCAAGACGAGAAAGAACAACGGCATTGACCAGCACCTTTGCCGCGTCCGGTGTTAAATAGGAGCGGATGCGAGCTATGTTTTTGAGATGGAAGCGGCAGGATTTGGTGATCGACTGGACATGAGGGGTAAAGGAGAGGTTGGAGTCAAAGAGAATACCTAGGCAGCGAGCCTGCGAGGTAGAGGTGATGGTGGCACTGTTGACTTGGAGGGAGACAGACACGGGAGTAGCAACACTTGAGGGAGGAAAGACCAGAAGTTCTATTTTGGACAGGTTGAGTTTAAGGAAGTGAGCAGCCATCCAATTGGAAATCGCGGAGAGGCAGTCAGAGGCACGAGTCAAGATAGGCAAAGAGAGATCAGGAGAGGACAGGTAGATCTGCGTGTCATCTGCATATAAATAATAATGGAAGCCAAAGGAGCTGATGAGTTTACCAAGGGAGGTAGTATAGATGGAGGGGACCAAGGACTGAACCTTAGGGGATACCAACAGAGAGGGGTTGGGGAGAAGAGGCAGAGCCAGAGAAAGAAACACTGAAAAGGCGCTGGGAGAGGTAGGAGGAGCACTATGAGAGAGCAGTATCTCGTAGACCGAGAATATGGAGAATGAGAAGAAGCTGTTTATGATCAACAGTGTCAAAGGCAGTAGAAAGATCAAGGAGAATTAGGATAGACTAATGGTCGCGAGATTTAGCAGTGATTAAATCATTAGATACTTAAATCATTAGGTCACAGCTGTTTCAACAGAGTGAAGAGGGCTTTAAATATTTGCCAATAATCTATATTTTAAATCAATTAAATATCTCAGGGAACAAATTCCTGCTTGAAACGCTATACTAAGAGCGAAATCTAGTCACACCCCCGGCAAATATGACTTAGGCAGCTCAGAGCAGAGGCGTAACTACAAACCATGGGGCCAGTGCGAAAGTTGCCCTGGGCCCGCCCCCTCCATAGGTCTACCCCCCTTACGTCTACTTCACCCCTCCCCATATGTCCACGCCCCTCCCCAGACACACATGCAGACAAACAGATACACATGCAGGTACACACATATACAGAGACACACACACACACATACATACAGACACACACAGAGACAAATACAGACACACATACATACAGACACACACACACACACACACATAGACATACACAGAAACACATACACACACATACATACAGACACACATGCACACATACAGAGAAACATACATTCAGAAACACATATGCACAAACAAACACACACACACACATACAGAGTCACATACATACAGACACACATACAGAGACATACATACAGACACATACATAGACACACATACATACAGACACACATACACTAACACACACACATGCAACATGTTTAAGTCACCTTCCTGTTTCCTACCTTTTAGTTAAATAAATCTCCCAGCCTATTAATTCCTACTGCTTTCCATGATTTAAAATTTAAATCTGTAATATATAGGGATAGAAGTTCAATGGGAGTATGTTTAGTAAAGATGTTATTACAGTTATATCTCTTCCTAATTTTATGTACTGAAAACACCATACACTTTATTAAATAGCTCTCCATTTGTAGTTTTTTTAATAGTTTGAGAGAGGACCAACATAATAAGTATGGCTCAAAACGGCCTTAGCCTATTGGGTTTTGAGCTCTTAATTGACATACAAACGTTTTTTTAGAAAATTAACTGTAAATAGCGTTTTGAAAAAAGAAAGGTGAAGATAAAAATTACCATGACAAGAAAGAATTAGAACAATTAGTGACAAAAGATCCCAATAATACCCCAGAAGTAATTAATTAAAGACAAAATCTAAATTCTTCCCCACTGCTCCAATGAGGAAGATGTTAAAACATTCTTAAAAAGTTCAAATCCTAAACAAAACTCTTTTGATAGAAATTACCCTAGAAATGTTATTCTTAAAACTCAAAGTGAGGTAGAAAGTTATGACAGGAAAGAAGTTAGAAAGGAAAACTGTAGGAAAACAAATTTTGATAACAATTTTAATACAGCATTTTTAACGAAATATAATAGCAAAGCAAACAAAATAGAGAGGGCAATCAGAAAACATTGGCCCATCTTGATACAGGACATATTTTTAAAAAATGCCCTGCCCAGTAAATCCAGAGTATTATATAAAAAAAACTGAAAATTTGAAATCTGTTTTAACTCCCAGTGTAAACCCTAAGAAAAATATGATAAACCCAGAGAATGAATTTTTAACGAAAAAAAATAATGTTTTTTTTTTTTTTAAATGTGGTAACTGCAGTACGTGTAATAACCAAGAAAGAAAAACTTTAGGTTTTACAAACTTTATAACAGGCAAAAGTTTTAAAATTAAACATTTTATTACATGGCAAAACAAAAATGTAGTGTACCTTTTACAATGTAAATGTGGAATTCAATACGTAGGCCGCACCATTCTAAAATGACATGAATGAACATTTCAATGAAATTAAGAAAAATATCGATAAACACAGTGTGCCAAGATATTGCAATAATTGTTCCAGCTTTAATTTTGTATGCATAGGTATTGATAAAGTTACACCACACTGGAGAGGTGGAGACACCACAAGTACTTTAGCCAAAAAAGAAACAGAGTGGATCTATAGGTTAAAAACATCACCCACCAACATTTTATGTGCAGGCCCGGACTGGCAATCGGGCACACCGGGCCCTCCTCCTGCCGAAGGTCTGCCAGGAGAGATATCAGGACCTCTGTGGTCAATGGGCGAGAGGCACCCTATACAGGCTGAGAGGGCTTGGAGGGTCCCTGGTAACCTAGGTCTTCTGTCCTGTGGAGAGGTAAGTCATCCGAAGTTTTGTACAAGTTGGCCAGGTCGGCCTCCATGTCAGGCCTACCTGTGCCATGCGGTCTCCAGAATAGATAGCTGATATCAGCCGATCCAGTCGCGGCTTTTTAGGTTTTCTACATATGTTTCTGCACCTGTACTAACTTTATCGATGCCGAATCTGCACTCGGGAGTGTTATAATGCTGGATTTATTATGCCTTGAAGACAAAGCTCTGTGGACTTGCGACCATTTGCATCAGGTGCTAGCTATGCCCCCCTTTAAGTTTATTTTTGGCAGTTACAGGTCACAAAATACAAGGAGTAAAACACAATTTCAATGTGATACCATATGAGAATTTGGTATGTTTGCCTTCTAAGTTTCATAGCAAGCAGCAGAACTACCACTGGTGCAGCGCACCAAGCCCGCAAGCTGGGACACGTCATCTAGTGTCCTTCACATTTAGGAACAGTCAATGGGCATTTCTGTTAAGGGACCCAGTCAAATGATGAAGTTCTTTAATAGCATGACCGGGCTCCTATCACATGGTGCTGAGAGGAAATGAGTTCAGATCACATCCTTACAACTAGCAGAAAGAGCCGTGCAGTAAAGGCTGGGAGGACACAGAGAAGGGGGGGGGAGGGAGGGGGAGAGAGAGGAGGCACAGAGAGGATGAGCAGACTCCCAGCAGCCCCAGACTCCCACTGGACCTCAGGGAAGGAACTCTCCTGCATCCTAAAGGTATGTAAAAAGAAAGGTGGCTGAAAATATAGAAGACTCATGTGTATCTGTGTGTGTACCAGTATGTGTATCTGTGTGTCAGTGTGTACTTGTTCTATGTCAGTATGTGTTACATAGGCTGAAAAGAGACACAAGTCCACCTTTTCTCACATCTGTGTTTGCTGTTGATCCAACAGAAGGCAAAAAACCCACATTGAAACGCTTTCCAATTTTGCAACAAACTAGGAAAAACATACCTTCCTGACTCCAGAATGGCAGTCAGATCTCTAATTGGATCAAGAAGCTGTTACCCCAGATTTGTACAGACATTGTCAAAAACACCTCTTCAGACAGAGAATTCCACTTCCTTTTTGGTCTCACTGTAAAAAAACAACAACTTTCCTTTGCTTAGACTAAATCTAATTTCTTCCAGTCTAAATGCATATCCTTGTGTCCTATGTATAGTCCTGTTTACGAATACATTTCCAGACAATAGTTTGTATTGGCCCTGGATATATTTGAAGAATGCTATTGTATCCCTACTGAGGTGTCGTTTTTCTGAATTAAACAGATTTTAATTTGTCAACCTTTCTTCCTAACTAAAATCTTCCATTTCTTCTATTACATTTGGAGCCCACCTATGCACTTTTTCTACCTATTTAGGACAGCTGCCCAAAATTGCACAGCATATTCAATGTGTGGTCTTACCATTGATTAATGAAAGACAGGACACAATGATTTCCGGTTCCCTGGATGGACAGGTTGGTGATGCGTTCATAACCCACTTGGGTGGATCCCACTTAAAACTCCTGGCAAATTTCACAAAGGATCTCTACCAGTAATGTCTGGACAGGCATTTCTCGAATCAGGGCATAATATATCCTGGGTCGAGAAATTTTTGTTGTGGATTGGTTCTCCCGCCACGGGATGCCAGCGATTGGAGACTTCATCCACAGATCTTTCATCTCTTGGACCTTTAGCGGGACTTTGGGTGGTCGATTTCTTCAGCTTGCTGCCAGATCCCGTCTTCTGTCTAGTGAAGGTTGCGATTCAGAGGCATACATGTTTCCTCCGTACTCTATTATCCTATGAACTATTTATCTCCTGCAGCAAGGTATGACAATACTGCTAGTTGTACCGCTCCGGAGAGTTCAACCTTGGTTCCCGCTCCTTCTGGAATTGTCCTGTGACAATCCCAGATCTCCTTCTGGATCTGGAAAGGAATCCTCATCCATTAGTTTTACAGGTTAGCCAACCTCTGGTGGCCTGGACTTTTTCCCGGGATCATGAAATGTGTCAGGCCTATCACCAGCAGTTCAGAATTGGCTCTGAGACTAATGAAAATAGATTTGGATTCCTTTATTGCCCCCCTAATGGCCATCTTGAATTTTCTTTCTAAGTAAATCCTACAGAATGATCAACATTTTTAGTCCGGCTATTTCTGTGGCCCATGTCCTCGTCAAGGTTCTGAGATTTGTAGATTTCTTGCATCAGTCTGGCCAGACCTCCCTCCCCTTCCTCGCTATTCCTCTTTTTGGGATGTTTCAACAGTTCTTCAATTTCTGGAAGGATGTCCAAACAACGACGCCCTGTCTTTGGTTCAGTTGTCGACAAAATTGGCCTTACTCACCTGAATGGTTTTGTTTCGCAGAGTGTCTGATATAAGACCTTTCGATTCTTTTTGCTTTTTGCCTGATAGTGTTTCATGATTTCTTGTAGGATCAAGTCTAGTTTGTCTAATGTTTCTTATCCGTTTTTTCCATATAGACCTCAACTTTGTGTGGCTTGCCGCCTTTGTTGTTGCATTTTTCTGCGTGTGGTCTACTCTTGATTTTGTATGTACATCCTTTTAAACCGGTTTCAAGTCTCACAGTGGCTTGATAGGTCAAATGAACCTTCAACTCGTGGGTGCAACATCCTCAGCTGCCATGGGCAGTCCTTTTATCCAAAATTATGTCTGCAGTGGATTGATTCCGGGACTCAGCTTTTCAGATATTTTATTTCTGTCCTCGCTCTCATACTTCTTTTGCCTTTTGTATCTGGGCGTTAAAATTGCAAATATAAATCTTCCTGTCTTGATATTGATGAAGAAATAATCTAAATTATATTAAAGACAAGAGGCGAACATTTCCAACCCCCCCTCCCCCCTTTGTTTTTCTTTCCATACCCTTTTTTTCTTTGTTTTTTTATGTCATTATGGGTGTTTATGCTAATATGTTTTGATTTTGGGATTGTATTTATGGTTCATTTTTAAAATGGATTTTAGATTAATGGACCGTCTTTATGTTGATGTGACAAACAGTTTATTTTCACAAATCTTTGTTGTTTCCTTTCCGCATCATCTAGCTTATATATTAGGCATGTGCATGGTGAAAATTTTCGGTTCGGTTCGGCATTCCGAAATTCGGGACTTCGGCAATTTGGCACTTCGACTCTTTGGAACTTCGGCAACTTCGGCCACTTCGGAACTACGGAATTTCAGAACTTCGGCATTTCGTGACTTCGGCACTTCTCTTGCAGCCGCTTAGTAGATAACTTCCTAATTCCCACGGTATTAGGGAGTTATCTACCAAAAGGCTGAAAGACCTAAATTGGTCTTTCAGCCAAATTTACTAATACTAAGTAAAAGTTACTTAGTATTAGTACATTTTGCCCCTACTCTCTATACCGCAAGTAGGGGCATGTCTATTTAACAGTGAGCAGTGACCTATTGCCCCCCCGGCCCCCACCCCTGAGCGGTGGGTGGGGGCCCTAAATACTAATAAGGGGGGGCCTAATGTCCTCCCCCCTGGCCTCCACCCCTGAGCGGTGGGTGGGGGCCCTAAAGTAAAATGATGGGGGGGGACCTATTGTCCTCCCCCCCGGCCCCTACCCCTGAGTGGTGGGTGGGGGCCCTTAATACTCATAAGGGGGGGAACCTAATGTCCTCCCCCCTGGCCCCCACCCCTGAGCGGTGGGTGGGGGCCCTAAAGTAAAATAATGGTGGTGGACCTATGGTCCTCATCCCCGGCCCCCAGCCCTGAGCGGCAGGTGGGGGCCCTAAATACTAATAAGGGGGGTACCTATTGTCCTCCCCCCTGGCCCCCACCCACCTAATGTTCTCCCCCCTGGCCCCCACCCCTGAGTGGGGTCTTTCAGCCTTTTAGTAGATAGCTCCCTAATACCGTGGGAATTAGGGAGTTATCTACTTATTCATTCCTGTCATTACATTGACTGGCTAAGTAACTTACATTTTATATGAATGTATGTTACTTGATTGTTGTAAGTGTTGCAAATGCTTACAGTTGAATCCTGGCTATGTTTGTATACTTTTTATTTAAAATTGTATACAGTGTAACATTCTTCATTCTTCCACTGGGTAAGCATATTAGTTCTTAGGCAATACTGTGCTTCGGAACTTCGGCACTTCGGCACCTCGGAACTTTGGAATTTCAGCACTTCGGCACTTCGACACTTCGGAAATTTGGTAATTTCGGGACTTCGACAATTCAGCAATTCATCTACCCGAAGTACCCGAATGTCCGAATTACCCGAAACTCATCCGAATTCACATTCGGACCGAAACGAATTGCACATGTCTATTATATATGGTTCCTGTTTTGTTACATTTCATTCATATGGTTGCTGTTTGTATCTTTTGCTCTTCTGCTCGACGACGACTTTATCAATGAAAGAGGAAGTGGGAGGGTCCAGTTAAGATTTTTATATGTCTTGCCTCATGCTGATTGGTTTTCCTTTACCTGTGTTAACTGTTTTTTTGCTGCTAGAGGTGTGAGTAAAGAAGGTATTAGCAAATATTCGCCTCCTGTTTTTAATAAAATTTAGATTATTTCTTCACCAAGGCTAGAATAATCCTCAATTTAGATCCAAGTTATATGTTTATACATGAGCAATGACGGTATTGACTTACATCCACTGACATATTTGTTTTAGTTAAAGTGGCTCTGTCACCATCTGAAGTCTTTGCATATTTTGCAAAAACCTTCCAATGGTGGCAACACCGCTTGGATTGCGGAGGCCCAGGGTTCCACTGCTGTGATGTCTATTGAGGACCCTCCAAGACTGTGGAAGCCTCCATACACGTATTTTATATATATTGGAAGGCGTAGCCTGAAGTTGTGGGAGCGGTTACCCGGCTATTTAAACTCAGGCACCCTACACCACAGGGCTGATGCTGCCTGGTTCATTTCTACTTCCAGTTCAAAGGTCATCAACACAGACTGCCTAAAACTCCAAACAAGCTGGTCTGGGACTACTGTGGCTCCCACGCCGATCGGACCAAGTTTTTCCCTGCTCCAACAACTCCCATCCTGCTGTTCCAGCCACATGCGGTCAGAGACTCCAATGCCAATTGGTCCAAGTTTTCACTGCTCCAACAACTCCCATCACGCTGTTCCAGCCACATGCGGTCAGACACTCCCACGACGATCGGACCAAGTTCTCCCTGCTCCAACAACTCCCATCATGCTGTTCCAGCCACATGCAGTCAGAGACTCCCACAATGATCGGACCAAGTTCTCGCTGCTCCAACAACTCCCCCATGCTGTTCCAGCCACATGCGGTCAAAGACTCCCAAGCCGATTGGACCAAGTTCTCCCTGCTCCAACAACTTCCATCACGCCGTTCCAGCCACATGCGGTCAAAGACTCCCAAGCCGATTGGACCAAGTTCTCCCTGCTCCAACAACTCCCATCACGCCGTTCCAGCCACATGTGATCAGAGACTCCCACGCCGATCGGACCAAGTTCTCCCAGCTCCAACAACTCCCATCACGTTGTTCCAGCCACATGCAGTCAGAGACTACTCACCTCCTCTCCAGAACTGGCCGTTCGTTCCCACCGGCGCTTTGAGACCCCTCACCGGCTTCCCGGGCCTTATCCTGGACCAAACCTCTGTGTCCACCAAGTCTGGGTACTTTCCAGCCGCATAGCTGACCTGTCACCTCACCGCAAGCTTCCGGGTCAAGTCATTTGTTTCCTGTACCAGTCAAATCCACGAACTGTGAATCTGCCTGTACGGGCCAAATCTATGAACACACACGTTCTTACATACTGTCCATTCTGGACTTTTTTTTCCCGTTCAGGACTTAAGTCAGTTCACCTACTCCTGCCTGCTCTTTGTTCCATTCCTATTCGCTAGTTTCTTTTCGTCAAATTTCTACCGAACTAGTCTCCAGTCTATCTCAGTTACATGCTTCCATCTAGCGGCCACCACAATCATAGTACCAATTCGTTAGTTTCACACTGTTCCCTGACACATGAATGTCCAGGTTCTTTTTTGAAAGTATTTAGCCTGCTACTAGTTATCCTTACATGCCCCCTGTAGTTCGGTTATGTTTGCTATGTTTCTTGTTATTATTTACGATTGTGCACGGATATTGTCAGTTTCCCATTGCTAATTCAGCTCTGGTAAGCGTTTAATATTCACTACGTATATTGCATTACCATCATATATCGCATATGTCTTATTTTATCACTCATGGACTTGGTACTGTTCTGAGGCAGTCATTACGTTCACATTTGTTACCATGTGTTATGGCCAATCTGTATACTTGCTCCCATGATAGGTATATTACTTATTTGGCGGACGACCACCTATTAGCTAAACCTTTTTTGTAACACGCCACACTCCTATGTTCAGTATTAATATCGTCATGTTCCCTGGGACAAACCCTAGTGTACCAGGCTTTACCATACCATCATATGTTCCCCCTGACTCTACGTCAAAATAATCACGTATTATGCAAAAGGTTATTTACTCATCGCTGCTATATTCTACTCAAGCAAGTTCATCATCCTAACCGACCCTTGCTATTCAGGCATAGTATCACCAAACCTACAGCAACTCCACTCTAACTGTTCTATGTTACATCAGCCAACGCTGGCACGCAATTCCTCCGCCAGGCCATACACAGGCCCACGCCCAGGGATCCTTAATTCCCCACACATACACCCCCCTTCCCATGCTGGCACGACCATAATTAAATATTCGAAGTCCTACCGGGATAGCTCAAAACTGCCCTCATAGCTTTGTATTCCATATCCCCCTATATGTATTTTAGCTACAGAAGTCACAGAATCAATTAGCGGTCACTCATGACTCTGCCTATCCCCCATTATTGTCGCAGTATTGGTTAAACACTCCCCATGGTCTCTGGTAGTGGCCTAGGATCCTCATCCTGCTCACTTAAAGGGATATTTGATTTATGTCCTATGAATCTTGTACCCACCATCATAGGGTCGGGATTCTAACAACTATGTCCTCAGGTTACCTATTCATATACCAGCCTCAAGAATTATTACGATTATACAGACGTATTTCATTCACAGTAAGTCAAGCCCAATTCCAGTTCCAACTTGCCTCCCACCATCATTTTCCTTTAGGTTCTCCAATATCTCATTCCTCTGGCAAGGAAACCACATTCTACCCCAAGCAAGGTATGTTTACCCACCTCGCTACTACCCATCACCCGTCCCATTCTCGGATCCGGTATGTCAACTGGTGGCCTGGTTCCCAGCTATGCCAGAAACTAGCCTCATCATTATCAATTCCGTGAGGCCAACACCCATCTTTATCCACATATGGAGGTATATGCCCCTCGGCCCAACACATAGCTAACGCCTCACATCAACCTCTCCAGGTTACGAGTTAGGGCCTCACCCAGCATGGCCTCTTATATTGACTCTTTTTACAGTCCCCGAGAGGCCAACGTTCTTGCCACACCTTTCAGTGGCCCCTGCCCACTAGGCCAAATCACATGAAGTCAAACAGTTGATATCCACTCTACTTGCCTCCATACATAACATCAACGATGTACTACAGAGACTGGAATCTCCACAGGCACTGACGCACATCCCAGCCACAGGACTTCCAAATCCCTCTCATGGTTATGTTATCCTTTCAAATCCCACCCCTAGCCCATCGGTTTACATTATTACTCCCTTGTACTTTGTATCCCTGACCATACGCAAAGACATCTGGAAAGGTTAATTTTAGTCTCCTTATTGATTGCCTCCCACAATGTCTTAGAGTACAAGTCTTACTACTACGATGATCTGTACGTCGTTCTATACACCAGAATCCCATACTCAATCAGAAACTCACTATCCCAGAATTCATCCTAGCCTTCAGACTTTCGTGACGTAAGTGGCTCTACTTCTCCTCACCATAGAGAAGGTTTGCATCGACAACCTGGAGTTTTACCTCTAAGCACACACTTTCCGTCATTCAGTCGACTTCTACATAAGGTTTCCGCACACCAGTTCCACACAGGTCTGGTCACACTCCTGTCCGGTATTCACGAGTGTCAGAACCTTCAGTCCGCATTAATAGACCCCGCAACACAATCACGTTGCTTAAGAAGGTATTTGACAACCATATTAATTACCCACCCCTAGCCTGAACTCATTGATTTCCTCTAAGGAATTCTCCCAGCACTTTGCCAAAGGGGTTGACTGGAGCTTCGGTGGGCAAGACAGACATTTCCGATGCCTCCAAGCATCTACGTATTCAGCTATCCCGAGGGCATGTTCGTGGCATTTTATGAAGGGATTGTCATTACTTTCCCACACGTGTCACTTTTAGAGCAAAGCTGTTTGTCTTATTTGCTAACACACTATGTTGACTAACACTCAATATTAGTGAATGTCCTGCAGTCACCCGTTATCTTAGATAACTTCCTCGCGATAGAACGCCCTCACTCCGCTCTGGTTAGTATTCACAAGACGATGGCACTTTTCCTCACTATGGGTTCCACTTTCACAAACTGACCTTCTTAGGCTTTCATCTTGACACTAATATGCTACAGAACATGTCCACCTACAGAGAAGGTACAGCGCATCGGAGTCCTGGGAACCTTTCCTTCTGTTGAACACGCTGGGGGGTGGGGGGGATCTACAGTCCTACTGGGCACATTGAAGTTCGCCATGAGAATTATTCTGCACATTTTTTCCCGACCGCTGAGTCTTCTTCCCACCGACAGTTGCATTCTGGCACTTGTTGTAAGCAGACCTACACATATGGCTCAGGTTCATACCACACTGGAATAGGAGGCCAGGTTATTCCCGACATTTCTCATCATTTCCCAGTTACATGGACCAATGTGTCCGCACACACTGATTTCACAGCCAATTTGGTGACTTTTGGTTCTGAGATGCCTGGCCAGTTGAGACTCTTGAAAAAAAACAAAAAAAACAAAAAAAACCCACTTTCCATTCCTCGTCAACATTTCTTTGGAATCTACCCCATAGTGGCCGTCTACAAGGCCTGGGGAGGTGTGAGTGGATAGGGGAATCTGTCAAGTGCTTCTCTAACAATAAAGCAGCTGGCTATACCCACATTCCATGGCTTAATCCTGCACTAACTCACCTCATGGCATTTGGCAGATTTCTGGATTAAGCTGCCCTCTCTGATTATCCATCACGAGCATACAATAGAGATTTCACCTTTACAACAAGTTTACCACTGATTACCATAATACCGATATTTGTTCACTAGTCGCCATTGCGACACTCCTCTCCTTTTTGCCTACACAAAAAAATCTCTCTTAACACTACAAAACTTACCTGGCTGGAATAGACCATATCTTAAGTGCCTATCCTAGTACCAAACAGTTCACATCCTCTTACCATATGTAATACGTAAGGACATAAGGACTATCCTATGGACAATAAGGTGCCGGTCAAAATGTCAGACCTTTACAGGTTATTACTCACTGGACCAAATCTCAATATGCCCCTATTTAACTGCAGGGCAAACCACTCACTACAGCTAAATTCATAATGTACCTCAGAACCCTCTAAACTAGGCGGGGACTCAACTCCAATGCCTTTTCGGGACATTCCTCCAGAATCAGGGCAGCATCAGATGCTTCCAGACAAATGTCCCTGCGCACACCATAAACATTAGAACACTGGAAATCCACAGTATATTACTAGATACATACCACAACCAGAGCTAGAGTTGAGTAGGACAAGCCTTTATGAATCTTGCAACATAAAGATGTGTAATAAGGTATCTTATTCAACTTTTTGCCCTCTTTTATTACAGGCCTACCAGATAGGTCGGTTTCGGCACACCACAACCGACTTGCTCATATATCTAACTTATCATGTATACGGCTTTTGTCCCCGACTACAAATTGGAAGGCGTAGCCTGAAGTTGTGGGAGGGGTTACCCGGCTATTTAAATTTAGGCACCCTACACCACAGGGCTGATGCTGCCTGGTCCATCCCTCCCACCTCTCCCCTTATACATATTACTATTACAGGTGGGCCCTCTTTTATTACAGGCCTACCCGATACGTCGGGTTTGGCACACCACAACTGACTTGCTAATATATCTAACTTATCATGTATACGGATTTTGTCCCTGACTACAAATATATATATATATATATATATATATATATATAAAATATAATTTTTTTGTTAGATGTTAAAAATGTAAAAAAAAAACCATTTTGTTTATTTTTATATTTATAAATATAGACACACATATATACATACATTCTACATATATATTTAACTATTAATTTTACATAATTATTTGATTTTATTAATTATAATTTGAGGGACCTGCCTGACAACCCATGCAGACAGTCCAGACAATTTAACTGGCAAGCCCTATTTTTAAACCTTTACATGGGGGATATTGTTATACTTGGGAGACTTCGCTGCACACAATTATGAGTGTTTTAAAAAGCAAAACTTATGACAACGATGATATCACCAGTAAAAGGGCAGTTTTTGTGTAAAAAACAAAACAAAAATGTGAACACTAGCTTTGGCAAGCGTTTGTGACTAAGTGGCTACTACAAAAGACTGGACATACCCCATTTAGAATACCCTGGGTTGTCTACTATTTCAAATGGTATGCCATAGTGGGGTTAATTTTTATTTCTGAGCTGCCATACCATCTCAAAGGCAAGATAGCCAATCTAGCAAATAGCAATTTACAAAAACAGAAATTGGCAAATCTTATGTTTGACCCTGTAACTTTCCAAATCACCATAAAACCTGTACTTGTGGGGTACTGTTGTACTCGTGAGACTTTACTTTACACAAATATGAGTGTTTTAGAGCAGTAAAATGCATTATACTGATAATATCATCGGTTTATTTGGGGGGGAAAAACAAAACAAATATAAACGCTAATTTTGGCCAGGGTTTGTGGCTAAGTGGCTACTTAAAAAGACTGGACATACCCCATTGCAAATACTGTGGGTCAGCTATTTTTACAAATGGTATGCCATGATGGGGTTAATTTTCATTCCTGGGCTGCCATATGGTCTCAAAGGCAACATAGAACCAGCAAACCAATCTGGCAAATTTCAAAGTGCATACATGGAAAAGCCCTACATTTGACCCCTGTAAGTTTCCAAAAACTCATAAAACTTCTACTTTGGGGATACTGATGTACTCATGATACATTTCTGAATA
Source organism: Pelobates cultripes (assembly GCA_933207985.1). Classification (NCBI taxonomy): domain Eukaryota; kingdom Metazoa; phylum Chordata; class Amphibia; order Anura; family Pelobatidae; genus Pelobates; species Pelobates cultripes. The sequence goes on along the minus strand of OW240917.1, from coordinate 197,903,948 downwards.
CAAATATGTGTATTTTATTTCAGTAAAACCCAAGAGTATTATGACACTCGCAGTTAAAATTTCATGCAGAACTTGAAAAATAACTTTTTTTTTAGATTGAATTCATATTAAATTATGTTTCATATAGAAATATTTGATATGAAATTAAAGTCCTGTTTCTCCTGAAATTATCTATACTATATGTGGGTGCACTTAATATGAAAGAAGTAAATTATGGTTGAACCAAACATAGCGCAAATTCCAGGTTTTGTTTACGTTTTGTTTTGATCACAACTTTGGTTTGTTTTGATCCTTAAGGGGTTAAAAGTGTCAATTGTAGACAATTTTAAGAGGGTTTAAAGCCAAAATAGTCATGTTTTAAAAAGTCTTCAAGTATCCAAGTCAAATTACTCAAGGTCCATAATCCTTCACAAGATAATTGTGCATTTAAAGGAACAACCCCAGCACCATAACCACTACAGTGCCAAAACTCCATTGTTTCATAACTGTTTGACTTCTTACGTGGAGCATTGGATTTGCAGCATATTTCCAAAACAGTTTCTTTTTTTCTTTTAGTACAGCTCACTGTTTAGTAAATATACCCTATAGTGACATATTTTGCATCTAATCTCTGACGTACTTTGGAGTTTTATTTACGAATAGCCCTATTTCTGCCCTCACAGGCTAACTGTTCTCTAGCATGAACGTTTTCTGGCACACAAAGGTTCGTCCTCGCTCTTCCCTCACCTCAAGCACTGGGAAGCGGGTGGATGGATCAGTAATTATTTATCAATAAATCTGCCAAGACAAAAGCTAATTAAGCGGGCGTTAACCCCTCCACCCCCAGTACTTTTTATGTAATGGGCTGTGTGCTTCTTGTATTCTGAACGCTTACATAACAGAAAAGCATTTCACAGACCAATTAGATTTGTTTCCATGGATAATATACAACTGGTACCAACTCAGTCTGTTTGCACTGGCGCCAGTTCCCAACTTCGTAGGCACACAAATAAAATCTGATTGTGAAATCTGAATATTACCGTGAAGGGTTAAATATGACTATTGACACAATACGCTGCTCCCATATTACAGCCTATAATAAAACGTATTATTGCGTTGGGCTGAGCTTGATATATAGTCTATGGTAATTAGAATGGTATAGAATTTGCGGAACGATTTATTACCATACGGCATTGTTGGGATTATTTACTAATGAGAGAATTGTTTCTTTTCTTATTAGTATCCCAAACATGAACATTTAATCCCTTAAAGGGTTACTCTACACACCATAACCACTTTATTTTGTACCGTGAGTCTGTATGTGAATCGCTGCACATACTGAATGTAATCCTTTTTGTTTCTGAGGTGTAACTTTAACGCTGGCAAGAGCTTCAACCTGGCTAATGTCAGTTTTGTTTAGAAAGCACCTGGTGGGATGCGAAACGCATCCAGGACGTCACTTACCATTTTTTGGGTGGTCTTCTTAGGTGGTCTCCCCTCTGACAGTAGTTGCGGGTAGCTCAATCACTTGGTATTTTTATATATTTATTTGGATATTGCGTTATTTTACACACTTGATACTATTTTGTACATATGCTATTGGAACTACCTCAGCATACACAAGGACTGCTGTTACGATGTGTATTTATTTCTATTACTTTTTTCAATAAATGTGCCACTTTTTCATTAACTTTTTTATTTGTGGAGTGTTTGAATTTACCCATGTGTGTGGAACGCTGTGTTTTTTCTGGTAATGTCAGTTTTGTGCAAATTTTGCCAAATTGGTTACGTTGCCTTTGAGACCGTATGGTAGCCCAGGAATAAGAATTACCCCCATGATGGCATACCATTTGCAAAAGTAGACAACCCAAGGTATTGAAAATAGGGTATGTCCAGTGTTTTTAAGTAGCCACTTAGTCACAAACACTGGCCAAAGTTAGCGTTCATATTAGTTTTTTTTTCGTTTTTCACACAGACAAATAGGTTTCGTCCCTGGACAACATGCCTTTGACAATACTCAAAATTTTTGGCCCTTTAAATATAATGAAGAGAACTCATCATTTACATTGAATTTTCCTAGCACTTGAAAAAATTCCAAAAAGGCACTTGACAGGTTGAACTGGCAGTACATGCAAGCCACATTGCACAAATTTGGGCTGCCCAATTAATTTATTACAGTCATAAATGAGACTGTCTTTATTCCACGCTTTCAGCAAAAATCTTCAATTCAGGATTTTTATCAGACCATTTTACAATAACAAATGGCACATGTCAGGGATGCCGCCTTTAACATTATTTTGAGAAGTGGAACCATTGCTAAAATCAAACAATCCCCCTTGATCCATGGCATCCTCACAACTTTATTGTAATATGCACCTTTTCCCAATGTTCAATACAGTAAACTTGTGTTTGGTATCAGTTTTTTCCAAAGTAAGTATAGCACAGATGTTAAACACAGGGGTGAGCCATAGCAACCTGTCGTTATTTTGTGGCTAATTTTCTAAATACTTTCATTAGTCACTGGCCTTATCTTATAGTTAGGATAGCCTTATGCCTATCCCACGCATGCTTAAACTCCTTTACTGTGTAAGGATTGGGTATAGGGTTAATTTAGTTATGGCCTTCAATCTAACTATATTATTTTGCAGTATTAAGAAAACAGGCCACCACTTGTAACCTAATTCATCAAACCTGTGTCAAATGTGTGAAATGAGCAAGGCATATAAAGCATATAAACTCAACAAGTAACAGCTGGAGGTTGTCCTAAAAGATCTATCACTTATCAACACAAATTGTCAGGAAACATATTAAATGGACTTTCCACATTCCTAAAATACAAACATGAATCTAATATAACATCACTAATATCATCCTTTTTTGAAATGGACATAGTCAGAAGGTAAATACAAAAGTACAAAAGCGGTGAAGCAGTAAGCAGACCTTGTTGTTGCAACAGCTACTATAAATCTTAGATAGGCAGTTAGATTTCTAGTTTCATGGACGCAAGCGTGCGAAGGAACTAACCAGTCGCACAGGGCAAAGAGCACTATCTGCTGAGGCAGGCATGGACACCCATGTACCCCGCCCCCTTTAGTCAGACTTGGAACGGGGAATGAACAGCAAAACTGCCTGAGGGGAAAGGGAGACATGAGCAGCTTGGATACCGCGGCCCACCAAGCTGGATGATGGAGCTGCCAGCTCCCCCACCCGGAGTGCACCATGAAAAGCTAGGGCAAACACTGCCTGAAAAAGAGAGAGCTCAAACGGAGAAGAACAAACTAATGGTAAAGCAAGCAGGAACAATATCAGACGAGCACAGGATTATGGGTTCCCGAGTGCCCAGCGGACGAGACTCTGACCAACTCGAACCTTTGAGAACCTGCCTAACCATGAAAAACCTTGAAGGATCTGGCTTACCTGCAAATCTCATAATGAATAAAAGGGCAGCGAGCCTGGTCCCCACCATAGCTCTAGAAAGGCCACGGGAACGCAATGTAACCAGCCAACTCAAAAATGTCCCCTGTGAGGCCTCCACATCACGAACCCCGATATCCATAGAGAAACTGACCCATTCGCTACAGCAGCGGATGTATGACCTCCAAGTTTGAGGGGCCAGCGAAGCTCTCACCAAGGAGAAAAGGAGCTTCCATTGTCCATCATCTGCCAGAGAAAAGGAGGACAATCAGTGCCCAGAGCTGCTGCCGATGGAGCAAAGGATCTAAAAAGATCCCACTGAAAACGTGACAAAGCATCTGCCAGCGTATTATTGACCCTGGGAACATGTCAAGCTACAAAGTGAATATTGTTTTGCATGCAAAGGAGAACTAGCAAACGGAACAACCTAACCACAAAGATGCAGACAACCGGTTGTTGGCCTGAAACACTGACCGGTTGTCATTACAAAAAATAACTGACCGGTCGCGGAAACACAAGCACCACATCTCCACTGCCACCAGTATGGGGAAAAGTTCCAGTAAAGGTTTCTCGTAAGGCCCCTAGCATGCCACGAAGGCAGCCACTGGGCGGCACTCCAGGATCCCTGAAAACAAGCCCCGTAACCACAAGAACACAAAGTGTCTGTAAACAAATGGAAAGACTGCCATAACCGGACTCCATTGAAGTCCTGCAAAAAACACCCCCAGACGCGTAGATCCTCCAACATGTCCTTAGACAAGGAAATCTTAGCTTTGACCTTAGGACTGCTGCGAAGGGCCATCTCCATATCCCTTTTGAAAACCCGGCCCATGGGAATAACCCTGCAGAAAAAATTGAGGAGCCGTACGAACCGAAAGCAGCGTCCTATCAACTTTGCCCTGTGATAGCCTGCTTTGCATTAAAGAGGTGTCTATTTCAATGCCCAAAAAGGAAAGCTCTTGTGTAGGCCCCTCGGACTTGTCCTCGGCCATGGGAGCACCAAATTCTGCCAAGAGACTTCTCATGATGGTCATCAAATAGGAGCAATGAGGCGAGCCACTAGGACCCACAAGGAGGAAATCATCCAAGTAGTGCACTACCGATGTGCTGCCTGCAGCCGTGGCCACGGCCCAGTGCAAAAATGAACTGACAGCTTCAAAGAAGGCACATGACACTGAGCAGCCCATCAGTAAGCACTTATCCACGTAATAAGCAACTTAAAACCCATCCACTGAAATGAAGAAGGGTGGAGCGGGAGAAGGCATAAAGCAGACTCAAGCTTCGCCATCAAAGCTCCCTGGCCCACTTGTTGGACCAACGCCAGAGCATCATCAAACGGCTGGTAGTGGACCGAAATAAGGGCTGGACCAATGGCGTCATTAACTGACGCCCCGGGGTACGACAAGTGTTGAATGAGCCTAAATCTTTGGGAGAGCAAAGGGGCCTGCTATCCTACCCAGAGAGACCTCCTTAGATAATTTGTCTCTGACCACTTGGGGGAAAGAATAGGCAGATTGCAGATTTCTTGGCTGAAACTGGGATCATAAATCCCTCCAAAGACTAGACAGAAGCCAATCAGCTTGCTGCCAGAAAGGGTAAAAAGTCAGCCACCTCTCAATTGCGTCCACCTTCAATTGAGTGGGGTTGGCGCCTTTGAGAGAGGAGAATGAGTGACCAGAGGAGGCATGCGACTGAGAAGGTCGCTTGCACTCCGCTCCAGGATGGCCACACCCACAGGATCTTTAGATGTGAAATAATGCGAAAGGAGCAAGCAGCTCCCTTATCACATTGGTTATCATGGAATTTCCAGCATTCGCACCCCTTCCAGCCGCCACGGTAAAAGTGACGGCTGCGTCACTTCCGATGCGCGCAGAGTCGCCCATAATTATTTTTTCCCTTTTTCTAAACACCTGAGACACACCCAGGTAATCCCCAAATCCTGGACTGGTAGGGGGTCCTCAGGACTGGGTTGAGAACCCCTGTTTTAATGTAATGTTTATAGGAATTTTATTTATTTATTTATGTATTTTACATTTGTATTTTATTATTTTCGAAAATGCAAAGTGGGATACAGAAGGAAAAAGGGGTGAGTGAATGGGGGTACACACGTTTTCTGCATTGTTCACAACGGTTGACAATTAGTAAGACAAATGACAATTGGTACATATGTTCACATTGGCACAGTAGTTTGATTGCTTGCGCGAGGCAGTTTTATGTTACTTTTGTGAGCGTTTTTGCCTCTATTCCTGTACTGTTAAACGCCTAGATTCTTGTTAAGTGAGGTATTAACAACCCTTCTTAGCTAGGGTTGGATGTCCGGAGGGTCGGTTAGGCGTTATTGGCTACTGTTGCGTTTTCCTTATAACTTGTGGTGGTTCCTCAAGGCCAATTACCCCCTAGTTGGGAGTTTGCAGTGTGTGTTGAGTCGACTTCGGTCATGTTGGCTAAATAGGTATGTCGGTGGGTATTGCCCCATGGTGGGTTGAAAACTTGGCATAGAATATTGGGGAGGGGAAGCTTGGGTTGGGTGGTGATGTGGGGGTGGGGGAGAGCGGGTGAGTGCGTCAAACTTGTACCTGTGTTTTGTCTTTATCTGGGTTCATCCGAGACTGGGTTTAGGGCACGTACATAGGAGGGCTATTACTTTTGCTTACTTCCATTACCAGTCCCCATTATTCACATCCATCCCTCTTGTTGTTTATAGGGATTTTTAATGGATTATTTTCATTGTTCTCAGCTTCAGCCTGTAGTGTGCCTTCAAATAAATATAAAAAAAAGTATATATTATAAATAATGATAAAATAAAAATTTTAATAGTGTTGCTAAAACCCTGGAGTTTATTGACTGAACACCAAATTGTAATGAACTGAAATCAAATTGCAAGATTTAGGCTAAAATAGTATATCTGGTAAAATCCTTCAAATTGGCTATAGTAATAACTCGGCAACTTTTGCCTAAATTTTGCAATTTGCATATAAATTCATAAAAAATCAGTGTTTAGTAAACAGACTTCCACACCTGGTTTACTGGAGGTTGGCACTGGAGCCTGGATTAAAGTGAAACAAAAAAGTGCACATTATTAATATTTCATGACCCTTAGTTAGCTACCAAAACAATAACTTAATTTCTCAGTTAGTATTTATTGTTTTTACTTTAGTGACCGTATGATTTCCATGGGTGACTTTTGATGCATAAGAAATTGTCCTTTCAAATTAAAGGGGCACTTCAGTTATCACATAGAATATCAGTTGTCAATATCTAATAATCAGGCTAAGTTTATTATATTGTCCTCTTGTTTTCTGCATCCCATGAATGTAAAGGGTTAAATTAGATATGGTCAACTCCTCAGATCTTATTCTCAAACTAGATGATTTACCAACCTGGTAATTAATGCAGAAAAAGAGCATGTAATTAACCGTATGATTTATATTGCTAACTATGTGTGTGGTCTCTCCACAGTCATTCCACTGACAGTAAAATGCTGTTTTATTTTTATCTTAACCCCTTCACTTTCAAGGGAGATGGAAATGTATGTTTACTACATATAGGTTTATAACCATGTTCCACTATTATGAGATTAGAGTTACCCATACCATATTATATTCTATGTAGCTATAGCTGGTAGCTAGTCAGACCCATGTTTGCTTGTAAGGTTGATAAGGTCTGTTATTTTCTTTGCTGATAACTAGACAGGACTACTATCAGTTTTTACTAGCCAAGCATTGTTTGACTCATTCAACTAACTTATTGAAAAGGCAACTGAAGAAAAGTTAGTACTTAGTGAGTAAACCCCTTTTAAAGTTTCCACGCAACTTTAAATAATGTCTTGAGGGAATACATTTTAAAGTTAGTCTCAAGTCAATATTCTGTAGATAGGTGACTTTAGAGGTGGCTCTATAATTAGGCCAGTAAGGTGACTATGGCCTCACGCTTGCTTAGGGCTCACTTCATGCCAATCCTAGCACCTTGCTGTTACTGTGAGCACCTCAAATGGGATCTATTATTTTAGTTTTGTTTAACTCCTTGCAAACTAGGCTCTAGAGCAGGGGTAGGCAACCTTTGGCACTCCAGATGGACTACATCTCCCATAATACTCTTACACCCATAATGCTGGCAAAGCATCAAGGGAGGTGTAGTCCAAAACATCTGGAGTACCGAAGGTTGTGTATGCCTGCTCTAGAGCCTCCTCTGGGAGACTTGCTTTGATTGTACTATCAGATCAGTTTTACAGCCACTACAGGCACTTCCTCATTGAACACCTATATTCTAAGGTCTTCAGATTCAGAAGCATCACACGGCATTATGATGACAAACAAGTCCACTAAGCACTAGATTGGTCAAATGTCATCATTACTGACTTCACTGGGAAGGTTGAGTGGCCACAGCTTTATTAATAACTTCTTGCCAGCATCTTAACTCTGTCAGCTGTTGGGGTGTTTCACCAACAGACAGCTCTATCCAATATGAACCACAAGGCCAGAGCAGCCTTCCCCTGCCATCAGCTCTCAGCAGGCTGTGACTCCCCAAGCCACTTGGGCACCTTCTTCCATTTTAAACACCGCTGGCCAGGACTACCACGAGCTGTGACCAAACAAAAACCCTATTACCCCTTCTTATGATGTCTCTAAGTTGAAACAGTGTATCCTCCTAGTACCATCCCCTTATCTCTGTCAACAGTCATGTCCTCCCTTCCTTATCTTTCAAGGGAGGTTTTTGACTGCTGACCTGAAAGCCTCCAACCACCCGTTGCCCAATAAATACACAATAACACTTGATATGGGTAAGGGCAATGGCCACAGCTTTATTAATAACTTCTTGCCAGCATCCTCACTCTATCAGCTGTTTGGTTGTTATACCAACAGACAGCTCTATCCAATATAAACCACAGGTCTGGAGCAGCCTGCACCCGTAATCAGCTCTCAGCAGGCTGCGACTCCCAAGCCGCTTGGGCACCTTCTTCCATTTTTAACTGCGCTGGCCAGGACTACCGCAACCCCCGATGACAACCTAACTGCCCCCCTAGTCGGCACCCAAATAAAGTGAAAGGGTTCCCGAATACCCACCATCGACAACGACAGCCGCCTGCAAAAAGCCCAAACCATGGGAAGGACATGGCATGCAAAGGCCAAGTGCCCCAGCAGCACCTGCATTTGCTGCAACTGAACCTTCCTGGCCCCACGCACTAAATCCACCATGCGCAAGAGAACTGATAATATTTACGCTGGCAAACGAAAAACCATCTCCCTAGTGTCAATTTCTACACTTAGGATGGACAGGACTGTAACCGGACCCACCGTTTTGCTCTCCGACACGGGAACCCCGAAATCCGCCGTAACCAACCGAAACAACCGTAACAAATGCTCACACTCCAAGGAGCCCGGCAAACCAACAAATAAAAAATTGTCAAGATAATGGGTAAACACCGACAAAACCGACGACTGTAGTGTAACCCATTCCAAAAACGAAGAAAACATCTCAAAGTTATGACGAGAAATAGAACAGCCCATAGGCAAACACATGTCGTAGTAGAAAAAAACCCTGGAAAAAAAGCCGATTCAGTGTTGGATTTTGCCAAGAGCGCCTCGGCCCTGGCACCGGCCCGTCAAACCAACTCCAAAGCCCTATCAAATGACGCATAGCAAAACACGACACACCTCTTTTCCGATGTCATTGTTAACTGAACCCCCCGCCGGATAGGATAGGTGTTAGATCAAACGAAAATAACCCGCCTCCTTCTTAGGAACCAGACCCAGAGGTGAAACCCGCAAATTGTAAAACGTGGGAAAATCAAAAGGACCTTCCATGCGACCCCGCTGAACCTTGACGTCCAATTTTCCCTGGAGGACATTACCCCGAACCGAGCGGAGGTTGTCCGCAAACTGGGGCAATGCAGATTGAACAAACGGAATCCAGAAAACTAACGTAAACACATCAAACAAAACCTGGGCATCATGATGCCTAGGATACCAGGCAAGCCACGGGCGCATCCTTACTACGTTCTCCGGCGTCCTCTCCTCTAGGAACGTTGTCGCGAGTTGAGCCCTTACCGACGACCGGCTTGTCCTTTCTGAAGCAGTGCATCGCTGGAACCTGCAGGAGCTGTACCACCTGCACTGGCTCTCATTATAGAGCCAACACATGCCTTTTTTGTGACCTGCCAACGACCTGGAGCCTCCTCTGCCTGGCCTGGGAAAGGATGGCGGTCTACTGGAGGTCATGATTAGCAGCCACAAGCTGCCGTCCTGGACACCGAAATCCGGGGCATGCCAGAATCTTTTGGCGAAACTGCTGGTCGTAGCGAAACCAGCTTTGCCCCCCGTAGACCTTATATGCCCCCCAGATTAAATCTAAATAACCAAACAGCAACACCGCCTTTTCTGCAAACCAGCGCACCAGGATGCTAGCAAAAACATTAAACCTCTGAAGCCAATTTCAAAATGTTCTAGGGATATGCTTACCCTTTTCCGTCTCTGGCACCTCTCCCCGCCGTGGCCTGTCCACAGATTCTTTGTCCGGAGAAACCAACGTACTCACCTCTGCAAATTTTCTCCTGGACATCCTGAGGCACATGGAGACCCAAAGGGGCCAGGTCACAGCCTACCATACAAGGGCAAAATGCCCCTGAGTACTGACTCCCACTCCCCTGCCCGACAGGCTCCTGCATACACTGACTACTACTCCCCTGCCCGGCAGATTCCTGTGCCAGCCCCGTGGGATCCGCGGGAAACCTATACACTAAGGCCCCCAAGCACAACCACTCCTCTGACTGCACCTGACCAACAGACCCCCAGGCGCTAGAGCAATGTAACTCACCAAACTGCTGGGGAACTGTAGGCACCCGACCTCCTGAAATCTCCTGTTCCTCCTAATCCGATCCAGACTCCGACCGGAACCTCCTCAGTCCACCTGGAAGACTGGCATCTGCACTGCCATCCAGCCTCTCTTCCGAATCCTGAGCTCCAAATCCAGCTGCACCTGAGTGTCTGAGGTCCGTTCTGTTTAGTGTCCCAGTCTCCTGCCTCTGACCTTGCCCTACGTCCTGCGCCCTGATGCGCTTCTGGCGCATCCAGGGCGTTGACAGTGCGCATCACTTCCGGTGTTGACGTCTTATTACGTTCAGCGCCTTGACGTCCTTCTGGCGGGTCTGGGGCGGAGACGTTTTAAATCACTTCGGGCGTCATCACGTTTCCCACCGCTTGGACTGGAAGAGACGGCGGGCTCCGAGACCTTCCCGCCACGCCACCATCTTGTCCTCTTACCCCGACTCCAGCAGTAGGCCTCTGGCTCCTCCTTGCCTCCCGAGCAGACCTTGGGGACCTCATGCCGCCGCCCGGTTCTCCTCTCTGCCGACTGCTTTTTCTCACTGGCCTGGGAGATAAGCGCGTAGGAGGCCGTGATCGCCTGGTCCTCCTAACGCCATCTGAAACTCCTTCCATTGCCGAGGTCCCCGAAGCTGTTCCCGGACGTCCGCCCACACCGGCCAGCACATCCTCCACGAACCGGAGTCGTGGGAATCAAGGTACGCCTGTAATAAGGCTACCACTGCCTCTCTGGACACCGCCGACATCCTGGTCCGATACCCAGTCTTTTGCCTGTCACCTATGGAGATTCCTATGGATAACTATTTTTTTTTTCTAAATGTTCTTATGCTATAACTTGTATCTTGTTTTTAGAGAAATCCCAGCCCCTGTGGAAAAAGCTAGCTTCACTACGCTTCTGTCAGGAGACTGGTGAGTCTCCCCTTTGACCCCTTCTTATGATGTCCCTAAGTTGCAACAATGTATCCCCCTAGCACTATCCCCTTATCCCTATCATCAGTCATGTCCTCCCTTTCTTATCATTCCAGGGAGGTTCTGGGATAAAGGTAAATTTGCATGGCAATTTTTGACCTTTGTTTTGTTTTTAACATAGAAGCTGCACAGTAAAAGAAAAAGACCACTTCAATATTAAAAATAAGTATTTATTTTTAATGTTAGAGGGTTCCGTTAACCCCTTAAGGACACATGACATGTGTGACATGTCATGGTTCCCTTCTATTCCAGAAGTTTGGTCCTTAAGGGGTTAAATGATATGGTGCCATGTTCACCATGTTTTAACCCTGCAACTGAAAGCATTGCAATATTGTCATTCCTGGGTTTAAGTGCTTCTAGTGGCTGTCACTCAGACAGCAACTAAAGAAGCTTCCGGGGAAAAAACTCTGCTACTCTGCTACTTCTACTGGGCAGTGTCAAAGAGACCATCTTATTGGCAGAGCATAGTGTTTTGCTCTGCATGCACACTAGCCTATCAATAAAAGCATATAATAGGCTATGATCATTGATCTTGATAATCTCAGCAAAGCAGTTGAGACCAAACAGCACTGCAAAGGAAAAGAGGTAAGTGAAACTGGGAGTGAGGGCTGGTCACCTAAATTGCCAACAACAAACTAATATATATAGCGCTTTAGGAATACACATTTGTATTGCTAGCACTATTGTGGTCCTTTAAGCATTACATTGTTGATCTATTTTCGCTTTGTGAAAAGGTAACTGAGGTTAAGGTTTCTAATATTTTAAAAGGCTTTTTAGGTGTTTATTACAACTCGGTCTTTTTAAGTACACAATCTCTATACAATACAATTTGAAGCAATAGGCTTTACATTACCTTTGAAGTGTAGTTTCTCTTAAACGTGACAGTAAAACATTGTAAAAAAAACTTCAAATAAAGACAGTATTTGTGCATGTATGAGAACTCACAACTTTATGTATTTAACCCTTCCCTTCCAATAAAGTATGTAGATAAATAGGTAGATTAAAAATTCCAAATCAATGCAAAACAAAAGTTAGCCCAGAAAACCTCTTTAACTTTTCCTTTGCTCCAGTGCTAAAGAGAAACAGATTTCACAGCCAAGGCTCCATTTCCCCCATTAACTTTTTTGCAGAGAGACTGTAAATCAGTGGTAGTCAACCTTTTTCTACCTACCGCTCACTAATGCATCTTTTTGGTTGAAAAAATTTCCTTACCGCCCACCATTTTTCGCGCAAGTACGTAATATTTTTTCAAAAGGAGGGTGTTTAAGTTTCTACTTAATGCATGTTTATAATGTTTTTAACTTTATAAAGTTTAATGAGAAAACAATAAAGTAAATTGAAATTACCTTTACTAGTGATTAATGAGATCCTTGAGGTTGATGCTGCAAGACTAAATCTTTTATATCTGGTTCGATTTTCGTAAGGAACAAACAAAGGTCTCCTCTTTCGGTGATATTCAGACGACTTCTCTGTTTGCGCATAATATGATTTCTCATCTGTGCGTCAGCTCCCCTCCCCTCCTCTCCCTCCTCAATTCCACTCCCTACGTTTTTTTATTTTCCCTTTTTAAAAAAATGTTTTAACCTTCCTTATAGCAATACCCAGTAGGAAGGCTGAGCTAGGTATCCCACTATAACAGACAGGCACACATAACTACATACATACATACATACAGACACACACACACACACACAAGACACACATACATACAGACAGACAGGCACACACATACATACAGACACACAGACAGGCACACATACATACACACACACACACACACACAAGACACATACATACAGACAGGCACACACAGGGCCGGACTGGGGATACAAAGCAGCCCTGGAAAAAAAATTTGTGCCAGCCCCATAAGTCACTGCGCCATATATTGTCGCGTGTAATATGTAAGGTTATGTCTTGCCAGGACAGATGATTGAGTAATATATATATATATATATTGCTTTTTCTAATATAAAATATTGGTCCTTTCAGGGTAAAACGTTTAATTATACAGTAAGCATACGCACATGCAGACACAGGCAATTTCACTGACATTTCAGTGACACACACAAGCTCATTGATACACAGCCTCATAGACAAACAATCTTACTGATATACATCAGCTCATTGACATAAAAACACAAGCTCACTCACTAGCAGGCACACGCATGCAAGCAAGCTCACTAACTAGCAGACGCACACACACAGCTTGTGGTGGTACTGGTGTCTATTGCATGTCCCTACAGGCTTTTCAACGTAAACACTGACTTTTCAGACAAAAGGCAGTGTTTACATTGCTTCAAAGTGACACTGCTAGTGACAGTCACTCAGACGGTCACTAGAGGTGCTTCCTGTGTTAGTGCCCTCCCGCCCTCGCGCGCTGCTGAATGAGACTGGCGCCGGAATATGACGTCATATTCCGGCGCCGGTCTCATTCAGCTGCGTGCTGGGGAACAGAGCCAGCGCAGCTCGTGCAGCTCCCTCAGCGGCCGCCAGGACAAGTCCGCCAGCGGCCGCCAAAAGACCTCCCCAGCGGCCAGGGGAGGGCTGGCAGCCTTAGGCCTGGGGGGCAAAACCAGTCAAGTAGACTGGTGCACCTGCCCAGGATCAGAGCTGGTGCAAGGATTTTTGCCGCCCTAGACAAAATAAAAATTTGCTGCCCCCACATGTCACATCACAATGCCCCACCCATATGATCTGCCATATGAACTAACGCCAGTGCTGTACACAGTGTGTGTTTACATTAAAAAGCCTGCAGGGACCAGCTATAGACACCAGAACCACTTCATTAAGCTATAGTGTCCCTTTAATGTGAGGTACATTATAGATTAGTGTCACTAATAATATACTAGATTGCCTACTTACAAGCAGATGAGGATGATGATGGGCTGCAGTTTGGCTCCACTGGTCTGGTGTAGAACAGGATCTCTGGAGGCTGTTTGCAACTGTGGTCACAAAATTCAATGTTCTGGGAGAATTGGAAGCAGCTCAATTTTTTGGGGGCCCCTTACACAGCTCAAGGTCTGGGCCCCAGGGCCTGACGGTGAGTATGCCCATAAGGCCCACTCATAAGTTCCACCCACCCATGAGTTCGCTCACAGGGAGTGGAGTGTGTAGGGGATGTGTTATGTGTTATTGTAGAGGATCTAATATGTGTGCTTATGGTATGTAGTGTTTAGGGTTACCAGTTTGTGCAGGTGATGCAGTGTGTTTGTGTGTAGTGGAAGCAGTGTGTATTTGTGTATAAGGGATGTATTATGTGTTTCTGGTTGTGTGTAAGGGATGCATTGTGTGAATTTGTGTTTGTATGTATGCATATGCATAAGGGATGCAAGGTGTGTGTCTGTATGTGTGTGCATGAGATGCATTGTGTTTCTGTGTGTACTGTATGTAAGAAAAGAAGTGTGTGTGTTTGCATGCGTGTGTACGGGTTTGCATTGTCTGTTTCTGTGTATGTGTGCAAAGGATGTATTGTCTTTGTGTGTAAGGGTTGCATTGTGTGTGTGTGTGTAATGGATGCATTGTGTGTTTCTCTGTGTGTAAGGGAAGCATGTTGTGTTTCTGTGTATGTATAGGGATGTATTGTGTGTGTGTGCGCGCGCGCGCGTAGTGTGAAAGAGCTCCCTGTCTTGGCCCCTGTCCTATAGAGCTGCCCCTTCTTCTTATTCCCCTCCCTCCTCTCTTCTTATTCCCCCCCTATCTTATTCCCCCCCTCCCCTCTTCTTATTCCCCTCCCTCCCCTCATCTTATTCCCCTCCTCCCCTCTTTTTATTTCCCCCTCTTCTTATCCCTCCCTCCCCTCTTCTTATTCCCCCCTCCCGTCATCTTATTCCCCCCTCCCCTCTTTTTATTCCCTCCCTTCTATTCCCCCTCTTTTATTCCCCTCCCTATCTTATTATTCCCTCCCTCATCTTATTATTCCCTCCCTCTTTCTTATTCCCTCCCTCTTTTATTCCCCTCATCTATTCCCTCCCCTCTTTTTTATTCCTCCTCCCTTATTCTCCTCTTCTTATTCTCTATCCTTTCTCTACTTCCCCTATAGCGTAATTCCGTCCGGTGGCCGGGCCGGAGTGATAGGAAGGTGCACACTCAGTGTGCACTTCCTGTCAGTCCGGCCGGTTACAGGAAACAGAAACTCCGCGCGGAACAGGAGTTTCTGTTTCCTGTAACCGACTCAGTGTGCACCTTCCTATCACTCCGGCCGGTCGGCCACCGCGGACCGGAGTGCAGCTCGGCCACGCTACAGGGGAGAAGCTGCAGCCGCCTGAGGCTCTTAACAGAGCACTCGGGCAGCTGCAGTATTTAAAGGGCCGGCCCAGGAACGCGGCCGGCCCCCAGGTGCCGCGGCCCACCGGGAAATTTCCCGGTATCCCGGTGGGCCAGTCCGGCCCTGGGCACACATACATACAGACACACACGAACAAAGACACACACATAAGACCGCGTGGTCTGTGTGTTAGCTGGGAGGAGTGACGTGCAGTCACTTCCTCCCAGCGTGTGATGTAATCACAGGGGGCCTGGTCGCGCTGTTAAAGCGTCCAGCGCTGACCGGGCCCCCTCAAAATCCACATCGATCGGGTGGCCCTGACAGCATATACGGCCCCGGTGGTTTGCCGCGCGGGCCGGGACCGTAAGTGGTGATGGCGGTACCCGGTCGCAGGGGTACCGCCGGCTCGCAGCCGCCCGGCCGCCCACCCAATCTCTCAAAATGAGAAAATCCCTACCGCCCACCTGGAATCCTGAAACGCCCACTAGTGGGCGGTAGGGACCAGGTTGACGACCCATGCTGTAAATGGTGACCCCTTCCAACCCTACTTCTGTGTTGTACAGATACGTCTTTGAAAGGCAAACATCATTATGGCTGCATTCTAGCATTCATGGAGGGCAATGTATTGAGTGGCGTTCTGAGAACACGGTTTCTTTTCAGGATATTACAGCTTACATGCCGTGTATTGTACAGATACTTGTTGTGAACCTATTAACTGTTTTAGGGTGTTATGCCTCAATAAAGTCATTATAGAATGATGGTGGTATTTTAAGGATATCGCAATTCAATCAGGTTCCTTAAAATAACCATAACCAGGATATTAGACAATTTTAATTTATTTTTTTACACGTACTGTACATGACAAAGCTGGTATTTTTGCTTCTATGCTTCTCTCTATATTTCAGTCCCTTCCTAAAATATTGCAAGAAAACTATCATATAACCTGTAAAACTTACAGCCCAAAAATTTATCAGTAACGGATGTACAAATAAAAACCTAAATTGTTTGGCATTCTATATTTATGGAATAGCTTTGCATCTCTTGCTTCAAATAAATGTTTTGATTTTTTTTTTTTTTTAAACAAAAAGAACTTGATGTTGTATGGGCTAAAATATAGGTAACTTTTCATTTTATCAAATAAATTGTGAACAAAAATGTAAATCAAGGACAAATGCAAAATCTAATCATAGATAATCAAAACTTAAATGTCAAAATTCATACACATTCCCAGAGACACTGCAATGTGCTGCTCATTAATCAGGCAGCAAATTTAGAGCACAAAACAACTGAGATTATGTTTAATATAAAGACCAATATTATTCATTTGTGCCAACTGTCTTTTTTGTTTATTTGTGGATTATTGAAACATTTAGATAGAAAAATTATTACAACGTGTAATTGAATTCTGGCTTTAAAACTCATATGACATTCTATATATATAAAACATATTATTATAAAATTATGGGGCATTTCTGGTAATATATGATAAGAAGGAAAAATAAAGGATCACTATAGTGTCAGGAAAACAAACTTGTTTTCCTGACACTATATTACCCTTAGGTCCCCCCCACCCTCAGGGTCTCCCTCCCGCTGGGCTGAAGGGATTCAAACCACCGGGCTCCCTTGGCGCTGGTGACCTCTCCTCCCCCGCCAATGTCAGCTCCCGAGTGGAGCGGTATGCGCATGCACGGCAAGAGCTGCGCGCGCATTCAAACAGACCATAGGAGAGCATTTCTCAATGCTTTCCTATGGACGTTCTGCACGCTGAATGCGAGTTTCGTATCCAGCGTCGCAGAAGCACCTCTAGCGGCTGTCAGGAAGATAGCCACTACAGGCTGGATTAAACCTACAATGTAAACATAGCAGTTTCTCCTTTATGTTGTCCTGGACAGATACTGAAGCTGTTATAAAGTCACCGATTCCACTGCAGGAAGACAACTTGTGTGGAAATTGTGATTCCATTACTCATTCATTAGGTGATGTTTGTGGTTTCAGAGGTAAAATTGAGCATTTTCTGGAAAGTCTACAGTTAGTAGGAGAAGGGCCATGCATAAAGTCTTCACTTCAAACAATACCAATTGTGGCAATATGAAATTTCCATTACTAATAAAGAAACTTTATAAAGCATATTTTTGGAGTGCGGAATTAGTTTTGGTATTTTCCATGCATAACGTCCCTGTAATGGAGGAATACCAATAAAGCTACCTAGTTTAGCTAGCAGTCAAACTGACACAATGCTCTATTCCAAAATTCTGAAAAGGTAAAATAATAAAATGATATATATATATATAACATGCATATGGTGAGGTCATAAACAAAAGTCTAGGGTCCCTTAGACCTTTTGATTAACTGGTGATGCACAGCAAATGTCCTCTAGCCCTTTATCTATCCGCTGGTATGTGTGATGGAGGATTATCGTAATAGTGGACTTGGGGTACCCTTAATCCAATGATTAATGGACTAGATGAGATAATACTGATAGGACCAAAGGGGGTACAAGTCATTTAGCCCTATTAAAATAAAAAAATAAAGTCGCCACCCAGTAGAGGCCTGGTTAATACTCAGTCTCCTGGTCCAGGGGTTAACTTAATAATTTTGGGGACCCTGTGATATGTGGCTTTCATAAACTGCAGGAAGAAAATCAATTAAGGCATCATCATGTTTTTTTTCTTGGGATAATTCATTTTCTTTATTGGACATATGAATTCAACATACTACAAACATGCACAACACCCAAATATACTCATGCACTGAGAGAAGGGAGAGAGTAAACCTGACAGAAACATTATAATATATAAGGGGTTAAATAAAGTTGGGAATTAAGAGTTTTTGAATAAAAATAATAATAATATTGAAACAAAATGGCATTTAAAGTTTTATATTTAAAAAACTGATTACTATCTGGGACTGCTCACCAAATTGTGTCATATACCTTACAGGTTAAATTTTCTTCACGAACACTGATACAAAGAGTTAATAACAAAAAAACAAAACAAAAAAAAGAGATTAAACCACACCATATAGGGCGATCTATGGGATACCAGCGTAGACATTTGTTCTGTTTCATATTTGTAACCCCCCCCCAGTAATTTCTCCCTCTCTTGCCCTACATACCCGACCCGGGATACTTATTGTTACAAGTATACTATTATTATTATTATTATTATTGCCATTTATGTTCAATAGTGATGTTAGAAACATTAAACAAGTATAAACCAACGAACAGTGCATTGTGCTATATTACAAATATGACCACAACGTTAAAATCTCATTGCATGCGTATGAATGTCAGTAATGCTGTTTTTTGCTTCTCAAACCTTGTAATGTACATTGTATGTTAATTTTTTTCTTGAAAATCAATAAAAAAGAGAATAAAAAACAAACAAAACAGTGACCATTTGCAGAAAGAGTAGTATATATCAAGAACTGCCTTGAAGCAGAGGAAGTAAAGCCTAATTCAGTAAAATAATAAATAAATAATGTTTTCTTGGCACATGTTGAAAGCAATCTTAAAGAAAACGTAAAGTAAAACAAGAAAACTAAGAATGAGGATACTAAAAATAATAATGTACATACTAAATGTGTCTGTACTAAATACTATTGCAAACAAATAAAAAAAAACTGTATATACAATCACTTATGAAGTGCATAACACATGCCCACTTATTGGTGGTGCCTTGATGCTTTCCTGAGTAGGTGTCCTGCAGTCTGTGAGGCGCTTCCTGCTCTAATGTACATCTCACAGGTAATCCCCAAATCCCTCTTCCTTTCTTGTGTGTTTTGAGCTGTCTGCTCGGTGACACACCCCTTCTTTAATGAGTTAAACATCACAGGATGGAGCCCTGCCAACTGCCACAGCATCAAAGGGTTAAAGTCATCACAGAGGTGAGGTGGGGGAGGAGCTCAAATGGGAAAAAGGCAGAGGTGCAACAAGTTTAGGTGTGAGACAAGCAGTGACTGGAGTTGGAACAAGAGCTTGCTGTGGGGAAGTCCATGATTGCACATTTCTTAGAGGTCTTCAGAGGTCCACAATCTGCTGATCTCACCTATTCCTTGAAATATAGACCACTGGACCGAGCTACATCTTCCTCACCACCAGTCCAGGAAAAAAATAACAAATAATACTTAATGGGATCTGAGCTGCTTGTCTAAGGACTTTCACACATACCTAAATTTTATCGAAATTGCCTTTGGCTGGAGATATAAAAGTCATCATTACATGACGGATCTACTGAAGCTCTAAAGACGTATTGAGTCTACTCCTGAGGGAGTTACAGCATTTGAGGAGGTCCAGCGAAATGGCTTTAAAATGACTAAGATTCTAAAGCAGTAGACAACGTTCTATCAAAGTTTGAATCCCAGTCTCTGACTACCTAAGGTGGCTTCAGGCTTAGCTTTAGTGGACACCACACTGATCGTAGCAGCAATATAGGGTGATGCTCCCAACATGTCATCAGAAAGATAATGACTGGATAACTAAAGAGGCCACAACTTGCTTAGTCGCTTGAAGTTGACAGGAAGGACATCCAACTGGATCTGGACACATTTCTCATTAAACAGGTACGTTTGGAATAGTAGAACAGATCTTTGCTGATTTTATTCATATTACCATGGGCGAATTGTGAATTTCCTAGAATGTATCTGATGACATATACGACCTCCAAAACGTGGTCAAACACCTGTGTAACAGAAAATAGAAAAATAAATGCTTAGAATGTAAAGCAAAATTATAAACCCATTAGAACATAATGTTTTAGAAATGAAGATATGTGACTTGATGCATCCCATACCGACCCAATGAAGGAAAAACGTGGATAAACGTTAAAAGGAAAACAGAAACGTGGATAAATAAAAGTTAGGTTTTATTTCTGTTACTTAATTCTAGAGTGCTATCCATTTTTGTGTGTGTGTGCAAATATAGTATAGTGCACTTAGTTACAATCTACAGGGTATATTGGGGACAGACATGTTTACATGACTTTTTTTTTTTTTTTTTACAAACGAGGTTATTACCTGTGCTTATATATACTAGTATGTTAATATTTTTATTAGCTTCAAGTTTAATTCGTACCAGAAAGCTAACATCCCAAACTACAGAGTGATGATAGATATACACCCCTAAAATATGAGACTCACACATCTCTCTCACGGACGGTGCTGTAACTTGCTGTAGCTAGAGATTTTAGTTTCTACTATTTAGATATTTTGGCATAAAATGCGCACTATAGATGCTTGAAATGATAGTGAGACTAATTCTGCCATATGTCTTGTAAAAGAACATGCTTACAACAGCTATCTGTAGTTTTACATGTAGTTTTACATATAAAGTCTCCACGTTCTCAAGGTACAAATCCATTATGAGAGCAAGCTGTTGCAAATACTATATTTTTTAAATTGATACGATATGTATTATAGAAAACATTCAATGCGTATTCTGTTTAGAAAATATCTTGATTAAAAATTGTAAAAAATTTTTAAAAAAATGAGATTAATGAACTATTGATTCTAATGTAGGAAAATATATAATTTAATAAAAGACCAAAGTATTGGTCTAATTTGTAAAAGCATTAAAGCGGCACTGTCACCAGCTCGAGACTTTGCAGAATTCTCAACGATTCCCGATGGTGACATCGTTGTGGTTGTCTGGTGGCCAGGAGGGGGGCAAGTAAATGTGAGTTCTACGTACCTGAACCTGTCCCTCGCGGGCACAGCCTTCTTCCAACAAGGGTCCTCTTTAAAGGACCACTATAGTGCCAGGAAAACATACTCGTTTTCCTGGCACTATAGTGCCCTGAGGGTGCCCCCACCCTCAGGGACCCCCTCCCGCCCGGCTCTGGAAGGGGGAAAGGGGTAAAAACTTACCTTTTTCCAGCGCTGGGCGCTCCTCCTCCGATCCTCCTCCGTTACGCCCCGCCGGCTGAATGCGCACGCGCGGCAAGAGCTGCGCGCCCATTCAGCCGGTCTCATAGGAAAGCATTTACAATTCTGAAGTGGTCTGGGTGCCTAGAGTGGTCCTTTAACTCCTGGCACGCCACTTCTGAGTTCACTGCTGTACTCTCGTACATGCGCAAGAGTATAGCAATGAGGCCTACGAAGGATCCTCCATAGACAGAGCCAATTCCCTGCAGCCTTCTCTGGTGATTGAACCTACTAGATGCTATCTTTAAGAAATACTCATTTTTCAGAAAGGGTGAGTGACAGTATCACTATAAGTACACATTAAAGGAACACTCAAAGGTTAACAAATAATTATATTTATTTATAATGTTACAGTGTTTATTTTATAGTTTGGGTGCAGGGCTGCACTTTGTTAAAATTAAATAAAAAGCTTTTTAAAACTTACTTGTGATTCAGCCATTCTTCTTACAATAATACCATCAGTATTGATCATCACTGTGGACGTACAGTGCTGCAATCTCTTCATTCTGCCAATCCATTGCTTTTCACCGAGAAGCACTGAATTCCGTGCTTCTCTCTGAGAAGCATTGTTGGGCCTCATCATGGTAAGGGACGGTGTCAATGCATCAAAACCATTACATTAAGATGCAGTAGTGTTGGTACTTAGCATAAACTTTAAATAAAAATGGCAAGTACGGTTATTCATTAAACTTTGTAAGAAATTACAACCAGGATAGAAAAAGTAAAGCAAAAATAGCTGATCTAGTAAAATTATCTAACTTTGTTATTGTAGTTCAAATTTTGCCATTCATTCAGAATTCATTATTCTCCAATGCAGAGGTCAGGATTGCAGAGGTAGAGGAATAAAAATGTATGGGGATATATGTAAGTGAATTGCGTCTCAGTTAGTTAAGCTGCAGTACTGATTCCAAAGAATGAGCACCTGTTAACATGCCCCAACATGACCCCCCCCCCCCCCCACCGTTTCAATGACAGCAGCAGAAAAAAAAAGTTTAAAAACTTCACACATGAGAATGTCACAAGTTACATATAGCGCACTGAGTACAGCGTTCACTGAGCTCTTCTTGGCAATATATGTGTATGGGCAAGGAAAACCGGGCAAGAGCGATGTTTCCTGGGAGCAGTTGGAAAACAGAGAAACAAAGACAGATGACAGGGTAAAAGAGTTGACAAGAAACCAGAGAGGGAAACCGAAATGTACAAAAAGGGAAGAAAGAGTTAAAAAAAACAAAAAAAAGAAAAATAGGATAGAGCAATAAAAAAGACACAAAGCAGGTAGAAAAACGCAGGAGAGAAAAGGAGTAATGGATATAGGCGATACGGTGAACAAAAAAAAGGGATAAAAAGAAGAGAATAGAGAAAAGATGTGGAGATCATAAAAGCTAACTAGAACATGGAAGAGGCAAAAGTGAACAAGAGAGATATGAGATTATAAAAGCAATGTGGAACATAAAGGGGTAACAGATAAGCAGAATGAATTGGTAAAAAATGGGGAAAGAAGGAACGGAATAGTTCAAGTGAGATAGATAGGAAGGAGGTTGGGGTAGTTGGAGTTTGTTTTTGGGGGGCGGTTGAAAATATTACATTTTGGATATTGCCCCTGTTAGGAAAAAATTCATCTGATTGGAACATTAATACATATATTTATATTTTACATTCAGAATAACCAGATTAGTTTAGCCAGTTGTGTATGTGCGATCACATGATTATTTTCACACAACGTTTCCAATTAATCAAAATATTTCATGGGTGGGATAAAATATTCCAATATAAATATTGATATAGCATTCCCTGCCCTGAATAATTTATCAGGAGTAGGAAGCCAGTAAGAAAACATTACACAGGGTGATACATTGCACTGTTACACTGCAAGAATTCGTCAAATGAATTTTTAAAAACATTTTTTAGATCCAGTGCAAAGAAGAATAGATAGTATAAATAAATAAATAAAGGGATAATTATCAAGATATGAGCGACATAAGGAAAGGAAAACTAAAAGAAAAAAATGACAGTACTAATAATTGTAAACAATCTATTCTTAAAAAATAATGCCCCAAAATGGAATATCCCACTCATATAGTGACATCACTGCTATAGCGGGGGTAAACAACCTGTGGCACTACAAAGGTTATGGACAACATCTCTCCTGATGCATTGCCAGCATAGACAGCATGTCTGCGAGAGCATTATGGGAGATGTATCCACAGCATCTGAAGTGCTGACGCATCCCCTTCCTCTGTCATGGTGACTGTCCTACTGACAACTACAAGTAGGTGTGGAAATTGCATTATTTACAGCAAGGCTGCAGGGGGAAGCGAGTTTGGTGTTTGTTCTTGACTTTTAGGAAATATAGGTTACCCTATACTGCAAGGAAATATTGGTTACCCTATCCAAGTTGGGATATAAAAATAGATGCTCAGTTTCACACACACTGGATGCAAGAACGTATTTTGGCCTAAGGTGACTAGGCTTAGGCTATGGGTGGCAGGATGGAGGGGGTGTCAAGATTTATACAGTTAGCAGGTGCAGAGTAATACACTGGCACCAACTGAATGTTACTATGCTGGCCACTAAGGGATAAGCAGCAAGGAGTCTGTGCTAAACGGTGCATAACTGTCTGGCAAACCCACCACTAGTCACCATCGACAAAATGCAAGCCCATTCTCATCAACCACAGGTAAAGGGCAAGCCGCAGGTTAGGACAGGGATGTTTTATTATTGTTTGAGTATGTGGTTACCTATTTGTAAGTGCGTCTATATATGTATGTATGTGACACCATATGTGATGTTGTGTCTATATGTATGTGCATGTGTTTGTGATTAAGTGTCTATGTAGGTAACTTTGTGTAATTGTGTATTTATGTATAAATGTGATTGTGTGTGACTGTGTCTATCTGAATATGTGACTGTGTTTAAGTATGTGTATGTAATGTGTGTGTAATTGTGTGTCTATGTATGAATGTGATTTTACATGAAGTGAAGGCACATATTTACTGGAATAGGGCAGCCAAAACTATGAATACAACACTGACTGGATGGCTTATAATATTTATATCCCGGCAGCATGTATAAATCATAGATAGTTTGGGTGTACTAAAGGTGATACATTTGGTAGATAGTAGAGGTGTACTAAAGGTGATACATTTGATAGATAGTAGGAGTGTACTAAAGGTGATACATTTGATAGATAGTAGGGGTGTACTAAAGGTGATACATTTGATGTTCTACGTTCAGGCAGCATTGGTTTTCACTTTTACTTTTTCTTTCAATTAAAGGATCACTATAGGGTCAGGAACACAAACATGTATTCCTGACCCTATAGTGTTAAAACCACAATCTAGCCCCCCCTGGGCCCCTCATGTCCATGTCCTGGGCCCCTCATGTCCATAAATATAGCAAAATCTTACTGTATTCAAGCCTGAAGCTGTAACTCTGCATGCTGTTTGCCTCAGAAAAACAAGCAGTCTGCTGACATCATCAGAAGTAGTAGCATGATCCAATCACAATGCTTCCCCATAGGATTGGCTGAGACTGACAACGAGGCAGATCAGGGGCAGAGCCAGCATGATTTAAACACAACCCTGGCCAATCAGCATCTCCTCATAGAGATGAATTGAATCAATGAATCTCCATGAGGAAAGTTCAGTGTCTGCATGCAGAGGGAGGAGATACTGAATGTTTGGATGCATTTTAGGCAGCCATGACCCAGGAAGGATCTCTAACAGCTATCTGAGGAGTGGCCAGTGAAGTTATCTCTAGGCTGTATGGTAAACACTGCATTTTCTTTGAAAAGACAGTGTTTACAGCAAAAAGCCTGAAGGTAATGATTCTACTGACCAGAACAAATGCAATAAGCTGTAGTTGTTCTGGTGACTATAGTGTCCCTTTAAATCTTATTCATGTAATGCAATGAGCAGGCAGAAGAACACATTATAAACACACAGAAAGCCACCATTGGAACATCAAAGCACACCTGTGTCTTCATCTGTGTGTCTTGTAACCCCCCTTTTGATTTTCTTACCCTCTTTAGTGTATTTTATCCCCCTTTAATATGTCTTACACCCTCTTGTGTGTCTCTTATAGAATCACTGGAGTTCTGGTACACTTTGTCAATAGTTTGTAGTAGAGATAGACCAATTATTGGTTTTGCCGATGTTTAGAGACAATATTCAGCATATTTCTAATTGCAGTTAACCGATATTTCTGTCAACTTACTCACCTCTCCCTTGTACCGCATTTCATCTTCCGCATGCAGAAACTCCAACAACCAGCTATTGAGGCGCCATGTTCCGACTCCATGTCCCTCCCTGCATGTGGAGCTCAGCTGAAGGCATGGAGGTGAGACAGTTAATATCAGTAACAGCACTGTTCATGCTGGGAACTCACTGATCCCAGCATGTACTGGCTGCCTGAGATTGATAGGTATGTGATTGCTGCGAGCATATGCAGTTAATGCCAGATTAGTGTAGAATTTGTGTTGCTTTTTTAAATACCCTGAAATGTACAGAATAGGGGCCAATGCATCTTCCCAGCTGAACAAGTGGTGGTAGTGAGTCGTCAGATTCCTCCAGCCCTTGAAGGTTCTAGTCCACTACTCTTAAAAGGTTTATGTCATAGTAGTATCTTGTAAGGGAAGGTACCCTAAGGTATCTTTCGAAAGGCACACGGACAGGGTATCAATCTTAAAGGGACATTCCACTGCCCAAATACAAAATCGATACAATCGCAGTTTAGTAGATATACCCCAAATGAAAACTTGCATGCATTTGATTATGCATTTTTTAAGGAGGTGTATCTCTAAACAGCTTGCAAAACCTGCAGTTCTCTTATCTGCAGCATTTTCAAACCCTCCCCTTATATTTCTACCCAGACTTTCTATGGCCGTCCAATCACAGACTTCCCAATGCAGCTCTATGAGAAGTCTTTGCAAGGCAGGTGCTCTGGGCAATTGCTGCCTCTTGAGTTTAGCTACACTGAGCTAACCAAACCCTGAGTTAAAGTGCTTTAGGGATCTGGAGTGTCCCTTTAAGTATGACAGTTCCCCCATTCCATACATAAGCAAGGGACAAAGTCCTCAGTGTTGTGATTAATGCCTTTGAGATCAAAAAGAGTGTAGTTTAAAGGACATTAATTTTAAAGGAACACTCTGGTCACCGCTCACCATAACAACTACATCTAAGTTAAGTTGTTATGGTGCCAGGAGGCCCTCAGGCATACTCCTACATTAACGGGTTAAACTGTTTTCAAACAGTTAAACCCCAAAGGTTGCCACCAGCACTGATCTTAAGGTCAGCATCCCACACATCCAATCTTGTATTTCAGGGAGGTGGCTTCACCAGCTATGGTGCCATTTTACATGATGAGGGTGTCAGGGAGCCGCATGCGAAATGAGGGCGTCTCCTGGAATGTTTGGCATCCGATCTGCGTTACAGGAAGAACGAAGTGGCCCAGGGCATGGTTGCAGCTAAATCAGTAGCTACCCATTCATAAAAAAGATTGTCTGTATTAAAGCCCTTTCCCCCGCTGATGGTGCATTCTGGATTTGTGCATTGTCCGGTATTTTACGGGCACAATGCAAATCCAAGTATTTTTCTCTGCCTTGAGAATCTTCTGTAATTCCTGCACCGGCCACTAAGATGTGTAATGTTCTTAGGCCGTGCTTGGAAGACTTGTTGGTGATTGTGCTGTGTGTGGAGGGAGGCGGAGATAGGAAGTCACTGCATGTCCCTGCCCTCTCCACTGACAGAATCCGCATGGGAGGCGTGTGAACTACACAGAGCAAGTGCTGCAGCAGCTCCCAACCTGCATCATGAGTCTACAATTTGAGGTAAACTAAGTGGGGGCACAGGGTAGGAGACAAGAGTGGCATGGAGAGAAAGACACAGTTGGGGTGGCACAAAATGAGAAACGTATCTTTCTATGCCATATATATATATATATATATATGTATAAACACAAGATCCAGCGCACTGACTTATCCACTAAACAGCAACTTCAATGTTGACAGATTTTATTCATTTTTTTTTTTTTTAGTTATATGATCATACATTGCAGAAGCCTGCCACAATGTCAATGTACCCCATCTTTGGCAGGTCCTACTCTAACAGCCCAATGTCTGACCTATGAGATTAACCCAGTTGGGGAAAAAAAAAATCCATCTGGGGCTCTGCAGTACAAGACTAAATAGACCCTGGGATAAGGCACCTGTGACAGGGAGGGGTGTAAAACCAAGGAGTTGGCTGGGGGGGGGTGTATATTTAGATTTTTATATGTGTATATATATATATATATATATATATATATATATATACACACACAAAATAGGGTGCACTCACAGGTCTTTTATTTCGTTGTTTTTTTTTTTTTTATATATATTGAACACGGGTTTAGCACTCAGGCCTAGTGATTTTCATTTTGTTAGAGTGCCAAGCTTGTTTATATTTGATATATATTATGAGAGAAAAAGAGCAAGCTAAGGTGTGGGTTTTTATTTTTTATTTTTATTTTTTTAACTTATCCGTTCTTTATAGTGTAATTTAAAAAAATAAAATAAATCAAGCCATAAATATCCATACTTGGGACTATAGCAGAACTTTGGCCTTAAGTTTGGTTTCTAAATTGGTACACTGAATACTTTATGATAGGGAATAAACCACAGAGGTTTGTTCACTAAGCTGTGTAATTTAGTGCATTGAAATATTAATTGCACAAAATAGACAGCAATAACTAATTTGGTAGAAAATTGAAGATTATACTAATTTAGTGTACTAATATTCTTAATTAGTAATGACATGAGGCGAGTAGCTTGCATAAACTTTCTTTACTAACTCCATAGCAGCAAAAAAAAGTTGAAATAAAGAACCAATCCGAACACAGTCAGTGTATATAAGTGAAAGCGTATCCTGAGCACTTCCTCTTGTCAAATGCGACATCACAAGTCCATAATTAAAGTGGCACTGTCATGCCGAACTTACCTTTCCTCAATCTCTTCCTCTTCTCCCCCTCTCTCAGGATCTGTTCTTCTTTTCTTCCTGTCTCCTTTAGTTTTCTTTAAAATCAAAAGACAAAGTAGGGACTCTTTGCCTTATGGAGGTTTCCTCCACTTGACCAGCGGAGGAGCAAAGTGTGCTTCATTTCCGTTGGTCAGCGCAATTTTCCCATAATTCTTACCTTTCCTCTGTGATCTCGTGATGCTTCCTGTCATCTCAACTGCCGAATTGCGTTCTAACTGAATGAGAACAGTATGTTCGTTTGTTTTAGAACTCAATTCGGCACTTTGTTCGTATCGGAATTTCATTCGAATGAATGAAACTCCGATTCAATTTGTGCCGCGGCTGCATCTTGCAGCCGCTTAGTAGATAACTCCCTAATTCCCACGGTATTAGGGAGTTATCTTCCAAAAGGCTGAAAGACCTAAATTGGTCTTTCAGCCACATTTACTAATACTAAGTAAAGATTACTTAGTATTAGTAAATGATCTGCCCCTACTCGCTATACCGCGAGTAGGGGCATGTCTAGTAAATGGTGAGCAGCCAGTGGCTGCTCACTGTAAAAAAAAAAAAACAAACAAACAAACAAGAAACTATTGGCCCCACCCCTGAGCGGTGGGTGGGGGCCATAATGGACAATCGGGGGACCTACTGTCCTCCCCCCGGCCCCCACTCTTGAGCGGTGGGTGGGGGCCATAAAGTTAATGAGGGGGGAGGACCTACTGCCCCCCCTGGCCCCCACCCCTGCTTGGTGGGTGGTGGGTGGGGGCCATAAATTACAATGGGGGGGACCTACTGTCCTCCTCCGGCACCCACCCTTAGGTGGTGGCGGGCCATAAAGATAATGAGGGGGGGGACCTACTGTCCTTCCTTCCCCCCCCCGGGAAGGTGGGGGCCCTCAAAGGTGACTAGGGATCCCCAAGCCCCTAGTTAACCCCCCCCAAAAAGTTACCCCCTACATACCTTCCTCACCCTAAGAAATAGTGAGGGGGGAATAAAATAACTAACCTGTAAAGAAAAATTTTACTTACCATTTGACATCTTTTTTCTAAAATCTTAATTTTTCAGTCCCAAAAAAGGCCAAATAAAAAACCATCATACCTGTTGAACGTAAAATAAAATAAATAACCTGACGAAAAAGAAAAAACCTGAGCGCAAAAAAAATAATCCATCTTCACCCATGGAGGGCTCCGCGCAGACTGAGCTCTGCAGGGCGGGGCAAGGCTTATAAAGGCTAAGAACACTCCGATTGGTGGGTTTAAGGCAATCAGAGTGCTCTTTGTCATTTTACACAGCGTGGGGAAATTCCAAAGAACTTTCCCACGCTGTGTAAAATGACACAAAGCACTCTGATTGGGTGGCTTGAAATCCATCCAATCAGAGTGCTTTGTGTCATTTTACACAGTGTGGGGAAGTTCTTTGGAATTTTCCAACGCTGTGTAAAATGGCAAAGAGCACTCTGGTTAGTTTCCAAGCCCACCAATCAGAGTGTTATGAGTCAAATTACACAGCGTGGGAAAATTCCAAAGAACTTTCCCACACTGTGTAAAATGACACAAAGCACTCTTTGTTTAAACCAACCAATCAGAGTGTTCTTAACCTAATTGCAGGGCGGGGCAAGGCTTTATAAGTCTTCTCCGTCCTGCAGTGCTCAGTCTGCGCGGAGCCCTCCATGAATGAATAGATGAAATTCCCGTTTGCATGTCCAAGTGTTTCACTGGGCATGTGCGGGAATCTCACAGCGCTATCTAGTGTGGGCAGATGACGTGTCCCACAGGGACTTCCTCTACCCACACAAAGATGGCGGCGCCCTGAATATAGATCAGGGCAGAAAATAAAGAATACAAATAGGTAATATGGGGGGCTTAGGGTCATTTGGGGGTGTCTAAGGGGTCAATTAGGTGTAGTGGAGTCGGGAGGGGAGTTAAAAAAAAAAAATGGGATTCGGCCATGACACTGCCGCTTTAAACGGTTAACTTTGTACGAAATCCAACTTTAAACTTGAAAACGGTAAGGGAAACTAATTCCTCCTATTGGCATTGACGACTTGTTAAGCTGGAAGAAAAGTCCTATGACTCTGTAACTTACCTTATACCAGGGTTGGGAAGAACCACAAAAAGTGGGGGGAAATACTCGCCTTCTGTCATTACTAAAATTAAGATTATTAGTACACTATGTTAGTATAATCTTCAATTTTACAACATGACAGGAGGCTTCATATTTTGCAATTTTAACGCTTGGAAGAAGAGAAAACGCGGAGTTAGACGATGGACGGAAATAGAATGTCCGAAACGTAGATTCGCGAGACCAGTCCGCCACTTGTAAGATATCCGAAATTGACGCACCTGTCATAAATGCAGACTATGCTGCTACTCCGCGAACGGAGTGGGCACCGAAAGACGTGTCTATCCCGGCCAGAGTGAGGAGCCACCTAATCCATCTGGACATAGTGATGAGTGAAACCGGACCGTGAGGGCTAACATATGACACCAGTAGTTGTCGGGATGCTGTTGGGTGCAACGTCTCCGTCGCCTTCACATATGCCCGCAAAACTGTAACCATACATAGTTGAGGATCCGAGGCAAAGAACGGGTAGAAGACGGACGACGAATCATATTTAGTTTGTCGTGAAATACGGAATGTGACCCCCCTCCGGACCGATTGTAAAGGCCATATCCATATCGAATGCACGCACGTCCGAGACTCGTCGGAATGAGATGAGGCACAGTAGGAAGGTAAATTTGTCCATCAGTTGTTGTAAGGATAGAAGTTCGTTAGGTGGCCACCCTCTCAAGAACCGAAGCACCACGTCCACATCCCATGGACGTTGGTATTTGGGAGCTGGAGGACATCTGAGTTTGATACCTCGTAGTAGTCGACAGATCAGGGGGTCTTAACCAACCGCCCTCCCTTGGGTCAGTACATGGGTTGCCGATATAGCGGACCTGATGACATTGATGGTGTGGTATGACTTGCCTTCCCCGAAGAGTGAAGAGAGAAAATTCATGATTGCAGAAATAGGAGCTGTAAAGGGATCAGGGTCCCGTCCCACACACCAACTGGTCCAAGATCGCCAGGCAAATAGGTAACTTTTCCGTGTTCCTGGGGCCCAGGAATCCCACAGGTCTTTAGTTGCTGACAATAAGTTGTTGGTACACCATGCACCCCTGAAAGAGTACAGGCATCTGTCCAGAAGCATAGGATGTGGGTTCCCCACTGGGTCCCGGAGTTGCGTTGGGTCGTCTGGCAGGAGAATTGGATCCTCGCAAGACATGTCGAGGAGGTCTGGGAACCAGGGTTGGCTCGGCCATGGTGGTGTCAGAAGGATGATCGTCACTTCTCGTCTCCGTATGTGGTGGAATACTCACGCAATCATTGCGAATGGGGGAAAGGCCTAAGCCCCTTGTTTTGGACAGTGTTGGATGAAGGCGTTCAGCGCCGTGCATTCTGGGTTTGGGAGCCAGCTGTAAAACACTGGTAGTTGATGGTTGTTGCTCGAGGCAAACCGGTCCAGTATTAGTGGACCTCTCCGATCGTTCAGACATGCAAATATCTGAGGGTTTAATTGCAGTCACTGGCGTCTCTCCAGTGTTGGAAGTACCCAATCAACTGTAAGGTTCGACTCTCCTGGTAGGTGTTCGGCCCTGATCGTGATGTTGCGTGGGAGGCAATAATTGAAAATTCCCTTTAACTCTACCAGTGTCTGGGACCGAGTCAGATGACTGATGTAGAGACGTTGTCCATCCGAGGTCCGTCTGAGGAAGCGTGTCTTCAGCCATTGCATGGCACGGTAGTGCAGAGGGCCTGGAAATATTGCTTTTGATTAAGGAAGACAGCAGGCCAACGATCCGAGCAATTGTCAGAGCGGGATGGAGTCCAGCTTGAGGACCCTGCGGATCTCTTTCCGGATAGCTGTCACTTTGGAGGACAGGAGGTGGAGCATGCATGGAGTCTATCTCGAAGCCCTGTTTACAATGAATCCCAGAGATTTCAACAAGCATACCGAATAGTCGGTATGTTGTGATGCTAGGTTGCTCGTCCTGCAGTACCGGAGTATGTCATCCAAGTAGATAATGCATCGGATCTTTTGTGTTCTGAGTTGGGTTACCACCGGCTTCAGCATCTTTGTGAAACACCATGGTGCAGAACTGAACCTGAAAGGGAGGCAAGTGAACTGCCACGTGAATCCGTGCCATAGGAACCGGAGGAAAGGGTGACTGTCTTTGTGAATTGGGATGGACGGGTATGCGTGTTAGAGGTTTAAACGCGTAAAACCAGTCACCTTTTTGCAGGAGGTCTCGGAGGAGGTGGATTCTCTCCATCTTGAAATGACGTTATGTAACGTGTACGTTTTAGGTCCCTTAAATTGATCACTGGTCTGAAGTCACTGGTTTTCTTGTGAACTGGAAACATGTTGCTGAAGAAGCCCCTTCGTCCAAGCTCGCGTTGGATTGTGCCCTTCGTGCGCAAGTCGCGGAGCTCCAATTCCATGAGATCAGCGTCCGTGGCGGAGAAGGGTATTGTCTCATGCCAGTTTCCGGGTAGAACTGTTGTGGGTGTCCCATATGGGGTCCTGACGGCCCAAAACGGTGGCACGGCCCCGCTGCTGACCAGCCCTGGAAAAAACACCCCTTGTGGGGTTGCCTCTAAAGACCTTGCGCATGGAGATACGGGCCCTGTTTTACTTGCTTGTTTAATTCCTTCATGAAGGCCTCTCCAAATAGTTTTCCCTGTGCCCGTGGGCCTAATTCTTTCGCTCAAGATCCGCCAGTTTGGGGTTGATGTGGAAGAGTGCTGCACGGCTCCGCTCAGTTGAGAGGGCCGCATTAGTATTGCTAATAAATTTAAATCCCCTTTGGGTCCACACTCTGTCATGTGCCCATTCACATACCATATCCATTGTGAAAGAGTCTGCCCGGGCTTATGCGTCATCCGCCAAGCACATTACACGGGCTAGTGGCCCCATCGCCTCCAGGAGCTTGTCTTGTGCTCCCCAGAAGCTCCTTTCAACCCCTCTGCGAAGGTCGTGACCTCCCTGTTCCATAAAAGCCAGCATGAGCTGGTCAAACTCCGCCGTAAATGTCACCTTATCCGGCAGGGATGGCCTGGAAAAATAATTGCATAAACTAATTCCGTTCAGCAGCAATCTGGGTATTACCCAAATGGGGACTCACCCCTTGCCAGACTACTAGGGTATACCTGACTGGCAGTCCCACTCCACAGGAGTATTACACCAGCCTGACCAGGTCCCTTTGACAGTATGCACAGTTTCACAGCTGGAATCCAATAACTTAAGTTTTGTCCCACTTTTTCTATTTTTTTTTCTTAATATTTTAATTGTTTTCTGTTATTTTGTTCATTCAATGTGAGTTTATTCAATGAACACTGGATTCTAGCGAATTGAAGATTAAATTTTTAGGGTAAAATCGCTAAGCTGTATCTCTAGATGAGGTGAAGAATATTCAGAAATCAGTCATTTTTTTCCCCCCAATTTTGCAATGTGCATTTTCAGTTTACTCCAATTGTTTTTGGTGAATTCATTCCTTGTGTTTTGAATATCAAAAATAGCACTGGGAACCTCATAGAACCTTGAAATGCCCTGTCTATTAATGTGATAGTGGCGCCCCTTTCATATAAAGATTTATTGCTGGATAATTTGCCCTAGAGCGCAGGAGGATTCTGTAAAGCTTGCTCTGGAGTTGTATTGGAGCAGTAGATATACTTAGTGCAATTTATTTTATTGACATTTCAATGCTACAGAACACACACAAAAGTAAATGATCTTAAACCAAAATTTACTTTCATCCTAGAGTTGGATAAGCGAACAGATAATGAATTTTAAAAAATGAAAATAGAAAAATAAAAATATATTCAACTGTGAAGTGTCACATGGTGCACTGTTTTGGGAAGAGACAATTTAATTAGGAGCATCTCATGCAGGTCTGTGAGAACTGATCTTATGCCATAAACCTTTTTCCAGGAGGTTTATTGGATAAGTACAGTATGAACAAAATAGAACTAAACTAAATATTTTGGGCTGTCAGATTGACAGCCCTGGTGGACAGTCTTTTTTAAGCAGTTTCAATGTAAGGTAGGTAATTAAACAGAGCTTAAAGGGACACTGTAATCACCAGAACAACTACAGCTTATTGTAGTTGTTCTGGTAAATATAGCCAGTCCTTGCAGGCATTTTGCAGTAAACACTGCCTTTTTTAGGGAAAAGGCAGTGTTTACATTACAGCCTAAGGACACTGGCCATTCCTCAGACTGCCACTAGAAGTGCTTCCAAGGGCAGTGCCACACAGTATGCCACACTGACATTCATTGTCTCCACCCTCTGCATGGAGACGATAAACTTTCCCCTTAGATGAAGCATTGATTTAATGCATCTCTAGGAGGAGATGCTGATTGGCCAGGGTGGTGTGTGGCTCCGCTCCTGATCCGCCTCCTTTGCTACATCATTAGAATTACCCATCTTAGTCAATCCAATGCTTTTCTATGGAAAAGCATTTTGATTGGCTGAGATCATCAATTCAGATTATCTCAGCCAGGAGGTGGATCGGGGGTCGAACCAGTGGCGCTGGAAATAAGGTAAGTTTTACTAGCTTTAACGTGGGCAAGGGGGTCAAGCCACCTAAATGGTGGTATTAACACTATAGGATCAGGAATATACATTTATGTTCCTTTAAACCTATACTACTTTATTAGTACAGAAAGAGAGAGCAACATATTACTGATCCTTAGGATGGTTAGACTTAAAATGTCAGTCCAGGAACCAAAACAACTTCATCTAAATTAAATTGTTAGGCTGCCAGGAGGCCCCCAGAAGGCAATCTTACCTCAAGGGGTCAAACAATTCACAAACTGTTTACCCCAAAGTTGCCTCTAGCGGTGATGTCCACTCC